>CM053585.1:451548644-451567202 GCA_028646515.1 Pseudochirops corinnae | reverse complement strand
AAGCTGACTTTAGTGGGAAGTATCTTTGTGTGCGTTTTGGAGTTCTAGGATTGGTTTAGAGTCCTATTTTATGGGTATTTTGGGGTGGCTATGTGAGAGCTGCGATATGTTGCTGCTGCTATGCCGCCATCTTGGCCCCGCCCCTAAAAAATCAATCAAAAAGAAAAAAAAAAGCTAAGCCTCCTTCCTATGGGCAGATCTCCACTCTTCAGCTCAATTCATTCATAAAGACCAACAGACAGGACTTCTGTCTGAGAAATCAACACAGACTAACAGACATAGCACCAACATCATGAGCATCCTTTCTGTTAAACCTCTCCACAAGCAAGTTCCCCTAGCCCGCTCATGTTCACTACTCTCTCTGGGTTCTGCTCCTCTCTCTACTCTCTCCTCTTCCTCCAAGCAATAGAATATATACTGTTTCCAATCCAAGGCTCCTGATTCAGTCAAAGACTCTTGATTTAATCAAAGGCAAGACTCAGTCAAAGACACTTGATTGGCTAAAACTCAATCCATAAAAACAGCAAAAAAATCCTACTTAGCTTGCCATTACAGGGCTCCCTAAGAGTTGAACAGGCCTGAAAAATGACTGAACAAATGTCCTGAAAGCAGTTGGAGATATGGATGAAAAGAGAGACTGGGTGACTAATTTTGACTAGGGGGCCAGACAGATTTAGCAGTCATCTACATAGAGATGGTAGCTGAAACTGCGGGAATTAGATTTACCCAAAGAGAACAGAAAGTAGAGAAAGAAAAGGGCCAAGAACAGACCCTTGGGGGATAAGAATTCTTAGTTTCTATTGAAGCTCCACTCACATGCTACTCTGTAAATGGAAGCTTCCCTAAGTTCCTGCCCTCCACCAGGTGCTAGTGCCCCCTTCCTGAACTATTTTGCTTTTTACTTATTTTGTACACATTATATATGTATGTGCTGTCTCAGAGAATTTTATTTTTATCTTTGTATATTCAGTTCCTAAACAAGTACCTACTCCCATTAAGAAGCTGGGAAGAAGATCAAACACCAGAGGAGACAGAGGAACTGTTAGAGAAGAAAACGAAGAGATTGTAGTGTTCTCATCAAAACTGGCTCAAAGAGGGAATAGCATACATACTCAGTTGAGTGTACAAATCTATCTTACCATACAGGAAAGTAGGAGGGGAAAAGGATAAAAGAAGGGGGGGGAAAGCTGATAGAGGTGAGGGCAGATTGAGGGAGGCAAATATCAGAAGAAGCAAAACACTTTTCAGAATAGATAGGGTGAAAAGAGAGAGAGTGGGGGGGGAAATAGAATGGAAGGAAATACATAGTAATCATTACTATGAAAAAAATTTATAGTAAATTTCTCTGGTTAAGACCTTATTTCTCAAATATATAGAAAACTGAGTCAAATGTATAGAAATAAGAGCAATTCTTCAATTTATAAATGGTCAAAGGATATGAACAGGAAGTTTTCAGACAAAATAAGCAAAGCCATCTGTAGTGATATGAAAAAAATGCTCTAAATCAGCATTGATTAGAGAAATGCAAATTAAAACAGCTCTGAGCTACCACCACACACCTATCAGATTGGCTAATATGACAGAAAAGAAAAATTACAAATGTTGGATGGGATGTGAGAAAATTAAAATACTGATGCACTGTTTGTGATGGTGTATAAACTGATTCATTCATTTTGGCTAGCAATTTGGAACTTTGCCCAGAGGGTTATAAAACTATGCATACCCTTTGACCAACCAATGTTACTACTAGATGATAAATTGCCTTATTTTTAATCACCATTAACCATCTTATTTCTAAAATCCAAGAGACTTTTTTTTGAGGACTTATTTTGCTTGATGTTTGTAGGTTTTTATACTATTAACTATTCTTTCCTTTGAGATTTTCTTTAATGCCTGTACTTCAGAAACACTGCAATCTCTGGGTTTGAGTTTTGAGTAGAGATAACAAACAAAAAAGAAAAAGGGCCTATGTGTACAAAAAGATTTATAGCAGCTCTTTTAGTTGTGGCAAAGAATTAGAAATTGAGGGGATGTCTATCAATTGGGAAATGGCTAAACAAGTGGCTGTATATGATTGTGATGGAATGCTATTGTGCTATTAGAAGTGATGAGTAACTTCTCAGCAATGCAAGGATTTAAGACAACTCCAAAGACTCATGATGGAAAATCCTATCTACATCCAGAAGAACTATGGAGTCTGAATACAAATTGAAGCCCATTTGCTTTCTTTTTTGTTTAGTTGTTTCTTCTTTCTTGTAATTTCTCCCATTGGTTCTAATTGTTCTTTATAATATGGCTAATGTGAAAATATGTTTAATATGAATGTATATATATAGCCTGTATCAGATTACATACTATCTTGAAGAGGGGAGAAGGGAGGTAAGGGGAGAAAATTTAGAACTCAAAATTTTATAGATGTGAATGTTGAAAACTAAAAATAAATAAATATATTATTAAACAAGCAAACAAAAAGAAATGATAAACAAGATACTCTCAGAAAAAACCTGGAAAGATTTACATCAGCGGTTCTCAACCTGTGGGTCGCGACCCCTTTGGGGGTCAAACGACCCTTTCACAGGGATCACAGGGGTCACCTAAGACCATTGGAAAACACATATTTCCAAGGGTCTTAGGAACCAAGACACTGCTCCTCTATCCATCTCCAGGCAGGTCCGCCCACGTGCAGATACACCCACATATGAGTATTAAAGGGTCGCTGCATTAGGAAGGTTGAATACCACCAACTTACATGAACCGATGCAAAGTAAAATGAGCAGAACTAGGAGAACATTGTACATAACAATATCATACAATCATTTGATGTGAATAACTTAGCTGTTCTCAGCAATACAATGGGTTAAGACATTTTTAAAGGACTTATGAAAAGTAGTGTCCATCTCCAGAGAAAGAACTGGTAGAGTCTGAATGCAGATTGAAGATACTTTTGCTTTGCTTTGCTTTTCATTTCTTTTCTTTTCTTTACTTTTCTTCATATATAAACTATATCAAATTGCTTGCCTTCTCAATGAGAGGGGCAGAGGAGGGATGGAGGGAAAGAATTTGAAACTCAAAATTTGAAAAAATAATGTTAAAATTGCTTTTACATGTAATTGGGGGAAATATTAAATAAGTAGAAACAATGCAAACAAATAAATAAACCACAAACCCAGAGATTGCAGTGTTTCTGAAGCCCAGGGATTAGAGAAAATCTTAAAGGAAAGAATGATTAATAATATAAAAAGCTATATATGTCAAGCAAAATAAGTCCTCAAAAGAAAAAGTCTCTTGGCTTTTAGAATTAAGATAGTTAATGATGATTAGGGGGCAATTTCACTGAGGGAGTGGGGCCAGAAGCTCTTCCTACTCATCTTTTGTACTTTGTTTAGAGACTTTGTCTACCTTAGTCACGTTAGTCTGCTAAAATACTTGAGTACATGTCTTTTAGATTATAGACCCCTTCAAGGCAAAGCCTGAGTTGAATTCATCTTCGCATGGATCCCCATCGTCTCACACAGCACTTTCCCCTTACTACTAATCTGAATCTCCTTTCTCTGAGGTTACTGACTCCAAGATGACAGTAGCTTTTTTTAATCCTCATCATCCTTTACTTCTTTGTAACTTATAATGTTGTTGACCACTCCATCCTCTTGGATATCCTTTCCTTCTACAATTTCCATGACATTATTTTCTCCTGGTTTTCCTCTTGTTTATCTTATTACCTTTTCTCAGTCTTCTTTGCGAAATCATCATCTCTATCCCACTGATTATATATGTCCTCAAAAGCTCTCCTGGTCCTTCACTCTGTCCATCTCTCTCTCTCTCTCTTCCCCCCCTTTCCCTTCCTTCTTGCCCTCCCTCCTTTCCCTTGATAGTTTAATTAGCTCCCATGGAATCAATTAGCATATGTACATATTATATGTCTAACACTGATCTCCCTTCTGAACTCAGTTCTAGAATCACCAGTTCCTTAATAACACTGCATATGGATGTCTTTTAAACATCTTGAATTAAATGGATCTAAAATAGAACTCATTGTCTTCCCTCCCCAAACCTGCCCCTCCTCCAAACTTCCCTATTTCTGTTGAAGGTTCAACTTTCTTTCCATTTAATCAAATTTGAAATCTTGGATTCAATCCTCTCTTTCACTCCTTACAGGAAAACAACCACCAAATTTTGTCAATTCTCCTTCCAAGATATCCCTTACATATTTCCTCTTCTCTCCATTCACATAACCACACTTTTATTTCAGGAGCTTGTTACCTTCCCTCTGGACTATTGTAATAGTCTCCTAATTAGTCTCCCTGAATCAAGTCTCTTTCTTCTCCAATTTGTCATCCACAAACTGTTGAAATAATCTCCCTCAAGTAAGGTTCTGCCTATGTCATTCTCCTGCTCCATAAGTTTCAGTGGCTCACTCTTGCCTATTGGATAAAATGTCTTTGAAGTTCATCCTGACCTGGCTACAGCTGATCTTTCCAAACTTATTTCTCATTGTTCCCTTTACATACTCAGTGTTCTAGCTGGACTGGCCTACATGCTGTTTCCAGAATTTGGCATTCCATCTCCCATCCTTGCACCTCTCTACATGCTCTTTGGGCATGCCCAAAATATAGTTATAAGCCATTGAAGCTGAGTCCATGTTGTTTTGTCCAGTAGACTGCAATGTCTTTGAAGGCAAGGCTGTTTCCTTTTTTTTGTCTTAATATCCCCAGGCCTAATACAATGCTTGGCACATAATTGTTGTTGTTCAGTCATATCTGACTCTTCATGACCCCTTAGACCATGCTATTCATGAGGTTTACTTGGCGGAGGTTCTAGAGTGACTTTTTCGTTTCCTTCTCTGATGGATTAAGACAAACAGAGGTTAAGTCACCTGTCCAGGGTCACACGGTTTGTAAATACCTGAGGTCAGATTTGAACTAAGGTCTTCCTAACTCCAGGCCCAGCACCTACCTACTAAGCTACCTAGCTTACTCCAATAGCTGACACATAACAGGTATTTATCAAATGCTTGTTGAATGAATAAATCAATGAACATTAGTGAATGAATGAATTTTTCTTCAAAGGAGGTAGAATATTTTTTTCTCTCTTTCTTTGAGGCCTGAGAAATTCCAGTAAAAGAGGAGTCCCAGTGATGATATAGGACTGAAGCCTCGGTTTCTCTTTGATATTGGTGAGAGGCAAAAGAAAAAGTTCTCAATTATAGACTGTACCACCAACTTGACTAAAATTATGTAGTCTGATTATTGATAACACTGGCATTTTAATGTTAGAGGCGGGGGGTGCTGTGAATGGAATTCTGGGCCTGGAGTAAGGAAGACTTGAGTTAAAAATCCAACTTCAGACATGTACTTTCTGTATGACCCTTGGCAAATCTCTTAACCTGTTTGCCTCAGTTTCCTATGCTGTAAAATAGCATGTACCACATTGGATTGTTGTAAGGTTCAAGTGAGATAATATTTGTAAACTGCTTAGCACAGTGCCTATTACATAGCAAGTGCTATGTAAACATGGATTTCCTTCCCTCACCCCTTTATTTCTCTTCATGTTTCTGGTCAAAATGCTGCCCTTCCGATCTCTTGGATTTATCTTTCTCCACGGTTTATGCTCCAAAGTTCTCAACTAGAAAGACATCCATGACAGTATTGATCCAGAAAATGTGCCTGGCATTTAGGTGAAGAGGAAAATGTATTACTATAGCCAGTGAGATGAAAGATGATGCAATTATACATCTATATCTATATGTAGCTACGTAATGTACAGTCTTAAAGAATTTCCATTGGTACTGAAGGATTAATTGACTTGACAAGGGTCGTATAGCCAGTGTATTTTAGAGTCAGGACTTGAAATGAATGTCTCTCTTCTTTTTCAAGGATCTGTTTCTGTGCCATTTCATGAATGATGCCTTCCTTTATCCCCCTCCTCCCACCTTCCCAGATGAAGGAGATCTCTCTCTCTCTATCTTCAAATTTTTCAGAGTTCTTCGCTTCTAACTTTTCCTTCTGCTTGATCACATATTACCTTGTAACAGTTATTTTTGTGTGTGTTATTTTCCCCACTTGGGGAGCCATGTCTTCTCCTTTAGAGAAGGGTCTGCATCACATCTATCTTTGTACATCTCCAATACTTGAAACAACATCTCATCCACTAGAAAGCAGGGCGTATTAGGATATCTTGCTAGTTACGTTGCGGCTGCCCTGCTTATCTCTACTTGGACTCTTTGAACTGGACTTGTGACCGTGGCCTCCTCTTCGATGGGAGGACTAGTCAACTCAGGCTTGGAATTTCATCCAAAGTCTGAGCTCTCTTGATTGGTGGGTGAATGTGTATGTTCAGAAACATGCATACACGTATGTATACACACATACAAATTAATATACTATGGGATATAACCTAATACAATACAGTGTAATATAATATAACATAACAACATAATGTAACGTAACATAACAATATAATGTAATGTAATGTAACGTAACATAACATAACAAACATAACATAACATATGTCTACCTATATGATATTTCACATTTCATCCAGACATCTGTCAGGAAACTAGGAAACTGGGTCCTAGTCATGCATCTTGCCACTTGCCCTGATGGAGTCTTGTGTACTTTCCCTTTCTCCCTTTTGCTCTAGCAATAATAATCAAACCAGTACTACCTTTGTTACTGGAAAAGGCATAATTGACCAGCCATGGCTCTTCTCATCATCCCTGTGACTCCTCAAACAAAAACTCCCTGCTATGGCCACTACTCTTCTATGTGTATTTTCTCCTTAAATTAGGATGGGATCATAGATTTAGAGATGGAATGGATGTTAAGAGGCTGAATACAATTTTTTCTTAAACAAATGAGAATACTGAGATTGAATGAGGTTTAAGTAACTTGCTTAGTCACTCTGCTAGTAAGTGTCTGAAGAAAGATTTGAATTTGATTTTTTCTGATTCCAAGTCCAGTGCTCTAGTAGCCATTGTGCCTTTGACAACTGTCTCACTTTCACACTAATGTCTTTAGGTCCTAATGCCTTGTCTTACATATAGTAGGCACTTAATAAATGCTTTTTTATTCCAGTAGCTTCTATACAAGAAGGATTTAATAAATGCTTGTTGAATTGAATTGAATCTGTTATAGTTTCTCCAGGTGGGAAGCATCTGATGTTGTCAAATGACATCTTCATCGAAAGAAGCACATGCATGTCTGGACATGGAAATTAGGAACTATAGCCATATGCTTCTCTAACACACTTTTAATGCTCCAGTTTTCTCAGAAGTCACCAAACTGGGGACTGGGGCAGCTAGGTGCGCAGAACAGCCCAAAGAATTTCAGGGTAAATAAATTTTAGCCTTTACTCCCAGGCCAAAAAATAGGCAGAGTCTTCATTCTTAATAACAACATATATAGAGCTCTCAGTTTTGTTCCAGAAGGTTCTTTCCCCCCATGTTTGAACATGCATCTGCTAGTTGGCAGCTTGTGAATCTGAGCACTTACTTCTCTTTCCTGCCAATAATCATCCCCTCCTGTTATAGTCAGGACTAATTAATTGCCAGGCTAACCAATTAGTCTTGTCTCTTTTCTAAAGAGGCATAAGCTACATTTTCACTTGAAAGGGAGCCTTCCCCGTAACAGAACCTATGGGAATATAAGGAGAAATGGAGTTGGGGGAAGGGGGAACAGAATATGAATGCAACATAAAAGATTGGATGAGTTATGCCAAGAATCTAAGGCAAATGCCTCATACCCACAAGTCACCTCAGGTGATGAAAGCCTTTGGCAGAGAGATTCAAGTAGTGTCTAGTACATGCTGTGAGATGTAATTTTTCCCTGACAGACTTTTTGAAAATCATATGTCTCTGTTGACCCAGTGAAGGTAATCTTCATTTTCTCATCTCTATGACCATATTAACCTACTTGTATCTATTCACTGACTGGCCAGTTATACGCTGGATCAAGCTGACCACATATTTGTTCTTTTCTCTTCAAATTTTGCATCATTTCCCACATGTTCATGTCTCGAGTCTTCCCATCACACTCATCACTTTCTTTTCTCTAATGTGTTGATATCAAACAACATTGTCTTGGATGTAATATGACAAGTAATACAGGCTCAAAATTTTGTCACCAGGTCACTGCAGGAGACTAAAATTTCCCTCTAGGTAATTTCCCAGTGAGACAAGTACTCCTCAGCCCCACCTCTGAAGGAGTAAAGGCAAATACAAACATGCACTAGTGGGGAACTGGTGCTCAGCCCTCCTGTTCCTACATTATTAAGTTCTGGGAAGATGCTTTGCCTTTAAGAAGCGATAGGCTAGGTTCAGGGCCATAAACCTGACCTCAATAAAGTTGAATGGAAAAGTGTGGCAAGGTGACTAAATACAATGAAGAGCCACTTTGCAGCCTCAGTGGATGTATGACATAAATCCAAATCAAGTATTCCTGGAATGATGTTGTTTGATCCTGTGGATAGCCTGTTAAGATTGTAAAGCATGAATCAACAACATCTATATGTCCCCATTAGATTGATGATCAATTGATAGATATGTATTCATTACATTGATTCCCCCGAACATATCCTGTACTTTTGTTCCTAATGATTTGTATGAAAACCACGAGCAACCTACAATTGGTGTTATTTTTCAGTGTATGCCTATACTTTTTTCCTTTCAAATATATCTCATTTTATGGCTACAGTTGATGTTCAGGGATGACCTGTATTTTTATATATGTATACATATATATATATATATACATACACACAATCTATATCTATATCTGTATCTGTATCTCTATCTATCTATCTATCTATCTATCTATCTATCTATCTATCTATCTATTTATCTGATATCATATTTGTGCCTGACCTGGGGTAGAACTTTCTGAGCTCTCATTGGCCTAATCAGCCACAGTCAGATTTGTTATGCCTTGACTCCGATGTGGTGAAATGATTTTGGTCCTCTTCAAGAGTGAAGGACAACAACCAACCATATTTACATGTATGCAAATCTATGCATGTGTATGTATATATGTATGTACAGTGCATGTGTATGTATGTATGCATAAACACATGTTTATATGTATACATCTATAGGTGCAATATCTATCATCTGTCATCTATCTATCCATATAATACACATATTTAAGTAGTTTGTTGTTAATTCAGTCTTTAGTCACATATACTCGCGTATATGTGTGTTAGAGATTAGATTGAGCACATGCAAGTAAAACCTCAATTAACAGGAAAACTGCCTAACTAGAAGATTCAGTTAACTGACTGCTTTTTTTTTCTTCTCTGCATTTACGAAAGAGCCAAATGACATAAATTAAGCTACCACAAACTTAGTAAAAGGAAAAAGAAGCTTCTCTGAATTCTGTAGTCAGTACACAGTCAGCCTAGTCTCCAGCACATCTACAGCTATCTTATTGTAGAATGAAAATTAGTGTTTGGAATGATGACTCTAAGGCATTTCAAGATTCTTAATCGTGAAAGCAATTGTTCTGACTCTATATTTTAAAATTTATGGCAAATATTTTTGCCATTTAAAGTGTTCACCAGTGTCATAGAAGACATCTTGTTCAGAGTCCAAACAAAAGAAATACCTATTGGTGATAAAACTCTACAAATGCTCCTATTATATAGATGACACTATACAAATTGTTTTTTTCAGCCACAGGACTAAAAAAATCTCCATGAAATTCACAGCAGTACAAAAAAAAAGACTGGTCTAACTATCCATACTAGAAGAATATTATTTATGTTAGTGTGCAGACTCTTCCCACTAGAGCAGTTGCAATCTCTTTATAAATTATAGTCTCGGAGAGTTGCTTAAAGCTCAGAGAGGTTATATGATGACCATGATTGCTCAGCTAATAATTGTCAGAGTGGGATTTGAACCCAGGTCTTTCTAATTCCAACTTTAACACTTTGTATTTTCTGTAGCACTGCCTTAGAAAAAAATAGCAGATGAAAAAAATCCATCTTGTATTGTATGAAAATGGAGAGGCACTTCATTTAATTATTCCACTGATGTGTATGGATGGCTCGTATAGGTATTGCAGATGGACATGCTGGACCCAGAATTTAAAGTAAGGAAGAAATTAGATTGATTTTCACAGCTATCAATGAACTGCTTGCTATTACAAAACAAAACAATACTGTTTAACACCAATCTTCTTCCAGTTTTGCTGTGTGTGTGTGTGTGTGTGTGTATATATATATACACAATATATTATATACATACACATATAATTTGCTACTATGTATGATAAAACCTATTTGTGGGGAGCCAATTTTGGGGAGGCCTGCCATCCCACAGCAGGGCTGAGAAAGAGTGGGACCCTGTTGTCCCCAGACAGGGCTGAGAAAGAATCACTGTCCCAGATGTACTAGTGGGTGTATAAAAAGAGACAGGACTTTCTAATGGTGAAAGTAAAGAGCCAATGTTAATTGTCCCAGGCACAGCTTTATAGAGGCATAATCCTTTTCCCTTGATTGTCTTCCCCTGCGGACATTGCACACTTCTATGTTCCCAGGCCATAGGTGTAAAATGCCATGCTTATCTCAAGGACCTAATCCTCACACCTGTGTGTTTACGCATGGGGGAAGGGGATGGGGAACCAATCCAGGCCAACAGCAGGCTGAATACCTGAGAGGGCTTGTTCAGCCATCAGGGTCCAAGTCCCAGTTTCCTGTGGTCCTCAACACCTATTCATACACATAAGTATACAAACACACATATATGTATATATACACATACACATATACAAATGTGTATTTTGGATGCCAACAGACAGTGGAAAAAAATGCTTAGTATCTCTGAGATATCTTCAATGGAAGATTTACAGAAAGACATCGACAGTAGCATCACATAGGAGGAGAGGAGTTTGAGGTCTGTAGCAGGAAAAGGAACTCCTGTGCTGATGACATCATGGAAGTCATCCAAGCGTTGAGACAAATTTTGCTGTTGTAGAGCTACAGTCTCATCTCCTTTCTGTTATTCAGTGCATGTAAAAAGAATTAAAATCTGTATAGTTATACCTAGTATTACAGAGATAATATAGAATTTTTAATCTCCTTTTATTCTACTTCTAAATCTTTTTCTTTTTTTTAAATTTCATGATTCCTTGAGTTTTTAGCTAGGGTCAAGGGGGTAGTTACTTAAGTATGTTGATGGGTCTGTGCTCAAAACATTGTGGATACATCCAATGATAGAAAGTTTGCAGAGCACTTCATAAATGTTATCTCATTTAATGCTCACAACAACCCTGAGAGGTAGGTGCTATTATTATGACCATTTTACAGAAGAGGAAGCTAAGGTATACAGAGGTTAATTGACTTGCCCAGGTCATGCAGCTAGTAAGTGTCAGACAAGATTGAACTCAGGTCTTCTTAATTCCAGATCTAAAATCTTGCCACCTAGCTGCCTCTGCAGATCACCAGTACAGACCACAGCCCATGCTGTATAATTCTTGTCCATGTTCTCCCATGATTCCCCATTGAGGTTCACTCAACATCCTGGGGATTTTTCCTTTACATCTCTTGCCATTACATAGGTAGAAATAGAACTCAGTGTATGCCTATCTATTATTTCTCACTCTCATTATATTCAGCCTACATCTTTTTCCTGTCATATGTATCCTTGATAATTTCTTTTACTCTTCTTTTGCTGTACAATTTTTCATTGATAGTATGCTATAGCCTATCTATTCCCATCATAGGTCTCTCCAATGCCTCGCTTTTTAATTCTTCATGCTCTCTAACTCATATCCATGTAGCTTCACCAGAAAAACATCATTCAAAAGATAGACATTTGCTTCAGGGAGAAGGATAGAGTCATTAAAAACATTGTACAATTGCCCAAATACAATCTCATCCACTCTCTTCATATTTTATCTTCCATCTAGTTTATTATCTAGCTATTATTTCAATGTAAGGCCTGAAGACTGGTGGACAAGCTCTATGGGCTGTTCATCCAACTGCATGTCATAGTCTGGATGGTGTTCATGGATACATATTTTGGTTTTCCAAAACATGTGATTAGGCCTAACTCTCCCTTGGGAATCTTTGCAATATTTTAGAGCTTACAATGAGCAGTATGATGTCGTCCACAAACACGAGCATCTGGAAGATTTCACAATTTGTACAGAGAATTCTTTCGTTTGGATTCTGCTCTTCATAGTCTATCTGAGAGTGGCAAACACTTTTGGCAAGCAATATCTCTCTCAAGTGATATTAATAACCAGAGAGGTCATTAAACACAGTTCTTTTGTTGTACCTTTCAAGAAATCTTACATGATTTGAATGTATTCATGGGAAAAAATCTTGTTGGAGGATTGTTTTTAAGGTGTTATCTAACTCTAATGAATCAAATGTTTTTTTTCTTGTCATAAATACTTAATCATAAACACAGTGAGATCTTGTATCCTCCCCCACTTTTCAATAAATTAAGTGACTTTAAATATGGGGTCTGCTGCAGAATATTATTTGTGAAAGCCTTGAATTTCCTTCTATCCTCATCAAGAATGCCCTTGAAGTATCAATAGATTATTTTCATAAAGAGTTTATAGAAATGAAAAAGTATGCATATAAATTGGTAAGTATTAATATTTTATTGATCATTTAATATGTTTCAGAAGTAATATTGTCCATATTTTTTTCAAATCAGCTGGTAACTTCTCCACTTGAAGAAATCTTAAGAATATATCCATGAACACTCTCAAAAATTGTATCACTCCAACACAGACCACTTTTGTCAAGGTATGCTTGACTTAGTTCAGCTGCATTTCCCATCCTTTTTTCTTTAGTATCATTTCTAATTGCTCAAAAGGCTCACTGGGGAACATGATGGTAAAGCCCAAGTGTGGTACCTTCACTGTCATCACTGGAGAAAATAGTTTATTATAGAAATCTTGACAGATTTTTTTCCTTCTTTTGTCTGTTGTCTTCTTTCCAGTTTTACCTTTTAATGTTCTCAGGATTTAAACCTTAATAAAAGGTTTCTTTCCAAACATTCTATAAACTATTCTTCCCTCTTCTGCTTTCCACCATTTTGTGAGGTAATGTTGCTCATATTCTTTCACCATCTTCCTCTTTGAAGGTTTTGCAAATGAAATTTTTTTCCTAAGCCAGTCTTGCTTTTGGTCATCATAAACTTAGAATTAGAAGGTACTCTCAAGGTAATATATTTGAAAGCCTTATTTTAGAGGTGAAAAAAACTGAAGCCTTGAGAAGTGAAGTGGATTTCCCAAGGTTACAGGGATAGTATCCTATGAGACTTGAATGTGGGTCCTCTGACTTTATATCCAGTGATCTTTTCCACAGTACCAGAGATACTGTGACCAAATAATTCTAGATTCAACCCCATCAAGAGATACTAGGCATTTAGCTCAGCTGGTTCTTGGACAACAGATACACTGTTCTTTAATATCTTCCCGTTTTTATTCTTCATTGTGGTATTGATTTCAATCTTTATTCTAACAATGAGTAGTAAATATTTGACAAGATCCTAACAAGTATCTTCCTGTGATCACATAGTCTGTTCTCCATAGTTGAATCCTATATTCTTTCAATTATGACCTACATTCTCAAAAAGTTAATAAATATTTTGTTCCTGGACTGTTACATGGTATAGAATGGGAAGCTTATCATGTTATTCTACCATTTTTCATGCTTGTCTTGGATAGGTGCTACACACAAGAAAGTTTATCAAATTTAGTGGAGGTTTAGTGCAAGATGAGGACAAGAGAGAGTAGCCCAAATCAAATGCTAAAGTGTGTAAAATGAGTGGATTAAGTTCTGTAGTCAAGTAATACAAAAATTCATTTGGTATTGTCAGTGATTACAATCACAATTAGAATGCTAAGGCCTAAATCATTTAAAAGCTGTCTGTTGTCAATAACTTTCCTATAGTTTCATAATACTATTGAACATGATATCCAAAAGGTGGAGGATGTATTTCCTAAAGATTCTGTAAGTGTACCTAATCTGTTTAGTTCTGATGATCTAACAAAAATCAAACACAATTTCCATTATGTAGCAACAGTAATCTTGATAAGACTACTAGCTAGTAATCTCCAGAAGGAAAGAATTCCTCATGAATCATCGTTTCATTTGATCTTGCTGTCTACATTGTAGTAAAAAATAAAAACCAAAACCTAGTCCATTAGAGTGGGCAGATACAATTTCTGTTGTCAGTGCTTTTTTTTTAATTTTCAAAATAATTTCCATTAAATTGCTCTTGAAACATGAGGGTATGGCAACATGACTACTTATGGATAGCTGACAATGTTCCACCCAAAACTGAATGTTGGTCTCCCTCTGAGGAGACATTGTCTGAGTACAGAAGTTGACATGGTACTTAAATATTTTGTATAAGTGGTGAAATAGACATCCCTTAAGTTGCTATTAGTAATATTCCCAAAATATTTTGATGGGAACAGACTTAGTAGTATCTCTTAACTACATTTCTAATGATACTTAGCACTTCAGTGAAATTTAAAACTCTTATATCTTTTCTCCTCATCCAATATCCTATGCCAATGCATCATTTTAAAGTGGAGTTGACAGTGGGTTCTCACAGGCTATCTCAGCAGAATGCAAGTTCTGGCTGGTTCTTCCAGGTTGGAGAAATCTCAAGTGCTGGCCCAATGATGACCAGTATGCTTTTTCTCCAATAACTGCCCTATCCAAGTCTCATTGATAATTTCATTGAAAAAGACTGGAGATATTGGCCTCCAGGTGATTTGATTTTTTAAAAATTTCTCCCAAAACAACTTTAGAAAATCTGTTAAGACATAATGATGTTATAGTGTGCATTGATGGAAGGAGAACCCACAACAAAGAAATCAGAAATCCTAAAAGAAAGTATGCCTTTTATTTATAGTTTTCAAGGCCATTTATGAGCTAATCAGAAAATTCCAGGAAATGTGCATGTATTATTCTCTCCATTTTGGGAAGAGGAAAGAAATTGAGATACTGGTGCAGGTTCTACATAATTCAGAAAAGATGAGTTGGCATTTATCCAGTAAATTTGATCAGTATAGGCAACCAAACTAGATTATTCAAGTCACTGAATAACATCCCCCTACAAATATGTGACCATGTAAGGCTGACTTAGGGATAATTTAAATCTATTTAAGATGAACAGCAAATAATATGTGGGATGTCCGCGTAGTATAAGGGCAACTGATTGAAAAATGAAACATTCAAACAGGAAATGGAATATTTTCTATAAACAAACAAACAAATAAATAAATAAATGTGTGTATGTATGTATGTATATGTATATGTATATGTATATGTATATGTATATGTATATGTATATGTGTGTGTATATATATGATCCCAAATAACTAGATTGACTGATCTCTTCTCATGTATACCTGTTGAATTAATCAATGGTTTTTTTGAGGTATGTGTGTGTGTGTGTGTGTGTGTGTGTGTGTGTGTCTGTATCTTTCATTATGGTAGCCCAGAGTGGTTAAAAGAGCACTAGATGTCTGGGGAAAGATTCACAGAATTTGAGAGTTGGTAGTGAATTCAGTGTCCTTCAACCCATTCCCAAAAGGAATTTCCATCATAACCTACCTACCAGATTTGTCTTGAAGGACTCTGAGAAAGGGAAATCCACTGTCTCTTAAGGCAGTACTCTTGGATTTCACTTTTGGATAATTTGTTAAGAAATTGTTAGGAAATTTTCCCTGACTTCAAACCAAAAATTTCCATCTTTGCAACTTCAGAATAAAAGTCCTAAATGTACTGCCCTCTGTACTCCAACAGGATAAGTGTCATTCCTTTACACATAATAGCCCTTCAAATAATTATTATTTTAGATTTATATTATTTACATATATAATTTATATATATGTAACATATATGTAACATATATAATTTACAATTTAGATTTATAACATATATAATTTACAATTCTGTATACTAATATAATTATACCTTTCATGTGTCCCATGAGTCTTCTCTTCTCCAGGCTAACCATGCTCAGTTTTTTTCAACCAATCTTCATATGAAATGAGCTCAAGATCCTTTATCATCCTAGTTTGCCTCCTTTGAACACTCTACTGTGTTGCCCAGGGTTGAACAAAGTACTCTAGGACTTGGATTTGAGTTCCATTTCTGCCATATCAGCTATGTGCAATTTATTATATATTGAGCAATTTACTCAATCTCTCTATATCTATTTACTGAAATAAAATAAAAGAAATAACTAATTGACAGGGATGATTAAAGATGGAAATAGTCAGTGTTAGAGGGGCCAACAGGGGTGGGGAACCTGCAGCCTTGAGGGCACATGTAACCTTCTAGGTCCTTGGGTGTGGCTTTTTGACTGAGTCCAAGTTTGACTGAACAAATCCTTTTATTAAGGGGGGATTTGTTCTGTGAAGTTTAGATTCCATCAAAGGGCCACACTTGAGGGCCTAGAGGGACACATGTGGCCTTGAGGCCACAAGTTCCCCATCCCTGCTATGGGAAGACATGTGCACTAATACATTATTGTTGGAAATAAAAATAGTCCACTTATTCTGGAAAACAATTTAGAAGGATGTGGAAAAAAGTCCCTAAGCTGTTTATGCCCTTTGAACCAATGATCTGTCCCAGGACATATTCTTAAAGGTGGTCAAAGCAAAGGTTTACATATATACACACACATACATATATACATATTCATGTATACATACATGTATATATGTGTATATACACATATATACATACCTATACATAGACTCATACCTACAGACATATACATATTATGTATAAAAGCATAGTATAGTGAATATAAAGCTGGTCTTGGAGTTATGATAACTTAGGTTCCATTGCTGTCTTTGACTTATATTGGCCATGTAACTCTGGGGTAGTGATTAACCCTCTCAGTGCCCCCAGACAACTCTCTAAGACCATAACTTAAAGAGCAGTTACCAATCTGTGGTAAAGGAAGTTGCTTACTGAAACCTCCTTACATCAATTAAACTCAAATCTGGTTAAAAATATATCGTTTTCATCAGAGCTCTTTTTACATGACTAAAAAAAAATACCTGAAACAAAGTGGCTATCCCTTGACTAGGAAGTGGCAGAACAAATGAAAAAAAATTGTGGTGATATGTATGTGATGGAATATTGTTGTGCTGTGAGTTGACAAATGAGAATGCAGAGACAGATTGAAAGACTTGCCTGAACTGATGCATTGTGAAGAAAGCAAAATCAGGATAACAGTACATGCAGTGACTGTCATGATGTTAACACAGCTGAATTTAGGAATATCTGCATTAATAATACACAGGCATGAACCCAGAGAATGAACACAGAGCAAAAGAGGAAGATGTGGGGAGTATGACAACTCTACGTACTTTCTCATGGCACCGCTGACACAAGTAGGAAATTGAAAGGAAATTGTCCAATGAGCAGTCTTGACACAGGGAACAGATAATAATAAAGCTAACAATTTAATGCCTATTGCGTGGAGGCTAAGTGCTTTATAAATATTATATTAGTCAATCCTCACAACAACCCCAGGAGGTAGGTGGTATTATTAACCCCATTGTTCAAATAAGGAAACTGAGGCACACAGAGGTTAAGTTAATTGCGCAAGGTCTCATAGAAGTTAGTAAGTGTCTTGGACCAAATTTAAACTCAGCTTTTCCTGACTCCAGGTCCTGTTCTCTATCCAATGTGCCACCTAATTGCCATTATGATAAAACACAGTTCCCTTCTTTTGGTAAAGAAGTGACAGATGAGGGGCACAGCATGTTACAGTCTTTTGGTCAGTTTTGCTTACCATTTTTCTTTTTTAAAGCTTGGCTCAATAGAAGATGATATATGAGGAAATGATCAGTATGTAAAAAAGGTGTCAATAAAAATACAAATATAATAAAATGGGGGTAGTCTTGATTAGAGGTGATTAAAATGTTAACAGAAATATTTAGCAAAATAATAAAACTATGAAAAACATAGATAAATGTTAATATGTCAATGTACAAAAAAATATGCAACATATATGGACATTTCAGTGGCCCCTATTTCTATTTGAGTTTGCTACAACCAGACTAGATTATCTCCAAAGTTCCTTTTTAGGAATTGAATACCCTAAGACTAGTTTGAGTAGAGACAACTTTTAAGGTCCAGTGCTTTGACCTCCAGAAATAGTCCAATGTAGAGAACTATACAATCAGGGGTATGCTGGTAAATGTGTAACAATTGGCTCTCCAAAAATATACAATAACACTTTTATTAACATTTATTTGTCAGTTTCTTAAGTCTAGATCAGAGGTTCCCAAACATATTTGGCCTACTGCCCCCTTTTAAAAAAAAAAAAAAGATTACTCAATGCCCACCCCTCCCTGAAATCTACTTCTTTAACTCTTTAAAAAATTTGTGTCATTTTAAAAAAATAACATATGTATGTGTTATATATAATGTATATTTTAAATGACTCATCTTAAATTTAGTAGTTTATTGTAAATTTGTGGGATTTTTCCTGCATTGAAATTTTGATGATGCAATACTGCACCATGTAACTATATAGTATCATATATTTTTTTTTTTTATTTAGGA
>CM053585.1:451515134-451548544 GCA_028646515.1 Pseudochirops corinnae | reverse complement strand
CATAATATCATATAGTAAACAAGTCATTACATATACGTATTCCTGCCAATGCATTCTGGACTTCCTGACAGTGTGCAACTTACTGGCTTGCCAATACCTGCTTGTTAAAGAACTATCGGAGCGTAATGCCAAGCATGAGCAGCATTACAGAAGAATGCTACTTTGAACAGCTTTTAAGGTTCTGATTACACAGTATAGTGAACACTCTATTTATTCCATAACAAATCAGAGCAAAACATTCATAGTAAATCAAGGTACAGCATTCACAATGCTATAACTTATCACAGAAAATCAAAATATAGCATTCACAACAACTTATAACAGAAAATGGCCACATAGTTTCCACTGTAGTAGTCACAAAGTTTTGAACAAAGAACAATCATTTAGTAACTCAAGCATTCAATAATCTCAGTCATTCAATCATCCTTAAGGAGGTTTGCCTCCTTAAGGAACACAAAGTACAATAGTCAAAGTTCTCCACTCATGGGACACAGTTACAAATCAGTCACATATTCAGTCATCAGTCACTAAATACAATCATTTAGTCAATCAGTCATTCAATCAACTTAATCATTCAATCATCCTTCATCATTCACTATTCAATCATTAGAAAATACACAGACCCTGCACCCCTAGGTCAGTAGTAAATTTACAATTTCTCAGTCAGTACACAGTATCCAAGTAAAGTCTTCTTTCAGCTTGACTCAGGGTGGTCTCTCAGATTCCTTGGATCCCCTTCCATGGTCCCAGATCCTACCTGGATTCACCAAACTGTCACCTGGATTCAAAAGCAGACAGCTCCCAGGTCCTTGTCCAGCTCTCTGTGCAGTTCCTGCTCCACATTGGAGCTCACAGTGTCCAGTCCATCTCATATCCTTCACAGTCTCTGTTCCTGGGAATTCAAGGCTTAACAAAGCCACAAACAGGGTCATACAGAGTACTAGCATCACAGTCATGCTTCCCCAGTCTTCAGCAGCTCCAGCTGGCCCCCAGAATTCTCAACAGCTTCAGCAGCTCCGGCTGGCCCTCAGCTCTGACTGGCCCTCAGAAATCCTCGGCAGCTCTGGCTGGCCCTTGGACTCAGCAGAAGTTTCAGCTGGTTCCCAGAATCAAAATCACTTCATGCAGGTTCACCAAATCAAAATCATTCTCTCCAGCCTCTGGGGGCCTTTCCTTTTTAGCCTCCCTGGTGGCAGCAGCTTCTGCCTCCATGAAGCCTGCTCCAAGAAGGTCTCATTTTCCCAGCCAGGATCTTTCCTTATATACAGACAGCATTAGCTTCCTGTTTCAGCTAACCCCTTCCTGTTATGTCAGCAACAGGGATTCATACCTTCTGTTTCTTTAACAGAGGCTTGATTAATTACTAACTGCTAAGTACCTGTTACCTTTATCAAATTACATTACCATTACATGGAAGTCTTGACCACCGATTGGTTATAACTTGCATTTTGTGTGTTTATTTGGAAAATAACATAATCACTACAACTTTAACTCAGTACACAACAGATGAAACATGTTTGAATGGTTTTTCAAATTTTTATTCTCTTCTTTTCTTATGCTTCCACTGCCTCCTTATTTTTATTCAGCACCCCCCTCCCCACCTCCACCCTCTACAGTTGCACCCAACGCTACTATCACCTGCTTGGATTGGTCTAGCATCATCCCAGGGGTGTCTCCCACTTTGCAAACACAGCAATAAATCAGGTCTTGATATGTAGCCCTTTTCTAATGGGTAAATGTTCATAGAACTGACTCCAGCACAGCTCTGTATGAAGCTCAGTTCTCAACAGAATTTAACAAAGTAAAATAAATAAAATGTACAGGCTTATGCTAAGAATAATTCTGCTAAAATATTTTTGTTATAAAGAAGGCCTTGCAAGTAGTTGGGTTTTTTCCTAATTTTTATTTCCTTCTAAAAAGACCCTGAACAATGTTACGGCTAATGAGTAAATCCTATCTAAAGTTCATTATAAATTTCCTGTTGAATTGCATCAAAATTTATGCAATGCTGTAACTAAACAGAATATTAAATGTGACTTAGGTCAGCCCCACTAAAGTACTCCTCCAGGGTCTCATCACAGCATTGAGGTGACCCTGAATTCTCAACTAGTTTGCCAGCAGAGGGCAAACTTTGGCAAGCCCTATCAGGCTGGAAAAACTTGCAAGCGAAGGCCTGGCAGTGGTTGGTAGGACTGTTGTTTGAGGACCCGACTTACTCAGTTTAGAGAGCCTCATCAGAAATTTACCAGATGATTAATGTTTTCTTCCAAGGCAACCCATGAAGACCATACAAAGGTGACAGTTTACATGGATGAGGGGAATATCTCCACTGAACAAATCATAGATTCTTTAAGGATTCTAGTAATAATGCCGGGCCAATTGCAAAATTTTGCCTGAGGTTGTTTATTTGCATTTTTATTAGGTTTGTAAATTGTTCACAGACACAGATTTGTTTCTGCCCTCCCCCCAATCCTGATTTTTTTTTTATGCATTATAAAGAGGGGGAAAAGACACTGTCAGGATCAGGAAAACAATGATAAAATTTTAGTGCCAGCAGCAGTTTAGCTGCACAATCCCTATTGTCTCTTCGTTTTCTACTTTATGTTGCTTCAGATTTATCCTCCACTTCCAAAGGATTGGCTAAAGATGAGAATGATGTTCTTGAAAGGTTCTTTATGTCCCCCCAATTCTAGCTGGAAAGCTTTCAATAAAGACTTTGAACAGATTAAGGCAATGTTTTCACAGCCAAAGCAAAGAGATTTTTCACCTACAGTACTGTGGCAATTGTCCCCAAAGGACTGGCTTGCTTTGGCTGTGGAGACCTGGCTAAAATGCAATGAAAGCTGTTGGCTTTCTGCCTCTGACTGAGTGATGAGCCAGTGGGAGATCAGAATTGTAACCCAGTCAGTGTGGAATCTTCACTTTCTGCTCTGCCAGCCAGAATCCCATGAGCACTGATTGATTTCAGTGTGCATTACTGTCACTCTTATGAATATCTGCATTAGCAACACACAGGCACAGATTCAGAGAATTAACACAGAGCAGGAGAGGAAAATGTGGGGAGTGTGGCAGCTCTCCATGCTTTCTTATGGCATTGCTGACTTGGGTAGAAAATCAAAAGGAAAAGACTAGCCTGGTGTGACTTTGGTTTTCACGCATGTAACTAATCTAGCCTATTTTAAGTGACACCAGATTCAAAGATTGGTGCCCTTTTTGCCACAGTCAGGGTTTTTGAGGCCAATTAAAAATTTTTTGTTGTTTAGTCATTTTAGTCATGTCTGACTCTTCATGACCCCATTTGGGATTTTTCTGGCAGAAATGCTGAAGTAGTTTGCCATTTCCTTCTCCAGCTCATTTTACAGATGAGGAAACTGAGGCAAACAGGGGTAAGTGACTCTCCCAGAGTCACATACCTACTAAGTGTCTGAGGCCATATTTGAGCTCAAGAAGATGAATCTCCCGGAATCCAGGCCTGACGCTATCTAATATTGTGCCATCTGGCTAGCCAATTTAAATTTCAAAGGCTCATTTTAAAAAAATGAGACTAGTGATTTTAAATAATGATAATAATAATGTAAAGCTTATAAAAATACTTTAATTCCTGAATAAATTCATGTTCTCATAATGGTGTGTACTGCTTCCATCCATGCCGATCCTAAGTCATCCTATTTCCTTCTCATTCTGGACAACTCATTTCCGTAGTTTTCCATAGATAGCTCACACAAGTTCTGTTCAACCTTGTAGTGGCCTTTCTGTGGTCTTTCTTCTAGGCCTTTTTTGATATGAAATGTTATGCTAAAATTGGGCCACCAGGGTCTATGTGGGGGTACTGGTTTCATTGTGTTTTTTAGTGTTTTCAATGTTTATTTTTTTTTATATTTTATTTTTAATTTATCAAATAAAACAAGCATTTCCATTACATGGTAGAATTTTTTTTTTTAATGGTTGCATATGGAACTGCAGATTTGTTATGTACAACTTGCTATTCCTTTTAAATATACAATAAAGTTATTAGGTAACTTTCTTTTTTCCCCCTTTTTTCTTCCTTCCCCCACCAACCTTGAAGATAGCTACCATTAGACACAATATATATATAATATATATGTGTGTATATATATGTGTGTGTGTGTATGTATATACATATATGATATGTATGTCTATATATGTAAACACATATATAGACATATATATTTTACATATGCATATAAAATCATTCTATCCATACTTCTATTTATCAGTTCTTTCTCTGGATGCAAATAGTATCTTCCTTCATAGGTTTATTTATGTAGTTATAGTTAATTTGGACACTGATTTCACTAGGTGCAGTGTCTACAGCACTGGGGCAGCATTCAGGAAAACTGTCCAAATCAGGCCTCAGACACTTAACTCATTTAACTACCATTTGCCTCAGTTTCCTCAACTATTCAATGAAGACAATAAAAGCACTCCCAGGGTTGTTGTGGGGATCAGTGGAGATCATATCTGGCAAATGCTTAGCACAGTGCCTGGTACAGAGTATGTACTATATATATATATATATATATATATATATATATATAAATACGAATTCTGTCTCCCAGTACCTTTTCAAGCCTGATTTCATTGTGCCAAATATTTATATGAAGAGGGCATAGGATCATAGAATCTTAGAATTAGGGTAATAAGAGGCTTCCCAGGCCATTTTGTCCAAATGCTACATCTTACAAATGAGGAAACTAAGTCAAACAGAAGTTAAACGACTTCCTAAGGTGCCCTTTTTACTCTAGTTAAACAGTAGACAAATAAGCATGCCTGTAAGGCAACCTTGCTGATTTGGACCATATCTTGGAAATGCAATGAAACTAGAAATTTCTTTAAATAAAAAAAGTAATGCAGTTTTATCACTTTTGATCTCATACCTTTTGATATGTGAAGTGGTACTAGCATGTTTTACTTTTTAGAGCATCACAGACCTGTTTTAATGACTAATTTACCAAATTTAATAAGCATTTATTATAAGTGCCTAATTAATATAGATTTCTGTGCTCAGTTTTGGGGACACCCAAATATTGAAACATATCTATGATTTTATTGATGGGTTATGCTTCTATTAAATTGTACAACTGAACCACAGAAGTGAAAAGCTATAGAAAAACCAAAGATAAGAAATTATAAAAATAAAGTCATTTAAATATTCTTTTTGCAATTCCTTTCTTTATTTTTTAAAAAATTATATTTTTTTACAGTCACATGTAAAGACAATTGACATTTTGTTAAGTTTTGAGTTCCATTTCTCCTCCTTCCCCACAATGGTAGGCAATTTGATATAGGTTATATATGTAATCATATAAAACATATTTCCATTATTAGCCATGTTGTAAAAGGAAAAACAAACTAAAAGAAAACAAAAAACAACAAAAAAAGAAAGTAAAAAATGGTATGTTTTGATCTGCATTCAGACTTCATCAGTTCTTTGGGGGTAGATGGCATTTTTCATCATGAGGCCTTTGGAACTGTCAGGGATCATTGTATTGCTGAGAACAGCTAATTCATTTATAGTTGATCATCACACAGTATTGCTGTTTCTATGTACAATGTTCCCCTGGTTCTTCTCACTTCACTCACCATCAGTTCATGTAAGTCTTTCCAGGTTTCTCTGTTCATCATTTCTTATAGCACAATAGTATACCATTACTATCATATACCACAACTTGTTGAGCCATTCCCCAACAATCCCTTCTTTTAGTTGACAATAGGCGGCTAGGTGTTATAGTGGATCGACCTCTCAATCTGGAGTCAGTAAGACTTGAGTTCAAATCCAGCTTCAGACACTTAATGACTGCATGATGCTTGGCAAATAGCTCAACTTCCGTCTGCTTCAGTTTCCTCATCTATAAAATGGGAATAACAATATAATACCTACATTGCAGGGTTAAATTGGATAAAATGGAATGATAATTGTAAGGCACCTCACAAACCTTAAAGTACTATATAAAGGCTTCCTATTATTGTTGTTGTTATGATCATTATCATTATTAAGTGTCTACTGTATACCAGGAACAGTGCTGGAGTTATAAAGATAGAATAAAACATTTCTTGCCTCAAAGAGGCTACATTCAATAATCTTATGCATTTCATTAACTTGCTCATCAAATCCCTACTTCATAAATGATAAAAAGATGTGCTTCAGCCTGATCCAAGATGAAATTCTGCCAAATTCTCAATTACTGTACTTGGTATTAATAATATGTTTTCTGTTCTTCCTTTGCATGTGTTCATTCCTATTTACCTGGATCAAGGTGCTAATGATTTCTACCCCAATTATCATGAAGAATAGCAAGAACTGTAAAGTTACATAGAAATTTTCCTCTACTCTTTGATCCTCAGGAATTGGGAGAATTTTGTGGGAGATTTTTGAGGGAAGATGTTATGGGTAAGAGAAAATGGAGAGATACTACTGTCCCATGTTTTAGTCATGCGCATATGTGGAGTAGAGAGAGCTTTCAATTTGGAGTCAAAGAACCTGGGTTTAAAACCTTATTTTGCTTCTTACTACTTAGGCGATGCTGAAAAAGTCATTTCATTTTTCTAGGCCTCAGTTTCCCCAACTGTCAGATGAGAGGACTAGTCTCTTAAGGTCTTTTTCAGCTCTAAATCCTTTGATTTTATAACTGAATTCTTAGGTATCTTTCTTATTGTTGGAAATACCCATACCCAATAATCTAAGCCAATCAGTATGCTAAAATGATTTCTAAGGATTACTATGTGTGTACAAGAATTCAAATTGTCCTTAAAGTAGATGGTTGCATTTTATTCTCATTTAGCTTTAAAGAAAAAATAGCAGCAGTTGTTCACACAGTTTCAATTTGGAACATACTGAAAAGAGGAGACTAGTCTCCAAAGCTCTTTATTTGGCCTGTCCCCTTCTTTGTTCTTTCTGCGCCCACCTCAGATAGTTGTTCTGGAAGCAGAATCTATTCTCCCCCTTCCCCAGCTGCTCCTTCTGTTTGATTCTGCCATGAATTTCTAATCCTGGGTTTGACACCTCACAATTTGACACCCTGAATCTGATGGTGGCAAGATCAGCATTTTGGCTTCTTGTGCAATCAATTAAAGAGAAAAGATTGACAGGAAAGGAACAAGCCTTTGTTTAAAGTACATATGCTCTTGATAAATCAGTAAACAGGAGATATTGCAAAAGCAAATTATAATATTTTGTGAACCAAGAACAGATTGAGTGTTGGTTATTTTTATATTCTAATATATGTCAAATCTTGCACTTGACTTTTATATCAGTATTAAACAGATTATCAGATCTATACTCCATGAATTGAATTTTTGGAAATAATTGACATCAATACATTTTTTTCTTTGTGGGTAATGAAATTGGAAATAGGTACTGCACCCAAGTTCCACCATTATAGATGACTGAAAGCTTAAATAATACAAAGGACTAAATCACAAACCCAATGTATTGATTTCCACTGTTGCAGTCATTCTGAGGTTTGAAATGAGCTGATTCTTATGGTGCAGCCAATATAACAGTTCTTATTTCAAACAGAAATTTAAGTCAATTCTCTCTTGCCCCTCCTTAATAAGTACTTCCTCTTCAGCTTGCTCCCACCTCCACAAACATGTCTGTTCTAATTTAAAGCATGGATTCTGTAGCCGGAAAATCTGTGTTCAAGGCACTGTTTTGACAGTTATTACCTACATGATCTTGGGTGAGTGATTTTGGGCAAGTCTCATAGTCATTCTGGACCTCAGTTTTCTTTTCTGCAAAAGGGGCATACTTGGGTGGGAAGAAGTTCTCTTTTAATTCTAAGTCTATGAACTTGTTTGCTTTTAATTTTTGGATAACCATAATTTTTAATACCAGGATACATCCTCTGATCAATTACTAGAGAAATAAATTTGTTATAATGCTTTTCACCTCAGGGAACTAGGAACACAAAGGGTCCAAGGTTAATTTGAGGTAGTATTATGATTCTTTTAATCTGAGTCCTTGCTTATAAACATAGAAAATCTCTTCACTGAAAAACCCATAAGACTGACACCATCTTTCCAGTTGTAACAGCATTTGCCATAACATAGGGTGTCTCCAAAGTCTTAATGTGGTTTAAAGTTTTAATAGTTTAAAACTGCACTATGACTTTTGGGATGTGGTATATGTGTGTGTGTGTGTGTGTGTGTGTGTGTGTGTGTGTGTAAAATAACATTTTATTAAAAAGAAAGTCCTGATCAATTGATTTCTCCTTAGATAATGAAACTATAGAAAATTAGGGGCCAGTAATAGAGATAACAAGGTATTAACAGAAATACAAAGTCCTGCCTATACTCTTTTACCCCCTTATGAGGTATAAAGTTCTTTACCACCACTACCACCCCCCCAAAAAAGACTACCTAGCCAATGGTTCTTTTCTCTTTTGCCAAAGGTCATACTTCTTGGAGTAGTCTACTGCTTTGCCAGTGACCTAGTGACCTTTTGAAAGGGCCAACAGGCCAAAGACAGTCAATGACTGTCCGCTAACTCCATTCATTTTGATCTGAGCACTTAACACCCTATTAAATAATGGACAACAGAACAGTTGTTGACAGCACTGGTAGAGGGGGTTTCCTCCCTGGTAAATCACTAATAATATCACAGATCTGGTCCCCTCACCCAAAAAATATGTCTTATTGTCCCTACAAGTTTCTGCATACACACAGATACATACTTAGGAACATGCTCTTTAGGATCACAGATTTAGAGCTGGAGAGGCCATCAAAGCCAACATCTTTATTAGGCCAGGAGAACTTGGGTGGCTTCTCTAGAGGCACACAGTGTTATCCCTCCATCTCTAGATTCTAAACAGCCTCCACTCATCCATAGCTACATGAAAATTCCTGTTACAAATTACATTTTTAGGTGTCTCAGATTTCGTCCTCTGGTTGCTCTTGAACTTGTGAAAGTCCTTCCCAAAAAGTATTACCCAGTGGAAAGAGAGCTGACTTTGAAATTAGGGAACCTGAGTTCAAATCTTATCTCTGTAACTTCCTACCTGAGTGCCATTGGGTAAGTTACCTTAACCTCTTTTGACCTCAGTTTCCTCATCTGTAAAATGAGAGGCTTGGACAACATAGATTCTGTCTCATCTACCTCTAAATATATGAATGATGTACTCTGGAGCTATTACAATTGATTCATTATTGTTTTCAAGGTAATAGCAAGAATTGTCATTTAGCGGTGGCTATGGGTTCTTTCCCATGAGCATAGGAAAATTCATTAGCAATAGCATCATACATAGCAACTGCTCAAATTTTTTGTTATTGAATTGAATTGGTGTAGTTATGTTCATATTAAACTGATAAAGGATTTACCCACTTTCACTCACCATCTCAACTTCTAACTTCCCCTGTCATTGTCAGATAGCATCACTGAGTGTGCATCTATTCCTTGTAATACCAACTTATCATCTCTACTTTTTTCTTTTTAAGATAAATAAAGAAAAAGAATCTTTCCTCTAATTCTTCATATCACTTTGCCTAGACTTGTCCTTTGTGCTTATCCCACTCTCCCTTACTGTCCAAATCTCCCTCCTGTGCTTTCATCTTGGTAGGGGACTCCAACAATGAAGAAGCTTCTTTTACCAATGGAGCTCAACAAATGCTCTATAAATATGATCTTAGAGAGTTACCTATTTCATAGAGAAGTTAAATGACTTGCCCAGGACCTTGAAACCAGTGTGTCTTAGAATCAGTGCTTTCTCTTATATCTAGTTATTTGTATATGATCTGTACCACCAATTAGATTTTAAACTCCTTGTGAACATAGTCTGACATCATAGTCTGGGACCTTGCACAGTGCACAAATTAGAACCTCAGAATGAAGGGATCATAGATTCAGAGATAAAAGGGACCTTAAAGGCCAGATAATCCATCCCTCTAATTTTACAGATAAGGAAATTCAAGCCCAAAGAAGTTAAATGAGTCGTCCAAGATTACATAGGCAATGAGCCGCAGAAGCAAGGGATAAATGTCAGAGTTCTCTGTCAGGGTACCCTAACTTGCCTGCAGGGGCAGCCGGTTACTTACCTCACTTGAGTAGGCCCTAGTGCATTTTCAAGAACAGAAGAGTTACTGCTTGGAGATGCAAGCAGAGAAAGTTTATTGAGTCTTCTCCATGGGGAAGCCTTACAGCCAGATCTTAAGGCAGACTTCCAACTACCCCCAAGGCTTGAGCCTTATATATCTCCCCAATGCACGTACCCCACGTGAAAAAGGAACAGAGCCCAGCTGAACAGAATTGTGAGAGGGGAAGTGCAGTCACAAGGGCATGAAGGCCCCAGGGTGTGCAGACACTAATCTGAAACACCTGGTAACCACACACACAAGAACCTTGAACAATGCTCTGAACTCCACGTGACACAGCTTGTTCCAGGGCCTCAACACTTCTCTGTGCCTCAACACAACTGCTGCAGCCTACACGTATTTCCTAACCCTCACATAAATCCATGTCCTCTAACTCCAAATTCAATTCTCTTTCTACTGTACCACTGATGTTTGTGAAATTGAATTGAATATTATCAGCCTAATATCCCCATCCCTGCATCAGATAATGTAATTCAACTTACCAGATATATTTAGCATCTATTTTGTGTAGGGCATTAGAGCTACAGAGGTGAAAAAACCAAGACCATCTTTGCTCTGAAGGACCTTATAGTGTAATAAGACAATAAGACATATACACAAGTAATTAGTTGTAAGTTCATAGGAGAGGTTAGTGAGAGAGAGATGACAGATTGGAGAATAGATGGCCCCTTCTGGTTGGAAAGATTAGGGAAGACCTCTGGAAGAGGTAGCACCTAAATTGGATCTTGAAGGAAAAGAAAAATCTCAGTGACCAGAGATGGGTCTAGCCACAGGAGGTAGATAGTATACACAAATGAAGAAACTGGAGAGAATATTTTTTTAAAAAGTCAACCTGGTGAGAAGTACTTAGGTTTCATTGAAACTTTATCTTTGACAACAGTTCTAATGGAACATTTAGCTCAGAAGCATGATTAAAGCTATATCTATCTACAGAATGACACAATTGGTTCATTCTGTAAAAGTAAATTGGTCAATTCAGTGGAACAATCAATCAGTCACTGGGTTTTTCTTTTTGCAAGACAGCTACTTGATTAACTCCTTTTTTCCATCAGTGGCTGGTAGATATTATGTTTGTGAGTCTAAGGTAATGGAATTCCTTCCTTTTTTCCTCCTCTCCCCTGTTTTTTCTTTTCCTTTTAAGTAAATCCTTTTCATTTCCTTCAGCAATGATTTAGGGTTTGGGTTATAAAATAGAGTTCATCTCAGAAGAAAGATGTTCTCTTTCCTTCAATAAACTACAAAAACATGCAAGGTACAATGTGGGATGGTTCAAAAGACCCTAAGCATCTTGACACTGTTTAAGTTAGAATCTGAGTTTGAAGGGCTCAGAAAATCTCAAGTGTATATAGGTGCCTTGACATTCTGTTCTCAGTGTTCCTAGAGCTACATATTTAATACTCTAAATTGTCCATTTCTACTTTTAAATTTTTTATCACCTTCAAAGTTTCATAGAAATGTGGTTATTCTTATTCCTACTAATTTTTCTGCCTATCATTTCTATAATGCTGCTTTCCATTTTTGACAATTCCTAAAACCTTCAAAATCTAAGACATGTTTTAAAATTTTCTAATTGCTGATGAGTTAAATCCAGTTTTACAGAAGCCTTTCTGTGACTGATAGGATAAACATAAAAAGGCAAAGAACATCCTATGGCTGTCAATATCCCAACAGACAAACCATAGACCTGGGAGGATTTCTGGAGGAAAAATAGATTTTTAAATTTCATTTCTCCATGAGAGTATTCATTAGCAAAATATTGATGGTCCCTGCTCAAGTTCGTTGCAAAGTTATCATTGCAGAGTTTTCAAAGTTTACATCTTAAAATTACTTCCTAGTGAATTCTTTAATCCTTTTGTTCTCTTTCAAATAATAGTTCAAATAAAAAACAACTTGACATTACCCTCATTCTCAGTCATCTTTCAAAATTCAACTGGTGAATTTTGGGTGACCCTAAATTGCTCTTTAAATGTGGTTCCCTTGAAAATGAGTATGACAATCTTTGAATGAACAGGTTTCAACATCTGAGGGTTGATAGACATATGAGAAGTTAAATTAGAAATGTAAACTCCCAAATGCATGAATCTAAGCCATAGCAATCAGCACAATATCAAAGAAACAAACCAAATAAAAATCTAATTCAGATATTTCTTAATCTTGTCATCTGGATTCCTGCTATCAATTCTCAAGTTTTATGGAGGAAAAATAAGAGAAAATTTCAAAGCTGGTACAGATTATTTATATAACTCAAAGGCTCAGCAGATTTCACTCATAGTGAGCCTGATTCTTCTCTCTCTACCCACCTTTTGTTTCCATCTTAATTTAGTCTTCTTTGATGAAATGATAGGTAATATTAAAGTGTCATCTCTAGCATCTCTAAAAAAGTCAGTTAAAAAATCCAAGATTAATCATGAAGTGTATATTTCCCAATTATGGGCACAGATCTGTTCTCAGAGGCCCCTATTTTCCCATCCCAATGTTCCTGTGATCACAAAAAAAATTTTTGGGAGCTCTTTTTTTTCCAAACTGCTTTCAAAACCATGAATCACAAGAAAATTAATTTTATTACATTATCTTCTCCCCAGGTTTTATAGCTAGTTGTTATTACCTAGATTAATCATGTACCTTATTCAGAAGATTAGGATCCAGATGATTTGGGGATGTTTCCAAAAATCAAATCTGTCTACAATGTACAAAGACTTGCCACAACCAAGGATGTTTTGAAGAATGAGCTTCAGGGTATAAAGTTTCCAAAAGAAAAGTTCTAAAATATTTTGAACAATGGTAGCATCACTGGAACCCATCAATCAACAAGTATTTATTTAAGTACTTTCTGTGTTGCAGATACTGAGATGAAAGGACAATAGGCATTTAGATGAACAAGTTCTTTTTAAAATGTCTTGTCGCCATATAGTCATATACTACATCTCCCCAACCCCCATTTCCATCCCCACCCATTGTCTAAAAGCACCATTAAGAATACAGCAGTCATTTAGTCAAACTGATAGAAAAGCACATGTATGGATTTTTGACAAGTTCAAAAGAACACAAAATTAAAAACCAATGAGTGTGCTACTTCTAGACGGAATTTATAATATAATTAAGAAGAGAGTTAGGGTCAGTCAGTCAGTAAACATTTATTAAGCACTACTCTATATCAGGCACTGTGTTAAATGCACTGGGAATGCAAAAAGAGGCATAAGGCATATCATGACCTCAAGTAGTTCACAATCTAATAGGGGAGGCAACAAGAAAAAAAATACGTACAAGTAAACAATAAAAAGGATAAAGAGGAAATAATTAAGAGAGGGAAAGCACTTGAATTGAGAGAGGTTGGGAAAGGCTTGCTCTAGAATATGAGATTTTTGTTGGCACTTAAAGGAAACCAGAAGGTAGAGACAAGGAGAGAGAGCGTTCCAGGTGATTGAAGACAGTCAGGGAAAATGCTGGGAGCCAAGACTTGGAGGGTCTTGTCTGTGAAACACCAAAGATGCCAGTGTCACTGGATCAAAGATTACATGGCAGGGAGTAAGGCACAAGTAGACTAGAAAGGTAGGAGAGGGCGAGATTATGAAGGACTTTGAACACCAACAAAGGATTTTATATTTGATCCCGGAAGCAAGAAAGAACCTGGAGTTTATTGAAGAGCTAGATGACATGGTTGGATCTGTACTTTAGGAAAACCAATTTGGTGGATGAATGGAGAATGGATTAGATATGTGAAAGTTTTGAGGCAGGCAGACCTACCAGCTGGCTACCGAGTTGAGTCTAGGCCTGAGTTGATGAGGGCTTGCCTTAGAGTAGTGACAGTGTCAGAAGAGATAAAGGAATGTATTTGAGAGACGTTGCAAAGGTAAAATCATCAGGTCTTGGCAACAGATTAGATCTGAGGGATGAGAGATAATGAGGAGTAAGGATAACACCTAGCTTGTGATCCTGAGGGACTGGAAGACTGGTGTTGCCTCTATAGTAATAGAGAAGTCAGGATAAGTAGGGATTTAGGGAAAAGGTAATGAGTTCTCTTTGGGATATGTTTAATTTAAGATCTCTATTAGACATCCAGGTCATGATGTCTGAAAGGCAGTTGAAGATGTGAGAATGGAGGTCAGCAGAGAGGTAAGGGTAGGATAGGTAGATTTGAGAATCATCAGCATAGAGATGGCACTTAAATCCATGGGAGCATCACCAAATGAAGTAGTGTAGAGGGAAAAGAGAAGAGATCCCAGCACAGAACTCTATGGGGCCCCTCAGGTGAGAGGGCTTGATTTGAATGAGAATCCAGGAAAGGAGATTGAGAAAGAGAAATCAAATAAGTAGGAAGAAGAGAAACAGGAAAAGGTGCCAGAAAACTTAGAGAGAAGAGAATATCACTGAGGAGAGAATGATCAATAGTATCAAAGGTTGCAGAGAGATGGCAGAGAAGGAGAATTTGAGAAAAGGCCATCAGATTTGGTAGTTAAGAGGTCATTGGTAACTGGAAAGAGCAATTTTTGGTGGAATGATGAGGTCACAAGCCAGATTGTAAAGGGTTAAGAAGAGAACGAGAGGAGAGGAAGTTGAGACACTTATCGTAGATGGCCTTTTCAAGTTTAACCACAAGAAGACAAAAGAAATATAGGATGATAGCAGGAATAAAAGTGAAGATTTTTTTTCAGAATAGGAGAAACACAGATGTGTTTACAGGCAGAAGGAAATGCATAAGTGGACAAGGAGAGATTAGAAATAAATGATAGAGTAGGGATGGCAGAGGGGGAAATCTTTTGGAGGAGACAGGTTAGAATGGGATCACTTTAACAGGTAAAGGTGGTAGCCTTGGTAAGTGGTGAGGCCACTTCATTGTGTGAGATGGGTGAAGGAGGAGATAATGGTAGAAGGCATTGCAGCAGTTCTCAATCTGTGTGTTAATGTTCAATTTAAATACATCCTGCATATCAGATATTTACATTAAGATTCATAACAGTAGCAAAATTATAGTTATGAAGTAGCAATGAAAATAATTTCATGGTTACGGGTCACCACAACATGAGGAACCGTATTAAAAGGTTGCGGCATTAGGAAGGTTGAGAATCACTGCTGTAGCATGATATGAGATGATAAAGTGGGAACAAGAGAGAGTTCACAGTAACGACTTCAATTTTCTCTGTAAAATATGAAGCAAGATTGTCAGCCAAAAGGGGAAAGGGAGGTGGAACAAAGGGAGATTTAAGGAGGGATGAAAGTTTGAAAGAGCTGCTGTGGAGAGTGGGATAAGAGAGGCTTAAAAGGGTTTTTTCCTAGGAGCAGTGAAATCCCAGTTGTGCTTGAACAACCTAAATTTGTAGTGGACCAAGTTAGAATAGTTGTGTGGTTTTTTTTCCAACTTTATTAGGCAGCATGTGTGTAGGAGTTAAGATGGTGGATGGTAGGAGTGAGTTAAAACTGAGGTTTGGCAGATTCTTTTAGAATATTTACTCAAGCTATTTAGAAATGTTAGCCTATCCTTTAAATGTTTTATTCTCTTGTGTATTTATGCTCAATAAATAATGTTTGGTTGTTTTGGGACCTGCAGAAGAAATTGAGGCTTTTTGCTTTTGAGGGAATAGAAGGAAAAAGGCAAGGACTTGGTGGAATGCCTGGTCCTTCTAGAAATTGTAGAGCCTTGATGTGACTAGTCAGAAAACAAGTGGGTTTAAAAAAAAGAAAAAAGGAGAGCTTAGGTTCCATCTCCCTGGGTATTTCTATCAGTATACCCAGGAATAAAATGGACATCTTTGTGAACAAAGTTATATAGCAGATAGGTGTGATTTTTTTTCAGAGAACCTGATTGTGACATAGGCTATTGTATCAGCCTGGTAGAGTGGAATGAGTACTTATTCTGGAGTAAAAGGTCCTGAGTTCAAATACTGCCTCTGATACTTAAATGGGTGAGTTACTCCCTGAGTCTCCATTTTCTCATTTATAAAATGGGGAGGGGAATCAGATGACCTCTGAAGTCCTTTCCAGTTTTGAATCTATGACCCACAGGAGACTTTTGCTCCCTCTTCCCATTGTTGCCACCAGTCCATCTCCTTGATACTCCCTTATGTTTCAGCTACCTTTTGTCTATAGTCCTTCTTTTATACACACTCTCTCTTCTTTTCATCCTAGCACTGTTACTGTATTAGTATTTTTGCATTGGCAGGTAACCTATGTTAATAAAAAGGTTCACTCCATTTACTGTGCTTCCAAGGTGATATGTATAAAGATGGTCCAGCGAGATGACCAATGGACATGAAGAACTTTAGCCATAATGACTTATTCAAAGTGATATGAATAAGGGCAGGAGGGTAGAGAGCTATATTTAATTGGAATGAAATCCAAATGGACAGAAGGTCAGAAACCTGTCCTAAAAAGAAAGCTAGGGGTCTCTCTCCTTATATGGCAGTCATTTTAGAAGGCTGACATGGATTGACCAATGAACATAAAGTAACATGAGATAATCCAGAGCATCCATATATTCTCATCATAAATTAAAGGGAATACCAAGCCCAATATCTTGGTGCTTTGAGCAGGCTGTTGTGTTCAGTATACTCGGACTAGCACATTCAATTCTTCATGTTCATGGTTGATCACATTCCATTACAAATGTCAAAACATGCATGTAACACTGATTTCCCTTTCTCTTCACTGCCTGAAGGCCAGGTACGTTATATTTTACCTCCTCTTACAGGGGTTTGGAGTGTTTAGGCTGACCAACAATGACTTGAGCTGCCACCAATGGTGTTCCTTCAATTGTAGGAGATGGATCCCTTGTACTTAAGTTCCATTTAGCCATTAACAGTCAGATTAGGCTTTACAAGGGAATATTTACTTCAAAATAATAATTAAAAGTATATAAATTTGCTCTCTCAATATGTGGGACTTAATCCCCGCCCTTGCCCTCCCTCCACCACTTGAGAAGGGAAGAGGATTAGATTCATAACTTAGCTAGTTCCTATGTAGCACAATCCCAGTTCCAAGATCCAAACCCTTGTTAGGGTCATGTTCCAGGCACCCTGGCTTGTCAAGTCTTTGATGTGGAACTGGCTACTTGCAACATCTCACTTGGAATCCTGGATCCAGGGTTGCAATGGTCTCTTGGGTCCAGTGGGGATTACCATCTAAATCTGAAATGGAGAAGGTAAATGAAACAGAACAGAAACAGTAACATCCCAAGCCACAACACTTAAAAGGAAAGAAGAGGGGGCAGGTTTCCCCTCTTCCCGGTCAGTTTATGGTACCATGTACCTTGGGCCAACTGTATGTGATCTTGACTCTTTGGATGGAGCAGAAAAGAGAACATAGGAAACAAAATAAGACTGTCCCAATCTGGCAATTGTAAAGAGGCAGTCTGTTTTGACTACGTAGTCAATAGCCATTTGAAAAAGCCTACTCCTGTCCACATGGCAAGCGAATAGCAAAGGAACATGGTGCCTCCATTTTAAAGAATTTGGGCCTTTGCAAAGCAAGCCCCCATTTAATATGCACTTATGATTTCCAAACAATTTTTGAAGAAAAGTTATTCCAGAAATGATCACATGAGTGATAGATACTTGGGTTGAAAAGAGTTAAAGATATTGTGATTGTTTTGGCCTAAAAAAAGTATGATAACTACCCTAAAGTATACAAAGAGAGTCAATAAAGAGAATGCTGATTAGTTACTCTCCCACCAGATTAAATAAAAGGAAAAGAGTTTAAATTAAAGCAAATGAAATGTTAGGTTTTTTTTCTCAAGTTCAAACTTCATATCTCTAATTGTCTGCTTGACATCTCTATTGGATTCCCCTAAGCATGGATGATTACTCCTTGCTTACTCTACCCTCCAGCCAAAGTGCTTTCCTGGCTCCTCTCCATACATTGGACATTCCTCTTGCCACCCTTGTGACTTTAAACAGATTGTTCTCCATGCTTAGAATGCTCTCCCTCTTTACCTCTGACTCTGAGAACCCTTAGTTCCTTTCAAGAATCAGCTCAAGTGCCTTCTTTTTCAAGAGACTTTTCTTGATTTTGTTTAAATTTGTTAGTCCCCTCACACCCAAATGACTATATACTTATTTCTATGTATCCTGTACTTATGTTGTATCTTCTTGTTAGAACGTAAACTGCCTGAGAGCAAGAACTGATTCATTTTTATTTATTTGTATCTCTGGGGCCTAGAATAGTTCCTAGTGTAGCAGGCACTTAATTAATGCTAGTTGATTAATTGATTCATTGATACAGAAGGACTTCTTGACAGTCAGGGAAATACAAAACATTGGGAAAACTCATTGTAAAAGACTGACAAATCTCTGTTCCTGTCAATATTCAAGATTACAGAAGACAGCCATCTTGCCTTTATTGCTAAGACATTAACTTGGCTGAAAACACAGGGCTGGAGAAAATTAACTTTTGATTTCTCTTCTAACTCAGTGATTCTATGGCCAGAGGTTTTTTTGTTGTTGTTCTGCCCTCCTCCTGTGCACACTCCCACACTCTCTTCATTTAAAACTATGAAAGAAGTCTGGACTTCTGACTAAATATGCTTAGCTCAAAGAAAGAAAGATTTTCTGTCACAGTCACTTAAAAATTCCTTTCCTATAAGAAATTCCTATAAATTCCTCACCATAACATGCAATGAAAAGTGATGAATTCATTTTGTCACACAGATGTTTGAACTGCAAAATATAATACATTTGGGTATATGGGAATCTATTGCCTGCTTTAAATTCAAAGCTCTGTTTTAATAATCACCTTATTTGGTGTCCCTGGAATGGACAAGTATGGCTTTATGAAAAAGAGAGAGAGTCTGAGAGAGAGAGAGAGACAGACAGAGAGAAAGAGAGAGAGAGAGAAAGAGAGAGAGAGAGTCTGCAGATTGTGTCTTTTTTGAAAAAGTCTAGAAGTTTTTGTGTCATTCTAGATAATGAGGACAAATTGAGGCAGGTATAATAAGAGCGGTGACTAAGCAAACAATCCAAACTGTGAAAAATGGGAATAGACCACAGAGAGACAGCAAAGGACCAGAATAAGCTCCAAAGGAAGCCAACCATAGAATTGTTCAAGAAAATAATAAGATTAAAATGTCATCCAATGAGGAAGATATATGATAGCTATCATAGTCATGATAGTCTTAATTCTGTAAGAGAACATGGAAGCATATAAACTTATAGCAATATACAAGCCTAAAATAAAGCAAGATAGCTTTTTTTCCTAGAGGAGAAAGCATAAGAACTTTAGGTAACTTGCCCAAGATCACATAACCAGGTAGTGTCAGAGCTAGGATTTTAACCTAGTTTAGTCCCAGATCTCTGTTCTCATACCATTTCTGCCACTAATTACCAGTATGAGCTTGGATAAGCTAACCTTGACTATCAAAATGCAAGGATTATAGACTAGATGATATTTAAGGTTGCTTCCAGCTCTAGAATTCTGTGATACTCTGAACCATAGAATGCATCTTGGATGCAAAAGGATCACCACAGCAGAGGCATGCAGGTTGTGATGGTAGAAATTAGGGATTGAATTAGTTAATTGTAATAACATGCTGTCCCTTAATTTCACCTCTGTAGAGCTTACACTCTGGTTATATTTTCTTTCTTTTAAAAATATTTTTAAAATATTCTTTTATTTTATATTATTGTCATTTCCTAATATCTCTCCTCACCAACACCTCTCCCATATTCCCTTGAAGCACAGGAAAATTCACCACATAATTGTCGCCACTACATAATCATTGTATCCTGTTGTTTTTTTCTTTTTCAGTTCAAAAATTGGTTTATAACCTTTCATTTCATAATCATCACATGGTATAATTCTGTTCATTATGTTGCTTAAAAAGTGAACGGAGCAGTGTTGTATTCACCAGTAGCATATGGATACGTACTTACCTCTTTCGTATTATGAGTCATGAGCCTAGAATTCTCAGAGCATGTGCATTGTCAGTATATTTCTGAAAGCCAACTTGTATGGTTTGTTTAGAGCACTGCAGTACTAACAGTATTGTCCCTCAACCCAATGAAGAGCCATAGGCACAAGGGGAGTGGGCAGGCAGGTGAAGATGCCATGAGCAAGTCACATGATATGGTAAGCCATGCATCTTCCCAGTTTTAATGTATATTCATGAGTATTCTGTGCATTCTAATCTTGCACTAAAGACAGTTAAGTAATAAACTGTTTTTAAGTAAGACCAGCATGATTTTTTAAAGTTTCACATAATGGTTACACCCCATCTTTGGCAAAAAAACTAGCATAAAATCTGTGACAATCATGCACTGAAATATAGTAGTTAAGCAAAACAAACCAACACAGAGACTGTTGTCTGCCAGCATCTTCAATGGTCCATACCTGGTTAGGTTTCCAATAATGATGATTGACTTTCACTTACTTATCCCTCTCCCCTGTACTTGTAGCACACTTATGTTTACACTCATTTGGACTTCACCTTCATTCCCCAAGGAACTTTATCCCCTGAATCCTCATTATCTTGTAAGACTGCATTAGTCTTGCCATTTGTACCTCATAATTGCCCTCTGCCCATCAGATTGGAGGGCAGAGAGATGAACTCCTCCCAAAATCTCCATTTAAGAGGCTGCCCAAGCCAGACATCTCTTCATTTCTTGCCCAGTAACAATCCTTTGAACTTCTTCATCAAGTTTCTTTGCTGGATATCTTCTCCCTCCCCCCCCCCCACCTTTTTAGCTTCTTTTTTGTGTGTTGTCTTCCCCTATTAGATTATAAACACTGGGATCAGGGACTGTTTTTTTTTCGTCTTTTTCCCATTTGTATCCCAGTGTTTTAGCACAGTGTCTGATATATCTTAGGAATTTAATTTTTTATTGACTGATTGACTGAAATGTGAGAGATAGATGACCAGGATAAGTTCCACATGACTGGCTTAAAGAGGGCTTTAACCCAGAACACTGGAATAATTTGAATAGGAATCATAGAATTTCAGCATTTGAAAGAATATTCCAAAGCCAGTCAGTAAGACCTGATTTCAGATTTGGCTTCAGATATTTACTAGCTGTGTGACCTTAGGCAAATCACTTAGCCTCTGTTTGCCTCAGTTTCCTCAACCGTAAAATGCAGATAATAATAGCACATCCTTCCAGGGTTATTGGGAGGATCAAATAAAATAATATTGTACTTCTGAAGAGCTTAGTACAATGCCTGACACATAGTAGGCACTATATAAATGCTAGCCATTATTATTTTACTGCTAGTAGTAGTACAATCCGAATCCAAATAACAAACCTCTACAACATTCCTGTTGAGTGGTGCCCTACCTATCGCTTGAAGACCTTGAGTGAAGGAGAAACCATAATTTTCCTGACCAATCTATGCCCATTTGGGGATTTGTGCTGAGCTAAACTTACATCAAACAATATATTTACTAACTAATTCAGCATCAACTATGTGGCTACAGTGTTCTAGTGCAGGAGATGTAAAACTATGTAACATGATCCTTATCTTCACATCACTGAAAAATTTCTGCCTTTACAAGTCCTTGTCAAGCAATTTTCTCTCCCCACATACAGTTCAATTAAATTCAACTTAATCCAATTCAGTTGAAAAAAACATTTAAGGGAACTATGAGGTTAAGCTGCTCACTGTCACCCTGCTATTATGTTATCAAAGACAGTGTTTTTGGCTCTGTGTCCCGCTCTATAGCCATTATACCATACTGACTTGTATAGACAAATATTACACAAGGAAAACAGAATTGGAAAGCATATCCATGCTGTCCTCTGAATGCCAAGATGACAGTACTGACCTACAAATGAATTTTCACTGAGCCATCCCATACTATCTTATTTCGGCACGCTTCAGAGTTTATGACACACACCTACAAGACACAGGGGTTATATCTCCACTGCAAAACAACTGACCTTCAGGTGGATCAAATAAGTTTACCATCTACATCGAACTTGGTCAGCAAACATCTTTTAAGCACCTACTATGTGCCAGGCAAAATATTAAATATTAGGGGTTAGGAAAAGAGGCAAAAGAAAGTCCCTGCTCAAAATAATTTGTGATAATATTTGCGTTCTCTACCACTAAGACAAAATATATATGTGTGTATATGTATGTATGTATATGAAGAACTTTGTATCATTAAAGCACTACTATATATATCTCAGCAATTATGAATTATTATGAACTGGGAATTCAATTTACATTTGTTAGGTACCTATTACATCTAGAGTTGAGCTAGGCTCAGGGAGTAAATGATAGAGAGATAATGATATTCAGTCAGCAAGGATTTATTAGACCCTTATCATGTGATGTATGAGTGACCTTACATGCTAAACTCCCAGAGGGTCAGGATCATGTCACATATTAATAATAGCAATAATGCTTTAGGGTTTCCAATGTACTTTACACACACACACACACACACACACACACACACACACGCACACATACATGAAATCTGATTGCCACAATAATTCTGTGAGGAAGGTGGTATTATATATATGGAGTGCATTACAATAATAATTGCTTGACTTTTACATGTAGCAACTGTATAAAAACTACTGTTTCCTATTTGAAATGTTTTCATCTCCTGGCATGAAAATAAACATGTTATAAGGAAAAATAAGATCAATAACATAGCAGGAGAAATTAGAGTAGTTATTAGTATATTAATGGAAGACCAGATGGAAAATCAAAACAAACAATGGCCTGCCAGTCTCTTTGAGAAATATACCATAAATATTTTGGAAGAAAATTTAAAATAGCATGTGTTCACCCATGATAAATGCATATATTTCTGGCTGGTTTATTAGGGAGCTTAAATACAGAAATTGTAATTACCCAGTAGTTCCAATTGAAGTGGACTTTTCTGATGAAAAAATAAATTTTTTTTTTGTTTTAAAAACAGTTTTTTCAAAAATCACAATTCATGTAAATTAGGTATGTGTATGTGTTTGTGTGTATCATTGTCTAATCCTAACATCTTGTTTGTTGTGTGCACTCTCTATTATATTTTGTATTTCAAATGTATCTGATATGAAGACAAATGTATTTTCTGCTCTTGAATGTACATCCTGTGGTACATGAGAAAGTAAGCTGGTGTGGCTCCTGGCTTGGCATGACTGGGAGCTCTAGTTTCCTTGTTCTAAATTGTCTATGGAAAACAATAGAAGAATGTTAAGAGCAATGTCAAATGGAACCCAAATACCATTCAATTAAATTTAATAATTAAATAGTGAAGGGCTATGGTGGGAGCAATTTCCTAACCTTTTACCCTCATACAAGTGAGGCTAGTTTTTCCTTAAAAGATATTCAATTAAATGTCTTAGGCTGTCATTATCACTTCCTTATTAACTAAGTAGAAAACAACCACAAGTAGATTCCATTGAAGATTGGATGCTTGGCTAGGTAACCATGTAGGACAATTCAGAGGCGTCTTCCTAGCTAAATCAATCTCCTTTTGCTAAATATTGAGTGACCAGCACTTAGTGCAGTGCCTGTCACATGGTAAGTGCTCAATAAATGTTTATTATCTGATCATTGATTGAGTTACATATGTCATATTTGATTCCAATATCAAACATTAACTACCAGGTTGTTCTTCTGGGAGCCAAGATGGTGGAATAAGAAGTAAGTTGCTCTTACTCTCCCTTATTGACCACTGAGAGCCCAGAAAATATTGCCCCAGGAAAAACCCTGGAAAAGCTGAACCAGCAGAAAGGTGAGGTGCAGCAGGCTTGTAGCCCAGGAAGCTTGGGGAATTAACAGGACAGGCCCCTCTTGCCCTGGGGGAGGAGGAGCAGTACAGGACAGGAGGTGTCCTGGCAAGCCTCACTTCAGCAACTCAGGGAGAGATCCTGAGCCCCAGGGTGGTGGAGCAGGCAAGCACCAACACTGAAAACCCTGAGTGCCTCAGCACAGGCAGGAGAACTGGAAGACACCACCTCAGAAAACCACCAACCAGGGACCAGGTCCTGAACTCCTAGCACAAGAAGCTTGGGTCAGTGTACCCTGTGTTCCAGCAGGAGAGCTCAAATCTAAAAGCCAGGAATTAGGCAAACACCATAAGCAAATAGCAGAAATGGACAATGACCGTAGATTCTTATTATGTGGACAGGGAAGGCACAAATTCAGAACAGGACAACATTGTCAATATAACCACATCCAAACCCTCAAAGGTGAATATGAACTGCCATCAAGCCCAAAAAGTCTTCTTGGAAGAGTTCAAGAAGGATTTTAAAAGTCAAATAAGAGAGACAGAAGAAAAATTGGAGAAAAAAATGAGAGGTGTGCAAGAGAGAATCAATAGCTTAGAAAAGGAAGGACAGAAATTGATTATAGTAAACAAGTCCTTAAAAAGCAGAATTGGACAGATGGAAGAGGAGGCACAAAAACTCACTGAAGAGAACTACTTAAAAAGTAAAATAGGCCAAATGGAATAGGAAGTACAAAATTTATAGAAGAAAACAATTTGTTAAAAATTAGAATTGGGCAAGTGGAAGCTAATGACTTAATGAGATATCAAGAATCAGAATGAAAAAGAATGAAACAGAATCAAAAGAATGAAAAAATAGAAGAAAACTTAGGATACCTCATTGGTAAAACAACTGACCTGGAAAACAGAGCCAGGAGAGACAGTTTAAAAATTATTGGTCTACCTGAAAACCATGATGAAAAAATACATGGACAGCATCTTTCAGAAAATCGTTAAGGAGAACTGCCCTGAGGTTCTAGAACCAAAAGGTAAAATAATGTTCACAAGAATTCACCAATCACCTCCTGAAAGAGATGCCAAATTGAAAACACCAAGGAATATTGTAGCCAAATTCCAAAACTCCCAGGTCAAAGAGAAGATACTGCAAGCAGACAGAAAGAAACAATTTACATATCATGGAACCACAGTTAGGATTACACAGGACCTTGCAGCTTGGTCCTAAAAAATTAGAGGACATGGAGTACTAGTATTTCATAAGGCAAAGGAGCTTGGATTACAACCCAGGATCAATTCCCCAGTGAAATTGAGCACAATCTTTCAGGGGAGGAGATGACATTCAATGAAATAGAAGACTTTCAAACCTTCCTGATGGAAAGACCAGAGCTCAACAGAAAATTTGATCTTCAGATACAAGACTCAAGAAAAGCATAAAAAGGTAAACAGGAAAGAAAGAAAATGTATTATTAATAAGGGGAAACTATGTACATCCCTACAAGGGAAGATGACACTTGTAACTCTTGAGAACTGTATCATTATTATGACATTTAAAAGAGGTATACATAGACAGAGGGTGTGGGTATAAGTTGACTTTGATGTGATGATAAATCTAATTAAGTGGGGAAAAGGGATTGTACTGGGAGAAGAGGAAAGGAGGAGGCAGACAAGGGCAAATTGCTTCATATGAAAAGGCACAAAAATCAGTTACAGTAGAGGGAAAGAAAGGAGGGAGATGAGCATTGTTTGAACCTTACTATCATTAGATTTGGCTCAAATTGAGAATAACATAATCAGGTATAGAAATCCAACTTACAATATGGGAAGTAGGAGGGGAAAGGGGAAAGAAAAGGGAGGGAGGTAGTTAGAAGAGAAGGAAGAAGTAGTAAGGGTAAAGGGGAAGAAAAGGGAGGGGGCTTATATAAGGGAGGGCAGGATGTCCATTATCACCACTGTTATTTAATATTGTATTAGAAACATCAGCTTTAGCAATAAGAGAAGAAAAAGAAATGGAAGGATTAGAATAGGCAAAGAAGAAAAAGCACAGTTACTCTTTATAGATGATATGATGCTATACTAATAATCCTAGAGAATTAAGTGAAAAATTACTTGAAATAATAAACAAATTTAGCAAAGTTGCAGGATTGAAAATAAGCCCACATAAATTGTCAGCATTTCTATATATTACTAACAAAGCTTAACAGCAAGAAATAGAAAGAGAAATTCCATTTAAAGTTATCAGAGACATTATTAAATATTTGAGAATCTACCTTCAAAAGAAAGCCAGGAGCTCTATGAACACAATTAAAAAACACTTTCCACACAAATAAAGTTAGATTTAAATAATTGGAAAAATACCAGTTGCTCATGGGTAGGCTGAGCTAATAAAATAAAAATAACAATTCTTCCTAAATTAAATTGCTTATTGAGTGCCATACTAATCAAATTACCCAAAAATTGTTTTATAGTGCTAGAAGAAATAGTAACAGAATTAATATGGAAGAACAAAAGGTCCAGAATATCAAGGGGATTAATGAAAAGAAATGCCAGGGAAGGTGACCTCACTGTACCAGATCTTAAATTGTATTGTGAAGCAGCATTTCTCAAAACTGCTTGGTACTGACTAAGAAATAGAGTGGTGGATCAATGGAAGAGGTTAGGTATGCAAGACACAACAGTCAATGACTATAGTCAATCTGCTATTTGATAAATCCAAAAACTCCAGCTTCTGGGATAAGAACTATTTAACAAAAACTTCTGGAAAAATTGCAAAATAGCACAGCAGAAACTAGGCACAGGCCAACATCTTACACCCTTTACCAAGATAAAGTCAAAATGGGTACATGATTTAGATATAAAGACTTATACTATAAACAAACTGTGAGAGCAAAGAATACTTTACCTATCAGATCTATGGAAAAGGGAAGAATTTATGACCAAACATGAGATAGAGAACCTTATGAAATGCAAAATGGATGCTTTTGATTACTTTAAGTTGAAAAGTTTTTGCAGAAACAAAACCAATGCAACCAAGATTAGAAGGGAAGTAAAAAGCTAGGAAACAATTTTTAAAACCAGTGTCTCTGATAAAGGCCTCATTTCTAAAATGTATAGAGAACTGAGTCAAATTTATAAGACTACAAGTCATTCCTCACTTCATAACTGATCAAAGGATATGAATAGGCAGGTTTCAGATGAAGAAATTAAAGCTATCTATAGTCATATGAAAAATGCTCCAAATCACTATTAATTAAAGAACTGAAAATTGAAATGACTCTGAGGTACCATATCACACCTATCAGATTGGCTAACATGACAAAACAGGAAAATGATAAATGCTGGATAAGATGTGGGAAAATTGGTACACTAATGCATTGTTGGTGGAGCTATGTACTGATCCAACAACTCTGGAGAGCAACTATACCCAAAGGACTATAAAATTTTGCATACCTTTTGACTCAGTAATACCACTTCTAGGTCTGTATCCCAAGGATACATACATCATGCATACATACATACATACATTATAAAAACGAGAAAAGGACCTACACGTGCAACAATATTTGTAGCAGTTCCTTTTGTGGTGGCCAAGAATTGGAAATTGAGGGGAAGTCCATCAACTGGGGAATGGCTGAAAAAGTTGTGGTATATGAATGTAGTGGAATAATATTTTGCTGTAAGAAATGATGAGCGAGCAGACTTCAGAAAAACCTAGAAAGACTTATATAAACTGATGCTAAGTGAAATGAGCAGAACCAGGAGAACACTGTACACAGTAACAGCCACATTGTACAATAAGTTACCTTGATAGATTTAGCTCTTCTCAGCAATGCAAGGATCTAAGACAATTCCAAAAGACTCACTATGGAAAATGCTATCCACATCCAGAGAAAGAGCTTAGCAGTCTGAATGCATATGGAAACATGCTATTTGCTCTCCTTTTCTTTTGTTGTTTTGTTTCTTCTTTCTCATGGTTCCTCCCATTAGTTCTAATTCTTCTTTACATCATGACTAATGTGAAAATAGGTTTAATATGAATGTATAAATAAGGCCTATATTGGATTACATGCCATTTTGAGGGGGGAGAAAATTCAAAACTCAAAATCCTATGGAAGTGAATGTTGAAAACTAAAAATAAGTAAATTCATTATTAAAAAAAATTAAAACCAATAAATCAAGCTTTAAAAAGAAACCCATCATAAACTACCAAGGAAGGACCTCACCTGGTTTTGGCCCAGCCCAGAACAAAAGCACAGATCTAAGTACTGGAGGATACAAAGAAGCAAGACTGCTTAAGTTCACATTAATTTTCTCCACCATTTGTCTTTAAATTTCACATATAAGTGACAATATGAAGTAACTATTACAAAATGCCATCTTCTTTGGCTGAATATTAGAAGTCTTGAATATGGTGACTAGTCTTAAAATTAGATCTCTGAATAAAGAAAAATATATACCTAGATATTTTTTGAAAAAATAACTGATTAAAACATAACACACAGGTTTTATGCAAGACAAATGAGAGGGAGAAAGTACAGTCTAAATTTAGGACAATATGGCATATTTTTGAAGTGTTACATAATTAGGATTCAGAATTTAGAAACATCAAAAACCTTATTAAGTACAAGGACCTCAAAATTATTTCCCAGTAATATGTGTGTGTATTTATATATATATATATATATATATATATATATATATATATATATATATATATATATATCCATCCATATATATGCAAATTACTTTGATGCATGTTTATTAAAATGTAAGAAATTATGAATTATTATGAAATGTGGATTCAATTCAATTTAAATTTATTAAAAATTTACAAGCATATATAGATATACATAGATATGTAGACACACGCACACACATATATAATGCACACATACATATTTATGTATGAAAGTGCTTTGGCATGACCACAAGCTCGCCTACATTTATTCTTGTTAAAAATCAACAGAGCTAAATATCTTTGAATAATATGACAAGAAATTGTTATTGTTAAAACAGAATATATGGACTTACCCTCCCAACTCTCATTAACACTGGCAAGTTGGAGTACTCAGAAGGTAGTTACAACTTCTCCCTTTGGATTTTAGGGCTAATTCAGAGGAGGCAGGGGTATCTTTATAATGCTATAGCTCAAGAGCCCCCACCAATGTCTTCTCTCCTTGATGATCAGTTGATATCAATTAGTTAGCCAATTTAATTACCTTTTAGAAAAGAGTATTTTGACAAAGTTGGTTTAGTAAGAACAGTTGAAACAAACATTCCAGAATTCTGAGATATACTTGCCTACAAGTACATACAGGATCCTGGGGAAAATGGGCTCAATCTAAGAGCATGAATTACAAAGGCATGTCTCACAACTCTTGGACATCCTTTTGCTGGAGTCCTCAAGATGTTTTCCCAAGTTATGATACAATATTCTGGTGGATCCCTTTTAAAATCCTAAAACTACCTTTCCTCAGTGTGTCTAGTTTGTTCTGTGTTACAGATGTAGATACTTCTAACAGCCATTGCTGTTCTGAGGGGATACTCATGGTCAAAATGAGAAGTTTAAATTCTGAAGTTCATAGGGTCATGATCTGGTCAAGGAGAGGAAAAGAGACAGAAGCTCTTATCCTTCCTCCATCTTCCCTTCTCTCCCAAGCTATTCTCTCTCACAGACTTAGCTAGAAGTGCTGTCTCCTCTAACTTGCCAAACACTGAAATTTGTGTTTTAAATTGACTTGCCATCTATGGAAGACCTACAGGGCATGAAAAGGTATATGTTAATTTAATGTTTTTAATTGGTTGATTCAATTGAAATGTTATTACCTGATAGTGTTGTCAGGGCTAAGTTACTTTGTTAGTTACTTTAAGTGGGATAGGGTGTATGGGGTGTTCAAGGAGGACTGGCACCTCTGATGTAAGGGTTTGCTGCTTGTCTACCTTTGGTGTCCACCTGCCACCCAACACTCACATCTGGCTCCAAGAAGCTATAGCATGCACAGAGGTCAAACCCTGGTATTATTTTCTTAGTAGATGGGCTACAGGTTAAGGGTAACCAACAGGCCTCAAATCCATCACTGAGTAAAGGTGATGTCTACCCCACACATGGAAAGATTTCCCCTACTAGAATGGACAGATGAGAACAATCTGTTTGAATGGTCATGAAGGTAAGTGAATCAGGTGTTGTGGAACACTTCTAGCCTGGTCAGACATTGAAGACTATAGGACTATCCCTGCATCCCAGGCCATTGCCAGTTGTGTTGACTTTTGTCCTGTCACCGGATTTCAAAGAGCCTGAAAGAGAGACTGAGGCTGATGACTTCATGCAACTCTGTCTCACTTCAATCCAATTCATGTTCAAGTCAAGACATCACCCTTGTGATGCCATTGGTCCTCTTTAAAAACAAGGAACAAATCTCAAGAAGTGGGATGAGGTAAGTGATTGAATCAATCAACTCCCCCTGCCCTTACACTATTTTAACTTTTACCAAAGAATCACAGAAGCTCAGAGCTTGAAGAGATTCTAGAACTCATTTAGTCCTATCCACAATGAATTAAGAATCTCCTCTATGATATCCTTGATAAGTGTTCCTCCTTCAATGTGACAAAAAATGAGGAAGAACACATTCCTAGCTCTTTCCATTCTGAAGAATTCTAATTCTTAAACTTATCTTTACATTAAGCTACAATCTTCTTCACTTTAATTTCTACCTGTTGCTTGACATTCTGACTGTGGGACTAAGCAGAAGAGATATGTATAGATATATGTAGATATTATCTTTATAAATATATAGATAGGAAGGTATATAGAGGGAAGTTATATAGATATTATCTTTATATATATCTTCAGTTTAGTCCCATACCATATACTTTATATATAACTTATATGTATTATATACTAAATTTATTTTTTCAAGCAACAGTCTTTCAAATATTTGAATAAAAAACCATGTTCCCCCTAAATCTTCTTTTTTTCAGGCTAAAAAGATCTAGTTCCTTCAAGTCTTTCCCCATCATTTCATTACTCCTTTGGGCCATTATTCAGTTTATTGATGTCCTTCTTAAAATGTGGTACCCAGCACTGAACACCCTACTCCAGTTTTGCTTTGACTAGGACAGAGTACATTAGAACTATTAATTCCTATATTCTGGAAATTATACCTCCTTAGAACTACAAGGCATTATAGTAGTTTTAGGGTAGGGCTTTTATATCATGCTATTTATCGATATTGAATTTGCAGTCCATTAAAATCCCCAAATCTTTTTTCATATGAACTATTGAGCATGACTATGCTTTAGGCTAAGTTCTTGGAGATGTATGAATAAGTAGAGAGTGTTAGGAAATGTGTATGAACATAGGTAGGATTTTTCTACTGAATAATATTTGTAATTATCTTATGCTTACCTATATGCTGAGCCTAGTGCCTGACATATAGTAGACATTTTATAAATACTTGTTCCCTCCTTTCCATTTATGACCCAGCACAGTGTGGGCACATAGTAGGTATTTAAGAAATGTTTGTTGGGGCGGCTAGGTGGCACAGTGAGTAAAGCACTGGAGTCTGGAGGACCTGAGTTTAAATTGGGCCTCAGATACTTAACACTTACTAGCCGTGTGACCTTGGGCAAGTCACTTAACCCCACTTGCCCTCCAAAAAGCAAAACAAAAAAGAAATGCTTGTTGATGGATTAAGAATTGGTATGAAAACCTTCTTACATTTAGGGTTTTATTTGTATTTATTTATTTTTAAAAATATTTTATTTTTTCCCTCATTACATGTTAAAAGAATTTTTAACATTTATTTTTTATTTTTTATTTTTTAAATTTGAGTTCCAAATTCTTTCTCTCCCTCCCTCCCTCACTTTGCTTCTAGTTCTGTCCCTTAGGGCCACATAAAACAAGTTTAAACCCTCCTCTGCATGATGACCCTTCAAAATACTCCAATACAGTAAGTAGCCTGTAGGCCTGAAGCTCATGAGAAATTATTTATTTTATCTTGGGAAAGAGATGAGGGATACCTTCCCTAGGTGTTAGCTATCCATATTTGGAGCTAACGATTGAGGAAGCAGATTTTAAATAGAATGAAATACCCACCATTTTGCTACATCAAATCCATTTAGTAAAGTTGGAAATTTGAGCAAACAACTGTAGGGATACATCTTAATTTAGCCACTTCCTACCCATGTGACCCTGTGCAAGTTGTGACCTTGTTGGGCTTTAGGTTACTCATTTATAAAAGGAGGGGCTTGCATTAAATGGCCTCTAAGGTTTCTTAGAACTCTACATCCATGATCCTATGCAATCACTTCAGCCTAAGATAGGAAGGGGAAAAGAATTGCCTTTAGGGATCCTTAGGGTTGACCCAAGTGTTGGGTTTAATTATTCTGATATGTTTAGGTAAGAGAACACCACCTATACTTGTTTTTAACAGGATTTTATTGTGCCAGTCTCTAACCTGGGAATTCTTAGAGCCCCACAAAGCAGGGCTAGAGACAGATGTGCTAATAATCAAGTAGTGGTTTACTTAATTATTTTTATTATAAGGAACAAATCGTTGCAAATCCGGAATTCTCCAGATCAGAATTATGCCTTGCTGTAGTGAAGGCAGAGATTATATACATACATCACAAGTGTGAAGGGACGGGGGAAGGTGGATTAAAAACATTCATTTCCCAAGGCCCAAGTGGTTTCCCAGGACAAGCCCACAAGTTCACATTTTATACCTCCTGTTTCCTGTGAATGAGGACAAGTGAAGTTATTACACCAAGGTATTATGTAATACTAAGAAAAAAAAAATTCAAGGAAGAAAACAAACAAGCAAGTCTTTATGTCTTAAAAAGGCTCCCTGACAGACTCAAAGCGATACAAGAACAAGAAAATAAGCTCTATCTAGCATTGTCAGGTAAGCAAATCTTAGTTCTGAGACAGAACATGCTTAGACCACTGATTAACAATCTTTTGTTGACCTCACTGACACTATCTTGCTTGTTCATCACCCATTAATTCCTAATAGTAGTGGTCTGTACCACATATCTATAGAGGCAGGAAAGTCATTCTACTCTTTGTCCAGTCATCTATGACCTTGGGCTCCTCTTTGATTCCACTTTCACTAATCACTCACTTGTGTGTCTCAAGTCAGTTCTTTACTTTCTATCCCCATGGCTATGACCCCAGTTCAAGCTTTCATTCTTATTACTTTACTGCTGGTTTACGCTATGACAACAATTTCCCAAGGGCAGAGCCAAGATGGCAGCGTAGCAGCAGAAACATATCACAGCTCTCACATAGCCACCCCAAAATACCCATAAAATAGGACACTAAACCAATCCTAGAACTCCAAAATGCACACAAAGATACTTCCCACTAAAGTCAGCTCAGCTACGAGGAACCATATCAGCACTGCAAACCGAAACCAGCCTGGCCTGAAGCGGCGGCTGTGCCCTGGGGGTGGCTGGACGGGAGGAGCAGAGGAGCAGAGGAGCAGATTAGTGGCAGCTGCGAGCAGCGTTCAGAACTAGGTCAGTGGGAATTGCAGGGAGAAAAGCGTCCAGCTGAAAGGCCTCCAGAGTGGAAAAGCAAAAGGCAGAGGTTTTGCACCCGCCTCCGCGTTGCAGCTTCCCGCTCGCGGCCTGCAGACAGCAG
>CM053585.1:451473043-451514634 GCA_028646515.1 Pseudochirops corinnae | reverse complement strand
TTGAGATACACAGGCACCATGGTTGGGAGATCCATCCTGCCCTACCGAAAAGTGACATAGGAGAGAATAGACTGGGGGAGGGGGGACACACTGGGATGGCTGTTTTGGGGCAGTGGGTGGGGGAAAGAGGGGGAGAAAATATGTAACTCAAAATCTTGTGGAAATGAATAATGCAAACTAAAATAAAATTTAAAAAAAAAAAGAGAATGGAAAAAAAAAATTTCCCAATTGATCTTCCTACCTATAGTGTCTACTTTTTCCTGTACATTCTATACATCACAGCCAGATTAATCTTCTAGAATCAAAGTTCCAGCCATGACATTCCCCTGCTCAAAAACCTTTAACGGTTTCTTACTTACTTTTGAAAAAAAAATGGGGTGGGGGTTGGAAGCCATTGGGTCCAACTTTCTCATTTTACATATGAGGAAACTGAGGCACAGAAGGATTACATAGCTAGTGAACATCAGAGGCAGTATTTAAATCCAGGTCTTCCTGAATCTATATTTGCTATGCTTTCTAGTACTTTATGCTGCCTCAAGATATAGGATTATTCATTAGGATCCAACCTACTTGTCCAGTGTATCTCATAACAGATTTCTATGTTTACTATGCTCCAGAAAAACTAATGTTTTCATCACTCCTGGGATATACCTTATTTTTTTATCTCCCTGATGATTCTTCCATATGGAGTGTCCTACTTCACCTATACCCCTATATCAATCCTTTGAAATTCTACTCATTTTTCAAGATCTATTTCAAATGTTACAGTCATCATGAAACATTTCCTGAGTTAACTGTTGTCTTATAAATTAAATTATATCTTTCTCTTACTTGAACATACAAAGCACTTTATATGTCTTATAACATTGATCATATTTTGCCTTGAATTCTATCTGCTTTGCATATATTAAATCCTTAATAAATATTTATTCATTCATTCATTCATGTACTTTCCATTTTGTTTCTACTAAATTATAAACTTCTTGCAGTTGAGGATTCTATCTTGGTTATCTTTGTATCCCCATAAGAAAATTCCATGCACATAATAAATGCTCAATAAATATTTGTTGAATTGAAAATTAAATTTAAGGGGCAGCTTGGTGGCACAGTGAATAAAGCATCAGCCCTGGAGTCAGGAGGACCTGAGTTTAAATTGGCATGAGACACTTAATACAAAAAAACTAGCCATGTGACCTTGGGCAAGTCACTTAACCCCAATTGTCCTATCTTCCCCCCTAAAAAAAAGGCAAAAAAAAATTTAAAAAGAAAAGAAAATTTAATTTAATTAAATATACAAGTAGCTTATTTCTGAGAAGAAAAAGAAACAATTGGATCATTTTGTTGTTGTAAGCTAGTTTAATGTTCTTGCATAGGGCCTAGAATTATGAGGAAGGTAGCATAATTTGGTGATAAGAACAACGGATTTGGAGTCTTGAGACACAAGTCTACCTCCTTGCTCTGTTACTTTCAAATTTTGATTTTGTGGGTGAGTCACTGAGCCTCTCTGTGCTTTGGTTTCATAATCTGAACTGGTGGTAGGTGGTATGATCTGATGTCCTCTGCAGTCCTGTCCAGCTCTCAATTCCTGATTATGGGATTTTTATGCTGGTTCTAGTATCTAGATCTGTTCCATAGTCTTGATCAAATAACAATGCACTCTACTAAACTGGAGGTCCCATTACCTCTTCAGCTTCATAGTTTTCCATTTCACTAACATAAGCTACAGGTTGGAATTATGATTTAAAAAAGAAACCCACTAATATGATCAAGGTATTGTTCAGTATATAGCTTAAATTAGGAGTTATATGTGGAGAGTGACTGAAGCCAATTACTCTGCATGCTAAGCAAGAGTCTTTCTATCCTGAATTATTTTCTTATTTTCCTTTTATTTAACACATTTTTCTTAACCTTTCTTCTACTATCAAGGACTCTCAGTTGAAAGGCTCTGAATTGATGGTAATTTTGGAGGCTTTTTCAGATTAAGCCTTATTAATGCAGGAACAACAGTTTTAACTGACCTTCAGGGTGTTATTCACAGGGCAATTTCTGGGATGCATAAACTTGTATTCATTGGTAAAAACTGATTCTTGCTTCTGGCATAATTTGCAAAATTTCCCTAGGTGCCAAGTGAGTTCTTTCACCCCAGGGAGAAGAGAAATTTCACAGGTTTCACTTTGCATGTGAAACTATTCATGTCTCTAAAAGCTATAAAATATGGTGACTAAATATATTCTGTCAAGGGTATGAAATGTGAATGAATAGCAGCAGAAACATAATTTGTCAAAAGATGAGCTGAACCAGAAGCATTCACCTCATTTAAATTGTCCTTATTACATTCTCTGGAGCCTGTCTGAACATAAGAATGAAATTAACAATTATGGAAATAGGAGGAACACAAGTATGGTACATGTTTCACTCTGTGTGTCCACATAGCATCTGCCAAGGGGTCTAATTGACCTTTGTCCCTGCAATCCCACTGTCACTGAGTTATCAAAGGTTGTACCTCTGGGCCCTATATCGCTAGAATCCATAGATGTCTTTAGGAATTCAAGCCAGGCCTTAATTAGAAAGTATGTGATACTGAAGAGACAGTGACTCTGGCAGAATACTCTGCACACTAACCCAAACATAGAGATTTTTCTTTCGTTTAAAAAACAGAACTCAATTGACAAAGATAGGATCTCAGAATAACAGAGCTGGAAGGAATGTCAGAGACCACTCAGTCCAATCACACCTGAACAAAAAACATCTCTTGACCATGTATTTAACAAGTGGTCATGGGGCTTTGAAGATTAGCCAGTGGGTACTTGTTTCCACAGCAGCCAATTCCACATTAAGTATCATCAACTTTTATGTTCAGAAGCATTTCTGGGAAGAAATCTTTTTCAAACATCATTTTTGGGTAGAGCAAAGGACTCCCATCTGAACTTATGACCCAAGGATGCTTCTTTGGTGTTTGTGATCTAAGTTTGAATTCACTACCTCTGTTAGAAAAAAGTGTATATTTATAGCCTCAATAAAAAATACGGGTGCTCACAACGAAATATTAAGTCATTCAGGCCTCCCAAGATATACATTCATCTTCCTCATGGAGGAAATACAGGACCAGAGCTAGCCCTAGGAATAGTTACAAAATAAGTAGACTTTATCTTCAGTTCTCCTAACTTCATATGTAATATCCACAGCCTTACTGCTCTCTGTGTGCCCGTTTCTCCCAGGCATTGTGTTCCCATGTCAGCCCAGGTCCATACAGCAAGAAATCATAGGTGTCTTTATGGATAAAAACAGGGAAGGTTTTCCTCTACCCTATGAAACATTTATTTTAATAGGTTTTTAAAATTTATGTTTAAAAATAAATTTTATTGATATCTTCTGTTTTCATATTGCCTACAATTTCCCCTGTATTCCTTCTCTTCCCCTCTCCCAGATAGCCACATCTTATAATAATTTTCTAAAAAGAAAAGAAGAAAATTCAGAAAAACCAATGAATGCATAAAAAAAAATCCTGCACTGTGACCTCCCCCAGACAGTCCCTCTCCCCCAGCTGCAAGTGCACACGTGCACGGGCACACACACACACACACACACACACACACACACACACAAGCACAACTACAGAAGGTGTCTTCTCATATCTCTTCTTTGGAGCCAAATTTGGTCTTTACAATTTTACTACATTCAGTTTTAGATTGTTAACATTTATTATTGTTGTTTGTGGGGTTTTGGTGGTTGTCCTTTTACACTGTTGTAGTCATTTTGTGTATTGCTTTTCTGGCCCTGTTTATTTCACTTTGCATCAGTTCATATACATCTTTCCATGTTTTCCTGTTTTCATCATCTTTATTTCTTATAGGACAGTATTACTCCATTACATTACTGTGTAATTATTTAACCATTGTCCCATCAATGGCCATCTAAGGATCTTGACTGGCTTGAGCTCTGTGGGAATCCTATAAGATGAATTTTAAGAGGGATAAATGTAAAATTATACGTGGGTACAAAAATCAACTCCACAAATTCAGATGGAGAATACAAAGATAGCAATTGCTCTGAAAAGTACATGAAAGTTTTTAGTGGGCTATAAGCTCACTATGAATCAGTATTGTGAGGTGGCAGCTAAGAAAGCCAATGCAACCTTGAGCTGCATTAGATAGGACATCGCTTCTAGGAACAGGGAAATGATCATGTAACTCTACTTTCCCTTGATAAGACATTGTCTGGAGTCTCATGTTTAGTTCTGGGAACCAGAGCTTAAGAATGACATTGATAAGCTGGAGACCATCCAGAGGAGGCCAACCAGGGTGGTAAAGGACTTTAGATTCATGATATGAGGATCAAATGGAGCATGTTTAGCCTGGAGAAAAGAAAATTCAAGGGAAGAGGGTGGTTGTATTTAACTATTTGCGGAGCTATATTGTGGAGGAGGAATTAGTCTTTTTTGTTTAGCCCCAGAGGGCAAAACCAGAAGTGGTGTATGGAAATTACAAAGAGGCCAAACACTAGGCTTGATCAGGAAAAACTTCCTAACAATTATAGCTGTCCAAAAATAAAATGGGCTGTGAGGTGGTGCACTGGGTCTGAAGACAGAAAGACTCATCTTCTTGAGTTCAAATTTGGTTTCAGACACTTATTAGGTATGTGACCCTGGGCAAGTCACTTAACCCTGTTTGCCTCAGTTTTCTCATCTGTAAAATGAGCTGGAGAAGGAAATGGCAAACGACTCTAGTACTTTTGCCAAAAGGGGTCACAAAGACTCAGACATGACAAAAGTTGAACTAGAGCATAGACCTTATCAAAAAATAAAATGGTGTACCTAGCGAGGTAGTGGGTTCCACTTTCTCAGAAGTCTTGAAACAGAAACTGGACAACTACTTTTTGGGGTATGTTGGGGGGATTCTTTTGGATATAGGTTGGACTAGATGGCAACTGAGGTCTCTTCTGACTCTCAAGTTCCATGAATCTATGTTGCTTTGTTTTCAGTTCTTTGTTACCCAAAAAGTACTGCTATTCAATTTTTGGCATAAATGGATTGTTTCTTTTTATAACTGGAGATTTTAGAGGAGATGCTCCGCAGGATACAAACATTTTTATCACTTAGCATAATTCCAAATGCTTTTCCAAAATAGTTGTAGCAATTCACAGTTCTGTTAGCAAAGTTTTAGCATGCCTGTCATTCTACAATCCCTCCAATAGTAATTGTTCTATCTTTTGTCATCTTTGCTAATTTTTTTTAAATCAGCACAACTGACAGATACATTGAAAAGGTCTGAAAGCATGTACAATGTATAACACCTATGACCTTCCACCTCCACGTATCCTCTCATACCTCTTCATTGAAGTCATGCATAAGCTTCATAATTTTGTTACATCCACTATTGATTCTTTTTTTGGGTGTGTAATTGTTCTTTCCGTTTATATTGTTATAATTATTGTGTATATTGTTTTCTTTGCTCTGTTGATTTCATTCTACATTAGTTCATTGTAGATTTTTTCATGCTTCTTTGTATTTATCACACACATCATTTCTTATAGCACAATAATGTTCCATTATATTTATGTTTTGTTATTTTCCAAGTCATGGACATCTACTTTGTTTCCAATTCTTTGCTATCAAAAAGTGCTGCTATAAATACTTTGGTATACATTTGGACAGTTTCCTTGGGGCATATACCCAGTAATGGAGTCTCTGGTTCAAAAGAGCATGGACATTTTAGTCACTTTGTTTGCATAAGTGCTAATTGCTTTCCAAAATGGTTGTACCAAATTCCATCAACAATGTATTAGTGTGCCTATCATTCCACAATCCCTCCAACACTTACTATTAATATTTTTATCACCTTTGCCAATTTGCAGGGTATAAAGTGAAACATCAGAGTTGTTTTGGTTTGCATTTCTCTTATTATAAGTGATTTGGAACAATTTCATGTAGTTATGAATACCTTACAGTTCTTTCTTTCCTATTCCTTCTCTCTCTCCTCCTTTTCTTTCTTCTTTCCTTCCTTCTTTCTTTCCTTCCTTCCTTGCTTCCTTCCCTCAACTTCGTTGTACTCCAGTATTCAAATGGATATATAATATCATACTGTCAATATTCTTTCCAATGATGCAGCTTACCACCAAACCATAGATGCTGACTCTATGCAGTTCTCATCTGTAACTTCCACTAAATTCACCACAGAGTGTCCACTCAATATAGATTTAGAAGGGAACAGGCAGACTTTTGAAAACAATATTTCAAAGGAGGTTACGTCTTTATGATTCCACAACTGACTGGAAGGCGTAATGAATACAGACCTCTCATTGTGCATTGTGAGAGAGTTCACTTTAACTAAGGGTTTGATTTGGTACAGCTACCTTAAAGGCTATGGTCCAACACAGTATCTATCTTGCATATGACAAAATGCTTTATTATAAACAAAAATAAATACCAATGAAACTAGTTAAACTTGCTGAGCAGCAGTTTTTGTTTGAATAATGGATTGCAACATATAAAATGTCTCTGATCACTTGTCAGACACTCCTTTCTCAAGAATATTTTAAGGATTAACTCCATCCTGTGGTCACATCTTTCTAAGAGGTATAAGTCTGCTAACCACTTTGGTGTTTGTGGTAACCAGTTATGCCTAAAGGCAAAGGAAGGAAGCAGGTGAGGGAGCACAAAGGTAGGGCATGCTTTAGTTGAGGTCTTGCTTAGACAAAATTTGGGAGTACTCTAAGTGGTCAGCCAATGAGTGTAACTCAGTGATATCTGTAGCGCAAGGTTACATTGCTACAGCAATTTATTGCTGTAAGCTGGAGTTCCAGTAAGAGCTGGTACCAGCTAGTTACTGAGCAACTTGAGCAGTGATAGAGTGTCTGGGGGTGGGAAATAGTTTCCAAAGCTCCAAAGCCAGCCAGGAGGGAGAAATCTGAAAGTGGGATGGATTCCTCTGTTTCGCAGGCGTCTCTTGCTTCATCAAGGATGGGCTGAGATGGAAAGCTGAGTCTGCAGGACTGCTAAATGTATTCTCTAAGGAAGTAGCATTTAAAACTTGGAGAATGTGCTACCTCCTTGGAACCATCTGAAGTGGTATTTTTAAAAACAAGCTGACCCAGTAATTGAAGCCTGAGCTATCTAAGATATGTCTGGATACTATCTCCCCCCTGCCCTTTGTTAGAATGGGTACACGAAGTCAGCCAGCAGGCAAAAGGGAAGAAAAATATATTAGATCCCTTGAGGAAAGAGGTAGTATTCTGGGGCCTGCTCAGTACTTCTGGGATGAAGGGCAAGATCCTTTAATGATATGTGGTGTGGTTAGTCATCATGAAGTAAATAGAGAGCTAATAGAATAGTTGATGGAAAAGAGGTAGTGTGATAAAGTCTCAAAGAAACCCCAAACGGAAGAATAATTTCTTTTACAACTGGTCTTAGTTACCATTATATGCAAATAATGAGAATGTGGGTGGCTATGGGACTCTCTCTTTATTTGGTCTTGAGAATATTGCCCTGTGCCTTAATTCCTTCAGCCATCTTCTTCCATATTGAATGATCAGCAACATTGCATTCAGACAGCTATTTAGAAGGCAAGAAATGACCTGAGAAATCTCAGGGTATAGACGATACCCAGATTAGGAAAGTAAAGGTACTCAACATAGTTTACAGAGTTTGTCTCTATTTAGTTTAAAAGATAAAGGGTTCTTCTTTTTCTTCTTCTTCTTTTTTTTTTTTTTTTTTGCTTTTTTGGAGAGGGGAAGGTAGGGCAATTGGGGTTGAGTGACTTGCCCAAGGTCACACGGCTAGTTTTGTATTAAGTGTCTGGCCGAATTTAAACTCAGGTCCTCCTGACTCCAGGGCTGGTGCTCCATTCACTGCGCCACCAAGAGGCCCCTAAAAGTTTCTTTTTGTTTCTTCCTGCTTCTATTTGTACTCCAGTTTGATCTCTGTGTTTCTTTCTTCTCTCCTCCCTTTTCTCTTTGTGTCTGTCTCTCTGTATGTCTCTCTCTATCTCTTTCTGTCTTTCTCTCTAGCCCTACCCCACTCCCAACTAATTCACTAATCCAGGAAAGTAGGATTTTAAAAATCACTTCTTCAGGTAAGCCTCTCAAAGTCAATGGGAATCAACTATCCTCCAGATAATTGTTCTGATTCTGTAACTTGGCTCTTATGCCCCAGAACCCCTTGAATTTGTCCCTTTCCTAAATATTCAGTCTAGCTCAGTTTCTTATTCTGCTTTCTTCTCATGCCTTCAATAATTAAAACTCCTCCCCTCTTCACTCAGTGTTCTCCTTATACCTTTTTAGTTCTTGTCAACAAAGATTTGCTCAGTTGTATATATAGATGGACTTCTCTACCTCTCTACAGATGTATCTATCTATATTTCTAGAAAGACATGTATCTATAGAGATAAAGATTGACACACACATATATACAGAAACATGCACACAGATATACAATAACAAGCATGTATATACATGTATGTATATATATGTATATATATATATACACACATATATAATGTTCCTTTTAAAAATTGGATTGCTGTGCAGAAAAAACACTGAACTCTTTTCGAACTCTAGTCATTTTTTTAATTAATGCTCAATTTTGGTTAAAGATAACAGATGGATATCCTATAGCCTTTTTTTTAAGGACCCTTCAATGCTAGTGATTGAGAATAGGGAAACACATGCTACTTGCTATTACCCTTTAAGGACCCTTTACAAATTTTAATTAGCACAGAATGTGTTACCCCATCTGTTTAAACAAGCAGGCCACGTGGATCATGAGGCTTTTCAGTTCATAGTGGCTTCTTAATTCATCGTGCCCTGTTATTTTGAATTTGCCAGAAATTCTTCAATTAACCAGAACGTTCAGTTGGCCAGATTTTCTTTACTTACACAGGGAAGGAAAAAAAAAAATTAAAAGAAAAAAGGATGACCTGACAGATTTATTTTTTTAAAAGCATTTTCATCAGCATTCCCCAGGAACTTAAAGTCCTACCTCTAACTATAGTTTCTGTGATTGGGACCCCATTAGTTGTGGCCATATCTACCTGACCTCAGTTAATTGCCTGCTTGCTCCCTAACTGCAATCACCTCTCTTCCCCTAGACATAGATAACTCACATAGCCACACACCCACATACACATGGAAACCCTCTTCCTAGTCACTGTTGAGTAATACCTAAAACTAATTGACTACCTGATTGCCTGCCCTGGCTTCTTCTGATTTTAAACACTGTCCCACCCCACCCCTTGCTCATTCCCACCTGCTGCTCTCTATTAGAAACCCCATTTCCTACCCCCCATCACCTACCTGATAGTGCTTAGGGTTTCATTCCTCTAACATTTCACCTTTCTGGATTTTCTCCTGTCACCCATTCTTGTCACCTTTCCAGTTTGCCAGTCAGTCCATTTAGTCTCTGGATCCTAGTCTGGCTTAACCTGCTGCCCTGAGGCCCTGGGATTGACAGGTAAATCAAATATTATTGCCCCTACTTTATAGATGAGAAAGATGAGTTCAAGAATATGCCCCAATTCAGTCATGTGATCATAGATTTAGATCTGGAAAAGATCCCCAAACTGTTTAATTGAATCCCTTCATTTTGCAGATGAGAAAACTGAGTGAATGGAGAGATTCAGTGAGTTGCCTGAGACGACATACATGATAGCAGTCAGAATTTGAACCCAGGTTATCTAACTCTGAATTTATTTCTCTTTCTATTATATCACCCACCTCTCATATAATAGGATCAGTGTGGGATAATGATATAATCGATAATGACTCAATAGGAAGATGAGACCAGAAGTGTAGAGATCTGCTAGTTAGCTGGGTGATATTAGGAGTAAGTCTGGGTTTGCCTTCTCATGTGTAAAATGGGGCTTGGGCTGTTTCTCCAAGATCCTTTCCAGATCTAAAACTATCTAGACAGTAGCTTTAACTTGACATTTAGAGAAATTCCCTGGGGTTTCCGCTTGCTAGATTTTTTTTAAACCAGGGTCAACCCAACATAATGAATATTTTGAAGTAGATGAAGTATGTCTTCAGTGCCCTTCTAAGTCCTTTTCCCTGATTGATCTTTGTTTCGTTTCATTGCTGCTGCCTCTGAGAAGCCAGAGTTCTCTTGCTGCTAGTCGTAGCTAGATTACTGTCCTTGACAAGGCTGAAAATTTCCTGCCATTCTTATGTCACTCTCATCTCTGTCCTAGGTGAACAAAGCTAATTTCTAAATAAATGTAAACTACAATGTGATTGGCCTATAGTAGATTAATATGTTTATTGAAATGAACTGAATTCCAGATTATATTTGTGTAGCAGTCATGTTGTGACACACATCAGGAACACTGACGTGCTCATGATTTCACTTTCCTCTTTGATGATCTATATATTTAGTTATAGAGATATAGACAAAGTGAATGAATGAACCAATAAGCAGTTAATAAAATAAACAAATCAATAATCATTTATTGAGCACCCACTATGTGTCAGGCATAGAATCAGGGGTGGGGAACTTGCAACCTTGAGACCACACATGACCTTCTAGATCCTTAAGTGTGGCCTTTTGACTGAATCCAATTTTGTTAAAGGATTTGTTCTGTGAAATTTGGATTCAGTCAAAAGGCTGCACTTAAAGATCTAGAAAGTCACATGTGGCCTCAAGGCTGCAGGTTCCCCACCCCTGGCCTAGAAGCAGAGAGGTTTCCAAGCAGAGCTCTCATCTCAGTAACTGCCTCCCTACTCTTTATCAGCATGTCCAAGGCACATGGCACATTTCAGGGCATGGTACAAATTCTCTTTGTTTCAGAGCACAAGGGAAGCCGTTGTGCCTGATGTGTGTAGGAGGGTGAGGGAAGATGATTTGTATTTATTTTCAATTACAGTGCCTATTTTTCCTCTCAGGTTTTCTCAATGTTTCATATGAATTAAAGTAATCTCCAACATTATATAGTCAGTAGCAAAGGAGGCAAAAAAGGTGATAATAATGCTAACAATTCATATTTCTACAGGGTTATAAGATTTACAAAATACCAGTCTTGCAACAACCTTGGCAGATAGGTCGTGCCGGTCTTATTATCCTGGTTTTACAGATTAGTAAACTGAGGCTCAGAATAGTTTAATCTTACGGTCACACAGGTAGTTAACCTGGGAAGCAGACCCGGAGGTCAAGCCTCCTGAAATCAGATCTAATTTTCCCTTTTTCCATTCATTATGCATTCATACTAAACTCTGGAGAAGAGAGATCAAGACTAACCAGCTTTGTGCAATTCTGCCTCACTCACATTCAGGTAAGCCATCATAGCAGTGATGTCAGGGGCTGGATGAAGAGCCACAATAACAACAACCAAGGTGTTACGTGAGGTCTCTGCCCTGAGGGGAGGGCTTCCAGAGCAGGTGCTGTGAACTGAGCCTTGTCAAGCCTATTTCTTACACACATGCTGGCCACTATTGTGGCCTAAGCTGAAGCCTGCTTCTCCTGTGCGTGCTGCGTGTACTTGTGGGAAGGAGTGAACCAGGTTCTTAGGAGAATGTCTTGTGTTAACTGTCTTTACTACATTATCTGAGAGTAGTAGTAACTGCCCCCCAGGGAACTAGCCTGCCAATAAGAACACAAGTTGGGAAATGCTGCCACTGTTATTTCTCCTCCTCCTTCTACTTCCTCTTCCCTTCCCTCCTCCATTTTTTTCCCCCAGAAAACTGCGACAATTTACTTCTGTCCTGAGCATTTTTATTTTTTGATTTCTTGAAATATAACCCTGAAAAACAGGCTTGTGTTTTAAATGGAATTACTTGACAATGACTTCATTGAATGGCAACAATAGGCCCATGATAGCTTAGAATGCAATAGCAATTGTTTTCTGTTCAGGTCAGAAACTCTGAGGGTCTTCCTCTCCCAGACTGACATCTTTGAGATGATAAATTGGGTCATCCTTTGTCTTAGTAGTTACTTAGCCCCTAGTCTTTAATGAGTGTGGCCTCAGACAAATTGAGACCTGGAAAAGACCTTAATTGAGAAAGGCCAAGGTCACCTGCATTCTGGGCCATGGCCAGTCATCTTGCCCTTTGTCTTACCACTATACTCTGATGACTCTGAAGGAGAGAATGAGGCTGATGCCTCACTCAGATTCAATTCACTTGAAATTCACATCATGCTAACGATGTCATTGGTCTTCTTTGAGAAAGAAGGACAAACAGCCACAGCAACATTTATACTTCAAAATCATTTTAAAAAATTATCCTGGCTATAGGTGACAGAAACTTTGACAATAGTTTTTGTTGTTTTTTTTTTAATATCTATGGGCCACGTTTTTTCCTCTAGGGGTAATTATGTTTTATTTATTCAGTTCAATTTTTTGACTAGCTCTCTATAGTTAAAAGGGCTAAACTCAATTGAACAAGAACATCAAGAGCCTGCTATGTTCACGTCTCTTATTTATACATATTTATACATGATATGTAACTTGCAAAGCAATTTTTGGTTTTCCTTTTATATCCTCAGTGCTTAGCATAGTGCCTGGCATATAGTGTTTAATAAATGTTTGTTGATTGATTACTGATTGAATATTAGAGCTAAAAGATACTTGGAGAGAAATCATCTTTTCTACCTAGGATTTCAGTGGGGGTGGGGGGGAGAATGAGGTGGGTAATAACATCCAATTATTGGTATTAAAAACCCTGGAAGATAACTGCACAATTTGTCACTCTCTGAATCAATATAACCCCCCCCTCCAAATGCCAATGTCTCTGACCCTAGATATTTTTTAGTTGTACCTCAAAAGTGACCATTCCTGATAATGTTTTTAATACAGAATGAGAAATGAATTGTGTCTAGATACCAATCAAGTATTCTTTTGTAAGGAAGGCCAGTGAATTCATTCCCTCCTGTTTGGATGATATCACCATGTCTCCAGAAAATTAAGGGTGGGGGGCAATTCTTCTGCCCTATAGCAGAGACTAAAGATCATAGCCAGTGAGACTGGACAGTGAGGATATGGGAGCAAGTTCACTTGGGTTTGGTTCAAAGGCTTTCCTTGGTGTTATTTATCCAAGGGAATTTACACATTTGTAAATTCTGTCTCTTAATATAAAGAGTGAAATAGTTGGTCCTTATTGCCCTTCTTTAAGGTGGGACACCAAAATAATTTATAAACTGTGCTCAATAGTTTTTTAGTCTGGAAAAGGCCACTTAGCTTAAGGTCATGTAAGCAGTGAAAAGCGAACTCCCTCCCTCCTTTGGTGATGGATAATTGATCATCTAGCCCTATTAATCAACCTACAGTCCTAAGTGGTACTTCTTCATAAAGAGGATGTTGTTTTTTAGAAATGTCATCAATATCTTGAAATGATACTGTAACATTTAAAACAATGGCAATTGGCTGCTTTATGGCAAGCATACCAGAAAAAGCCCAGATAAGGACAATTGGGAAGACAGTTGGCATGCTGCATGTGAATTTCTGGGGGACCCACAACTGGGGGAGAGCTCTTAGAGACCTCAAAGACACAGAGTCTCCAGTGATCCCTAGGAGTGCGGGACAGTGACTTAGTGGTTGGCTGGCCAGGAAGCAGTGCATGTCTCTATAGGAGTAGGAGTGGACTACTCTGTATATGATAACACTGTCCCTTTCCCCTCCTTGACTCTGACAGGTCCTCCTGCTTAAGGAGTTCCAATAATTCCCTATTGCCTCTAGAATAAAACATTTGCCATTTAAATCCCTTCACAATCTGGCTCCGACCTTTCTTTCCTCTCCCTCACACATACTATGTTCAAGGCTAAACTGGCCTACTAGATGCTGTTTCTTATTTACAAGAATTCATCTCCTGCTTCTGCATTTGCATAGGCTGCTGTCTCCTATGCAGAATGTTCCTCATCCTCCTCTCTACCTTTTAGATTCCCTAATCAAGTCCCCCAGTCAGGGATCACCTTAAGTACCTCCTCTTTCTGGAGGCCTTCCCTGACTCCCTCAATTGTTTCATGCCTTCTTTCCCCCCCATCCTCCAAATAACTTCAAATTATACATACATAATATAACATATTGTATATATTTGCATTTGCTTATCTATGAATATGCTTTATCTCACCAGTAAACATAAGGTCCTTGAGGGCAGGTACTGTCTTACTTCTGTATTTATGTTCCTAGCACCTATTATATGCCTGGAACATCATAAACATTTAATAAATACTTGTCCCTTGATTCATTGATACGAAGAGAGAACAGGTTCAAGGGAAAGTTATTTTAAGAGTAGAGGAGATCCAAGCATGTCTGCAGAGAACAGGGAAGGAGCCAGTCCACAAGGATTGGAGATGTGAGAAAGAATTGGAAGATGAGCTCCTGAAGAAGATGGAGGGTTTGGAATCAAGGTCACAAGGGGAGCAAGGAATGCCATTTCATCTTCTGAGACTGGAGCATAGGAGAGAATGAGTGAAAATCAAGAGGCTTATATATCTAGAAATGTCTCTGGGCAAAACCTTTGAATATCTTGCCTGAAATTACATATACGCAATGGTTCTGACTTCCAACAGAAAATGATATGTCTGTCATCATGAGAACAGAGGGTAAATTTCCTTTTCTTACCTACCTCTTCTATTTCTCTGATATGGCATCTCCATATTTGCTGGGTGTATGTGTCTATAGAGGATGTTTAAGTGAGGACAGGGGGATGATAAATGGAGACAATGTGGGCACTAGCTCTGAAGTAAGAGGGCCTGATTGCAAATTTCACTTTGATACTGACTATATGTGTGACCTTGAGCAAGCTGCTTATCATCTCTGGGCCTCAGTTTCCTCAGCTATAAAGTGAGGGAAAGAGATGGTCTCTGAAATGTATTTCTGTTCTCCATTTTGGGAAGACTGCTGAATTTGGTGTCAGAGGACTTGGTTTAGAATCATGGTTCTTGCATGACTTTGGGCAACTCACTTAACCTCTCTTTACATCTGTTTCTTTACCTGTAAAAATTAAGGGGTTGGATAAGATGATTTCTAAGATCCCTTCTGACTCTAAATCTATGATCTTATTATCTGAAGAGCATTCTCAGGAATCTAAGAGACTGTGGGCAACCTGTGCAGTCATCTTACAGCAGTGATATGTTTACTTCTGGGGGCCTGAGAGTGACCCATATGAGACATAACTTGAGACGAGGGAGAAGCACAGTCTGGAGAGTAAGATTTACTCCAGGCAGAATTCTTTGATTTATGTATGAAAACAACAACAACAACAACAACAACCCAGCTTATTAGTAGGGAGACAGAATTCACTCCTGAGCAGCTTAAACTAATAGCATAATTTCTTCCTGCTGCATGTGTGTATGGATAGGCATGCTTAGAATGTGGGCTGAATGTACTGGCACAGTCTGGGGGCATATTCTGACTGGAAGAGGAAAGGCCAATGGGAATGTTCTCCAATGGTATGCCAGTACACTCTGCCCATGCTTTATGCAAACCTATCAATGTGTATATATTACTCACCTTTGCTATGGCTTCTTTCAATATTCAGCTCAAATCCTGGCTTCTGTAGGAAATCTTTCCCCATCTCCCCAGCTTCTACTGCTTTCCCCTCTACAGTTAGCTTCCATCTACTCTGAATATTTGTTGTGTGTAACTAGTTATCTACAGGCTGGCTAATCAATTAGAATGTAAGTTTCTTGAGGGCAGGCATTGTTTTTGCCTTTGTAGCTCCAAAATTTAGTATAATACCTTGTGAGTAATAGGTGCTTATTGCTTCTTGCTTGACTGATGACTTATTGATAGTAAGTGCTTATTGAAATTGACTTTTTAACTTTCCCTGGCTAAGGAATTGTTACTTAATCTTTAGTAACTGGATTTTCTCTGCATCACCAAAATCCTAAACATATGTCTTGAAATCTGAATATATTGGGATTTCCAGATGACTCCAGGAAAAAAAATATAGATAATCACTCTATTGTATTAATAATTGAAAACTTTAGTGCAGCATGTATGGAAACTGGTCTAGTAGAAAGGAAAGTGTTCCTTAATTAACTCAATAGTAACTTAGCTTGGCTATTTACTACCTAATGACAAAAAGCATGGGGTTTTTAACTATTTTTGTGTCATGGACCTATTTGGTACTCTGATAAAGCGTATGAACCCAAAAATCTCTTCTCAGAATGTCTTTATATATATAAAATAAAATATATAGAACTACAAAGAAAGCAAGTTATATTGAAATATAGTTATCAAAATATATATATTTTTAAAATCCACAGACCCTACGTTTAGAACCTATGTGGTGTAGTGGAAAGGACATTGAAAGTAAAGTCAGGAAAGACCTGAGTTCTAATCCTACTTCTGGCACTTAATAGCTGTGTAACCATGGACAAACCATTCAACCACTGGGAGCCTCAGATTCATCATTTATAAAATTTAAATCATCAATAGAATCTCCCTCACAGAGTTGTTGCGATACTCAAATGAGATTACGTATGTAAGACATTTTGAAATTCTAAAGCACTGTTTATATGCCACATACTAAAACTGAAAACACCCTAAGATGTATACCAAAAGTCTTGGTGCAGTAGAGGACTAAGACTTTTGAGACATCGTCTAAAAATGTTGGCTCAAAGGAGAGAAATTTTGGGATTGTATGCCAGCTGTCTTAAAGTGCCTGAAATGCTAACACATGGAAGAGGGATTAGACTGGTATTACTTGGTCCCAGAGGGAAGAACTGGGAGCAATTTTGACCAAAGAAAAATCTCCTAACAATTAGAGTTTTCCCAAAGTTAATAAGGGCTGCCTTGAGAGATATGGGATCAGTCTCACTGGAGACCTTGAAGTAAAAGTTTAGATGTTGTCATAGAGGGGATTCTTCGTCATGTTGGAGTGAATAATTCCTTAAATTCCATCTAGCTCTGAGATTCTCCAGTTCTATTTTTGTTGTTGTTGTTACCACTCTTCTGACCTTGAGTAAGGCATTTATTTAACCTCTCAGGGCTTCTGTCATCTCAACTCAAAAAAGAGGTAGATGAGATAACCCCAATGGCCCTTTTACATCTGAAGTCTATATTTGACCCACTTGCTGGTAAACTGAAGGAAATGCACATCTATATACCAACCTATTTCCAGTGAATGATGATAAATGAATTCCAGTTTGCTATCACTGGGTTAAAGTTGGAAGCAGTATACATGAGAATAGCATATTTATCACAATGGTGACACCATACTCTTTAGTAGGTACAATAATTATCATAATATCTACTTGTAGCTCTGTGAAGAAGACCATAAGATTATTTTTATTATTATTGCCATTGTACAGATTTAGCAACTGGGACTATGAGTGGTTAAATCATAAAGCATCACCAGGAAGACAGAGGTGTCAAACTTAAATAGAAAGTAGGGCCACTAATCCCATGGTAAGAATCCCTGCAGGACACATATTGGCTTAGAAAACTATGAATTAACATTATCTGTGTTCTATTGTATTATTATTTATTTTGTGAAATAGTTCCCAATTACATTTTAATCTGTTGATCTGCACCAGGGAGTGTTGTGGTCTGCAATCCTGTTTGATACTTCTGGTGAACCAGATAGAGTTCTGGGTCGGGATTCAGCAAGGATTTTAATCTTGCCACTGATACTTACCACTTGACACTTAACTTCTCTGGCCCTCACTGTTCTCAGCTATAAAATAAGGAGTTTGATAATCTCTTTGGACCTTCCATCTTATAACCTAAACCCTTTTGATTCTAAATTCGGGGCATTATCCTTTATGCTACAGTCTCTCTAGCAAGAAGGGCAGCAAGGTGCAGTGGATAGAGTGCTGGACCTAAAGTCCAGAAGATTTACCTTCCTGAGTTCAAATTTGCCTTCAGACATTTACTAACTATGTGATCCTTGGCAAGTCACTTAACCCAGCTTGCCTCAGTTTCTTCATCTGTAAAATGAGCTGGAGAAGGAAATGACAAAGCACTCCAGGATCTTTGCCAAGAAAACCCCAAATGAAGTCACGAAGAATTGAACATGATTGGAACAACTGAACAACAACAGAACTCTAGCAAGAGGAGCTTTTATAAAGATAGGAAAAGTTGTAAAGGAGAATAAGGAAATGACTTGTTCTGGCAGCATTTCAGGAAATTATGCTACTCAGTGCTTGCTTTCTTTGATCTTTCATTTCCTCAAGGAGAGCTAATGCATCTGGTTCACTGTAGTTGTGTTGCATCAGTAGTATCAGACTTGACGTGACTCCCTTTGGGGTTGCTTCTTCCTGATTGCAGTGATTGCCGTCCCAGTGCTCTATCCATTGCACCCTCCAGCTACCCCATCCAGTTCACTGGTGCCCCTCTATAAAACAATACCTGTACATGTTGGTAGGCCATCTGATGCAAACTAGGAAAGATGAAGCAAAGGGTATACAGTGACCCCCTTGGCTCTCTACACTGCCTAAGCACCAGAAAGGAATAGATGTCATGCATGTCTGCCTTGAACTAAAGTAGGGTAAGAGAGAAACTACTGTCATTATTCTGATTATCTTTGCCCACCCTGGAGAAGGTCTCACCTTTTCTTTCCTATTCTCCTTCACACATTATCTTCCCTCTGTTTTATTTTCTTCTCTTTCCTGTCTCTTCCTTTCACTCTTCAAGGTAGTTATAGAGCAAGGAGGACATTATAATGACTAGTCTATTGCTTTATCTTCAAATGTTTGGCTGATCCAACCAGAGTGGCCTGGCAATACGCTGACTAAGGCCAGGAGTCCCCACATCTAGGTTGCATTTGTTACATTAGTCCCACACAGGCAGTGTCACCAATATGGTCCCTAGGTAGAGAAGATATTAGGGACCAAGGATCCAGAGCTTAGATAGTTCAATAGCAAGTTAGTTTGAGAGCTAGTTAGAGAAGCAGTGTGGTACAGTAGAAAAAAAGCAGAGGCTCTAGATTTGGAATACTTGGAATACTTCTAACCCTGCATTTATTATGTACTACTTGTGTGCTATTGGTCAAGCCACTTAATTTCTCTGGGCCTCAGTTTCCCCATCTGTAAAATGAAGGGCTTGTGCTAGATGCTTTCATAAGGTCAATTTTCTCTCTAAATCTATGATCCTGTGATATGACTATTTCCTTATAGTCAATAAACTTCTCTAGGATCAATTCTAAATACTTCTGTTTGGCATCTAAAGTCCTTGGAGCTTGGCTCCAATATATACTTCCAGCTTTATATATTGCTTTCTTATATTTCAGAGGCCTTTAAGTCAATTAGAGCTGAGATTCGATTTAACCAGAGGTCTAGCAGTTTTAGTTCTAAGATCAGTAAGAGACAGTAATGTGGGATCAAACATTGGAGAAAGTCTGTCCAAGGATGGGACAGAAAGGTGGGTAGGAAGAGGAGATCACCTTCTTACTCATAGAGGCAAGAAGGCCTATCCTTGGCTAACTTCCCACCTATGTGGAATTCTTGATCCAAGGGTAAATCAAACACAATACCTCACTAATTCCTCACACTAATCACTTGGCTCCCATGTGGATGAACAGAGAGAGTGTGGGAAAATCTACCTCAAAGTTGACTGTTACTGAAGGTGGGTCTCAAGTCACATATATTTTCCCTAAAGTGAGGGAAAAATGGTAACCATGTGCATTCAGGCTAATTCATATCAGATGAGTACAAAGGAGACCTCCAAAAAGTGATTCATCATGGCAGAAATATTTTATGCCAAGTCCTGACTCAGAATCTGGAAGTAGTTTGCATACTCCATTTGGTCCTTCTCCCCCACTAACTGGCAAGCTCATCTCTCTGTGTGAGTGTCAAAGGTCTCCTTGAGTGACCATAGATGCCCTTCTACACTGTGTAATAGGAGGATATTGTCTGTTAGGACAGGGTATCCCAATGGGCACTCTGCCCTACCAGCTAGTGTCTGGGAAATGTCTGGGAAACTTGAGCCCTCTGGAAAGCCATGTAATACTGTCAGGCCATATATAATAATGTCAGGCCAATAATAAGTGCCAGGGATTGGGAAGAAAGCAACTCTAACTGAAAAAATGAGGCAGGAGGGTTGGTGACCAGGTTATCAGCTCAGCACCAAAACCCAAGGATCTGAGGTAAGCAGGAACTGGTTGTTTGACCAAAGTTCAAACAGAGAAGAGAGGGTCAAGATAGGACACAGGATAAGCACTGGAAGGGACCTTAGAGGTAATCTAGTCCAGCTTCATTTTACAGATACAGAGACTGAGGCACTAATGGAGGCTAAATGATTAGTCCAAGACACTAAACAATTCCTTGACTCACATAAGTATTAAGTGGTAGAGCTGGGATTCAGACCCAGATCTTTTGACTACAAAACCAGCATTCTTTTCCCTCTATCATAATGGTTCTTGTACAGGAAGATAAGAAGACACAGGAACCATTATGAAATTGTCTATTGGACTCCTCGAAGGAGCCCCAAAAGATTATAAAAATCATGTATGCAGATAAGTGGGACAGAAAGTAAAATATGAATCCCTACCAAGGAGAGATTCAGAGCAAGTCAGAGAGCGTCTTATTTGATGAGGGAGAAATCACTTTCAGCAAAGGGAGAGGGAAGAATCAGGGCAAAGTTCAGAGAAAAAGTAACTCCTTATCTAGACCCTGAAGAAGAAGGATCTTGATAGTCACAGATGCAGAGGGAGCATAGACCAAACATGGGAGAACAAACTGTGCACACGTGGAGCCAGGAGAAGGCAAGAGGAGATCAGAGGAGAGTTTGGTTTGTCTGGAACGTCAAGCATGTAAAGAGGAAGAAAGGGAATTAAGTGAGAAAAAAAAAGTAAAAGCTGGATTTTGAAGGGTCTTAAATCCTACTCCTCTCTCTGCCTTGCCCTTCTCAGCTCATAAGCTTGGCCTCAACAGCCCCATCAAGATGCTATCCCTCGTTTAGCACCTGACAAAGATCCTTGGTATACTATTTTTTTAGACATTATCTAGTCCAACTTTTTTATTTTAGAGATTAAGAAACTGAGGGTGAGATATTTAAATTACTCACTCAGACTCATCTAAATATTGGTAACATTCAAGGAAGCCCTTTATGTAAGGGGTGGGGACTAGTACTCTGCCTTGAAGGTTAGGTAGGATATGGAAAGGCTATAAAGATGGGGAAGAAGAGCATTCCAGGTGATGAGAGCAGGGATTGGGAGATGTACTTGGAATGTGAGATGAATGAGTAGATAAGTCTACCTGGAATGAAGGATAGGTGTCGGAGTCTTGGGAAATAAGATTGGGTAGGAATAGGGGAAGCAGATAATGAGTTTGGTTGGAGATGGAGGTAGGAGGGAAGGATTATGTTTAAAAAAAAATTCTCATTTTAATAAATGAAATTTGTCTCTTTCTAGGTTGAAGGGATACTTCAAGTTCAACATTAAAAATATGACTGTGTATTTTAAAATTACATCCAGTCAATTTAGAAAGACCACGTTAGGGCTACATATATTGGGCACATTGTTCAGCCATTGCACATTGGCTCCCTTTGATGACATTGAAGTTTTTCCAGTGTCTGAAGAAAACATTACTTGGAAAACTACACTCCATACGAGGGACAGAAGGGAACAATGAATATAATTGGGATGATGGAAAAATCAGAGGGTCTAAAACTATTCATTTCCCCTAAATCCTATACAAAGTAATAAGAGTGAGTCAGGCCAAAGAGAGGCATATAGTATGAAGTGGTGGATAAAACCTGGCTTTGAAGCCTGGAAGATCTGCTTATGTGACCCTAGGCAAGTCACCCTGAACATGTTAGGACCCCAGGCTCATAAACTGCAGCTGTGTCATCAGAGGGAATTTTCTCATGTGACCATTCTCTCTAATACCAATTAAATCACAGGTCCAGTGCCTACCCACATCCGTTAAGATAATCCTAATTATGTTGTTTCTTGAGATGAGTGCAAACCTAAACACAATGTAAATTCCTCAAGGACTGAGACTTTCATTTTGTCTTGGTTTCTCATGTGTCTAGTAGGCACTTAATAATTGGTTGTGGAACTGGTTTAACTAAACGCGCATTAGAGATAATCTAATTCAACCAATTTCTGTATGAAAAGACTGAGGCACAGAGAATTAGACTTGCTTATGGCCTCACATTTGAGTTAATGGCAGGCCAGGGACTCCAACCCTGGTCATTGGGGCTTTTCCTGTCACCTCATGCTGACAAAGTAGGTTAGTCAATACTTGAGTTCCATAGGAACATAGGTTCTAGATCTGAAGTGGACCTGAACTATCTTCTAATCCAAAACTCTTGTTTTATTTTATTTTTTGCTTTTTTGGTAGGGAGGAGCAATTGGGGTTAAGTGACTTGCCCAAGGTCACACGGCTAGTAAAGTTAAGTGTCTGAAGCTGAATTTGAACTCAGGTCCTCCTGACTCCAGGGCCAGTGGTCTATTCACAATGCCATCCAGCCGCCCTGGAAAACCCTTATTTTATAGATGAGTTAAATTACTTGCCCAAGATTAATTTTATTCCAGCAAAAAAAGAAAAAAAATCCAGCTACATAAAGTAGGGCAGAGAAAAAATGCATCTGCAGCAATGTTGTATCTACAATTGGAAATGCGCAGACCAAAGTGAAAGCATTTATGACACCCCATGTCACTTCACTTTAGTGCTCTGAGCCTTAGTGAACTGAACACAATTAACAGCTTCTCCTCTCATGCCTCCTAGGACTACATAATAAATAAAGTTGCCCTTCATAGGGTTTTGATCATAAATGCTTAGCCACCAGTACTCTAAACGGTACACATAAACACTTTTAAGTTGAATAAGCATTTGTTAATATTTTTCTCCATTGTCTTAAGTCTAGAAACCAACAAAACAATAAACCAATCTCTGATTTGTAGTATTCATTGATTTCTAAGGCATAAATTCTCACACTGCAAATTTAACAATCTTCTTGAGCCGGCTCTAGTCCACCACTTCTCACATACCATACCACCAAAGCACTGCACATGTGGTATCTCATTTGAATTTCACAACAACCTTATGAATTAGGTACTACAGTTATTATGAACCCATTTTACAGATAAGAAAATTGAGGCTCTGTGTATTGCCCTTGATCACACAGTATCAGAAGCAATTTTTCATGTGTGCTCTTTCTGCTATACCACGTGGTCTCACAAAATACTCATGTAATGGATACAATAGAAAGTCCTGATTAAGAGATTATAACGCAAGTATTTTCCACATCTTCATATCTTTAAGAAGATTTGTGCATAATTGATTATTGATCATTTGCATTAATGGAGAAATACATGGATAATCTAGGACAGCAAGTAATAAAAAATTAATTCTGATTTTAGAATGAATCAATATCTTTTGCAATAGGTTCATTATTATTGCAAAACTTCATAATTATATATTTTTCAGACTTATTTTAATCAGGCTTCACTCTTAGGCAACTCACTTGTGCAGGTCTCCATTTCCTTATCTGTAAAATGAAGGGCTTGGACTAGAAGACCTTTGAGATCCAGATCTGTGATGCTATGCTTTCCAAAAGTCTGTTCAAATTCAGTTAAATATACTAAGTACATACTGTGTGTCAAGTACTTTGCTAAGAAATGGGTATACAAAGGGGAAAAAAATGCAACTGTCCCTGCCCTCAGGAAACTCCCTTTCTCCATTTCATCCTGGATTTTCTCTGTATTGAATTTTTTTTTAAACCAATAAGGAAGCCATCTCCTGGGACTTGGGAATCTGTTAGTTATGCAAAACGAGTTAGTGTATGATCATTACGTTAAACCAAATTAATCTCCCTGAAGAGATAAGTTTCAATTCTGATACTTGCTTTAAAAAAAAATCAGGAGTGTGCTCAAACTGACAACAATAGTGCCAGTCATATGCAGGGCATAATCCATTTTGATTGTGTGCAGGAGGTGGTGTGTAAACTTGATCCCCTAAGCAAAACATTTGCATTAAGTAGGCCTGTAAGCTTTGTTTCCATGGAAACAGATATTAACATTGGTGAGTGTTTTTTCCCCCTCTTTGCAACTTTTGTGTGTGTGTAATATTTAATTCAAAAGCCTGATATTTCTTTTTCTAATTTATTCTGGGGGGGGGACCCCCACAGGATTCACTTGGAAAGCCACATGCTCCATAACAGTGATAGGATTATGACTTTCCGCTTGATGAGACTAGAAACTATTATCTTTGCCTCTGAAGAGAACAAAGCTCATTTCTCTGCTGTGAGTCTTGGACCCATTTCTATCTTGAGTTGCAATGTTACTGAGGAAAGAGAACTGCCAAGTTAACATCCATGTTGCTAATGGAATCTTTTTAATCGATTATGTTTGGGATAGTAGCATTCCCAAAGCCAGAACGGGACTTTTTTGGTGGTTCTAATTGGATATTACAGATCAAACTGCTTCATGCTAATAAATTCTCCTGATGCTTTGCCACTGGGACATTATATCACCAAAGCATCCTTGTCAAATGGAAGTGGCTGTTGAGAGTAATGGTATTAAATAGTAGATTTAGGCCCTGTCACCAGCTTTAGGATATATTTTTGATAAGGTGCTGGATTTATATGTTAATGATTGTATATCACCCTTCCTTCCTAATATGTCTCAGCTCCATTCCACGGCAGGAAGATATTAAACCTCCCAGGACCATTTGACTGAGAGAAGTTTTCAAATAAATCAGAGAAAATGAGCACAGCCTATTTCCAGAGCAGGGTACATCATTTCTTTTGACAGAATGAGCACGATGTTTGCTTGTTTTTAATCCAACAAAATCCTTTAATTTTTTTTTTTTTTGCAAACATGGCTTGATAAAAATACAGAAGATAGAGTTAATAATATGTGTGGGACATTTTTTTTTTCAAAGTGTAAAGAATAATAGGGGACATGGGAAATTCCCAAGAGTCAGATGCCCTCCCTTAAAAAAATGAAAAGTCATTTCCTTTAAAAAAAAAATCAAATCTATACTTCTTTGAAGAATGTCAAGTTCATTTAGTCCCTAATGTACATTCTAAGATAATCTTTGTTCTGTACCATTTTGCCATGGGTTGAAAACCTCAAAAAGAATGAAGTTCAGACAAGTAAAAGAATTAAAAATAGCTGGTTCCAAAGTTATGTGTTTCCAAAGCACATAAAGTATTCTCTTAGTATTGCTGGTTGATGCTAATTCTCTATGCATCTTAAGAGGATTTGACTTGGGCTCTAGGAATCTAGCTTCAGAACTCCTTTCTCTTTCCTACATAAGATTTGCTCTACTTACCTTATTTAGCTGCTAATTACATTCTGCTCTGTATTTAGGATTTAGAAATGGAGGAGCATGAGAGGTCATCTAATTCAACCTTGTTAATTTGTAGATAAGGAAGATGAGCCCAGGTTAACTGACTTGACCAAGGTCCCAAAATTAATATGTGGCAGAGATGGGATTCAAACCTAGGTTATCTGACTCTAGATATAGCAGCCTTTCCACTATACCACCCTGTTCTCAAGGAGAGAATGGAACTTCACCTGGACTAGGACAAAGCATATACTTGTACTTTGATGCTTTGAAAACTACAAATGGAAGCAGTAGGGCTTAAAAGTGTTTGTCAGTCAGTGCATCAATATTCTATAAAAGTTGTTGGTATAGGGCTTTGTCTTTTTTTTTCTTTTGGTAAGAAAAAAACTCAGTGAAGAAATCATTATTTTGTTAGTCCCTGACTCTGTCTTGGATGAACTATTAGAAAGGGGTGGCAGGATGTCTCAGAATCTAGGTTTTTGAAATAATCTAGTCCAGTGTTACAGATGAGAAGCCTGAAGACAGACCCAATACATGACTATGCACCTAACAAAGCACCTTCTTCACTAATTATGCTTTCCTTGACTCACCCTCTGTCCTTAGTTAAACACACAACTATCATTTATTGAGCACCTGTTATGTGCAGGGCATGGTACTAGGCATCGTGAAACATCGTGAAAACAAAAATCACATAGTCCTTGTCCTGAAGGAGCTTACATTTTACTGGGGGTGATACCATTTATACAATATGAGGGAATTGGAATAAACAGGGAACATCAAGGGAGGTTTCACCAAGTAGATGACACCTGAACTGAGTCTAGGAGTAAAATATAGATTTTGAGAGGAGACAAGGAGTTCGTATGTTCTAGGTATGGAGGACAGCTTATGGATATCAAAGGAGAGCAGAAGAGAACAGAGGGCACAACCTAGGACTGAACTGAGTTTTGGGGGCAACCCTCACTTAGAGAATGAGAGATGAATGATGACCCAGCAGAGACGGAGCTAGAGAAAAGGAATTATCATCAGAGTTGGGAAATTCAAAATTCAAGAGAGGCCATGGCTTGAACATTTTCCCTCCTTGCTTCCTTCCACCTTGGGGAATCCTTAGCTTCCTTCACAGCATATCTCAAGTTTTACCTTACACAGGATACCTTTCCTGAACCCCCCAGCTGGTAGTATTTTCCCTCCAAAATCTCTTTGTCTTAGTCTTAGTCTCAATATTCTTCATCCCCACAGTGGCCATCTGTTCCTCCATCCTTCCTTGCTTCTCTTGTGGCTTTACTTTATTCCAACAGTTTCAACCCTATAGTTGACCAGTTTAACGATACACCATCTTTTACCATTCATCTCTTTGCTTTTTCTGCCCTACCATAGTTTGAAGCCTGACAATACCGAATATTGGACCAATCTGATCAACTCTGTCCCTGAGTTACTGAACGAAGACTGTGGAATGCTAAGGAACTGCTGAATGGGTCCATTATATTTTAATGTTGTATAATCCCAACAGGGCATTTATTGTGTGGAAATAATATAAAAGAATAAGAGGAAGACCCCTGGTGCATTGTGTATATCTTCTGGGGAGGACTTATGTGAAAACATTGTCAAGAATTAAATTATTCCAGATCATAATGAATGAAGGGCTTTCATTCTGTATTAATGAGGGCATAGCCATGCTGATGAAACCACAGTTCTACCATAATTCCTATTATTGTTGCTATAACCTATATTTTCAAAGATTAGAGATATTCATAATACCCATAACCCATGACAAAGAACTCTTAGTCTACAACAAATGAGGCAAGAATAAAAGAGTATAAAATAAATTTAAATTTATTTTTATCATATTACTTCCCCGCTCAGAGTCTTATAGTAACTTCGAGTTGCCTTATAGATCAAATCTAACTTGGTAACATTTGCTTGGAATAAGAGGCAGTATGATATAGAACATAGAGTACGTTGGACTTAGTGTCAGGAAGACCTGGGTTCAGGTTCAAATCCTACCTCAGACACCAGCCATGTGATCCTGGAAGAGTCACAACTTTGCTCAGCCTCAGTTTTTTTTCTTCTGGAAAATAGGAATAATAATAGCATTTCCCTCACAGAATCATGAGGATCAAATGAGATGATCCTATATATACTAATATATATATGTATGGGTAACATACATATATGTATGTATATGTATTTTCTCTTATAGAATATAAACTCAAAAGAAGGGAATATTTCTCTTATGTCTTTGTATTCCCAGCACCTGGCTAAGTGCCTTGCATATAACAAATACTAAATGCTGTTGGCTGACTAAATTTCTGTATGTATAGTGCTATACAAATGTCAGTTTTTAATTATTATTCAGAGCCTTTCATCTATTTTCCTTTTCTCTCCATCTTTCTGCTTCCTCAGCTAAAATGATCTCCTGTCATTTCTCCTGAATGTGATCTCCATGCTTGAAAATCTCTTTACTGTTTTCCACATGTGAGTTGCTATTTTCTACATCCATACATTTGTTCATGATGTTTCATTTATATGAAATGCCCTTTTTCCTTCTTCACCACCAAAACCAGGTTCTTTTTCTTTTTTTCAACTTACTTGTTCCATAATACTTTCTTTTGTTTTTTGTGTTTAAAGCTTCATTTGTTTTATTTTTAATTTACGAATAAAATAAGAATTTCTATAATATAGTATAATAAAAAAGATTGCACATGAAACTGCAAATCTATTATGTACAACTTGCTATTCCTTTTAAATATATAGTAAGCATATAGTAAACTATAGTAAATAAGCTTCTTTTTTCTCTTTTTTTTCTTCCCTCTCCTCATATAACCCTAGAGATGGCTACCATTAGATACACACACACACACACACACAGGTACACACTTAAAATTATTCTACACAAGCTTATATTTATGAGTTCTTTCTCTGGATGCATAAAGCATCTTCCTTCATATGTCCTATGTTCTTAATTTGGGTATTTATAATAGTCAAAATGACTTAGTCATTCAAAATTGTTCTTAAAATAATATTTCCGTTATTGTAAACAATGCTCTTTTTGTTCTGCCCATTTCATTCTTCATTATTTCATTCAAGTCTATCCATGTTTTTCTAAGATCATTGAGCCCATCGTTTCTTATAATTCCATCAATTTCCTTTTGTTTGCCACCACAAAGAGAGTTCCTGTAATATTTTAGAACATAGAAATTGTTGAGAAAACTAGAAAGCAGTATGGCAGAAACTAGACACAGATCAATATCTCAATATCTTACGCCATTTACAAAGAAAAGGTCAAAATAGACACATGACCTGGATATAAAGAGAATCATTACAAGAAATGGATAGTCAAACAATTTGTGAATAGATAAGAGATAGAGAGGAGAGTGAGGTGTAAAATGGATAATTTTGATTAAATTTAAAATGCTTTATGTAAAGAAAACAAATTTAGCCAAGATCAGAAGAAAAGCAGAAAATTGTGGAAAAAAATTATAAACAGTTTCTCAGATAAAAGTCTCATGTCTCAAATATATAAAGAACTTTGTAAAATCTTTAAAAATATGAATAATTCCCTAATTGATAAATAATCAAAGGATATGAATAGGAAGTTTTCAGATGAAGAAATCAAAACAATTTATAGTCATGTGAAAAATGTTCTAAATCTTTATTGATTAGGGAAATACAAATTTAAAAAACCTTGACATTATTATTTTATACCTATCAGACTGACTAACATGAGTGAAGAGGAAAGCAACAAATGTTGGAGAGGTTGTAGAAGAATTGGGACACTAATTTATGATAGTTGGTGGAATTGTGAACTAATCCAACCATTTTGGAGAGCAATCTGGAATTATGTCCAAAGAATTATTAAATTGCCTTTGTCCTTTGATGTAGCAATGCTGCTATTGGGTCTATTTCCAAAGATGATTAGGGGAAAAGGAAAATAACCTATATGTTCTAAAATGCTTTCTTTTATTAATCTATGACTCTAGTTGCTTCATTTACCAAAGCATCCCTTAGGATACACATCTATCTGTCCTTTGAAAGATGGCATTGGACAGTGGAAATAGAGGTAGATTTAGAGTTAGAAGATGTGGGCTTAAATCTGTCCTCTCTTACTGTGTAGCATCTTGCGCAAGTCAGTTAACCTCTTTGGGCCTCAGTTTTCTCACATTTAAAATGAGATATTGGATTAAATATCCCCTTAAGAACCTTCCAGCCCTAAGTCTATCATCCATGTGGTATGTTCTTCAATGTATATTCCTCTTTATGCACTGTTCCCCCTTTTGAAATTGTCACCTTCTCCAGGACCAGAGACTGTGCTTATGATTTGGGTTGTATTTCTTCTTGCTGTTTTTGCAGGTCTTAGATAGTGTGTCTTTAAACATTGTTGGCTGACAAAAAAAGGAGTAAATAATGAAGACAACTTGCTTATTAAAGTAGAAAAGAAAGAACACTTTGAAAAAAGGTTCAGAAGCAGATCTTCCTTTTATGGTTATCATCATGGTGAAAGGAAATTGACCCAACTGCTAAAGTGGCAAAGTGAAACTGGCCAAAGAGAAATAGCATAAATTAAACTGATAATGGAGTAAAGGTGCATAACATTTTGAAAATAAAGGACCAATTCTAGCCTTTCTCAGACAGAAGAAATATTGATAAAGAACTCCTCTGGGGATGATATACTGGGGTATAGCAGCATCAGAATCACTAAAACAGAGGTAAAGAAATACAGGAAATGTTTTCAGGTAGTTTTTTTAAAAGTCAATTTCAAAGTAAAAAAAATGTTTAAGAAATAAACAAACACCTTTGTAAGTCAAAGCAAGAGCACTGCACATATAAGCTTCCCAATATCAGACATCTGGAGTGATTTAGGCATTTTTCAAATATGCAGGTGTTTCAACTCATGAAGACAAAGAACCTGGATATGAGACTGAGTTTTTTGTTTTGTTTTTCATTGGGGAAATTTGGCATCATTTGGACACAAATACAGTCAGATAAAGCATCCATCTGTAAGTAGTATAAAGAAGGTCTTTTATAAAGTGTGATTATTTTAGCTGAAATCTGTCTGCCCAAAACAGATGCTAGCACACCTTTAAAATTGTAGTACTTTTGATGTGTACTTCATGTGAATGCATTTGGTCTGGTCCAGTTGCTCTTCCAGATTTCATTATACTAAAGGCACACAGTTTTTGGAGTTATGAAGTCTTACAGTCAAATCCTATATCAGAATATTAATACTCTGTGGCTGTAAGCAAGTCACTTAACCCCTGTCATATTCACTTACCTCATTACTAACATGGGAATAATAAGAACACCTACTTCATTGTGTGGTTGTGAGAATAAATTGAGATAACATATAATATGGCTCTACTCTTTCAGGGTCAAGTTTTTCAAGCACTCTAAGGAGTTTGTGAATATCTCCTCCTTTATTGTCATCTGCTTAAGCCCCACCAGCTATGTTTCCTATACTTGATAGGAGGCTAATGACTAGCATCCCTAATTCTATTTAATTACTTCCTATCAGGTACCTTTTACACAGCAATATTTATCTAAAAGATATAGCAAAAGCAAACATACAAACATTTCCCTTCTGGAGAATACCTTTCCTGACACCACCTTAGTCTCTAGGAAGGGTAGAATCAAGACTTAATGTCTTTCCTACAGAGCATTGGTTCCACCAAGTTCACATCCAGATGAATCTTCTTAAAGGACTGGATTCTCAAAGGTGATTTAGAAAGATTGTTCTTTGTTCCCTGGAACATTGATACTATTCTGGAAGAAAACCTAGCCAAGATTCCTACTTCAGAATTCCTATGGCTCACTTTCCCTTGGTTGGAGAATTGAACTAAGTAGTTACTGAAATCCTTCAGAGGTAGATGAGTCAAAGAAACCATAGTGGACACTGGCGGGATTTTTTTTAATGCCTCTGCAATTAAAGGGCCTCCTCTTCAACATGTACTTAGCAAAGTAGCAGCAGTTACAGAATGCCTTTGCATGCTCCACAGTCTGTCTCTCCCTTACCCTTCCCTTAAACATTATAATTCTCTTGGAAGCAGCATCCTGGCATTTTCTTCCACATAGAGAGATGCCATCTTCTCCATAGTATTCTCCACCTGGAGATTCCATCTGAAGTACCCTGGGCATGCCCCAGACCTCCATTACTTATATAAAGTGCTTTGCAGACCCCAAAGTGCTAAAGAAATGCTGGCCACCTAGTTAAGGGACATTTCAGTTTTCTCATAAAGTATATTGGGTACTGACATGCTAGTATCAAGATGATGATTTCACTGTCATTGATAATCAGGATATATTGTTACCTTTGGGCACACAAGGAAACCAATTCTGCCAGTTCCTTTATTCAGTTCTCTTAGAAAAAAGTCATTCATCCATTTACTCATAACTTCTTTATGTCTTCCAGGTTTTTGTCATTATTGTTGTTGTTGTTGTTTTTATAGCAAGAAAGTCAATATGGATGTGATTCAGTTCCTCTAGTGGTGTGTCAGCACAGTTATTGGACAAAGATTTACAGTACCAACAATCAAATTAATGTTTGCAGATGGTCTAAAAACTGTGTGGTTCCCAGCACCCTAACAATAATACTCTAAATTTATATACTGGTTTAAGGATTTCATGAACATCATAATTTCTGAGCAAACAAAATTACGGGTCACACAAAGAGCAATGAAAAAACAAAGAGTAGACATAAACAGGCTGCCATATATTACCAGTGATTAACTGTACACCAAAGGTAGTATAAAAAGATCATCAGAATAATGATATTAGAAAAGGTGGCAAGCTGGTCAGGCAACAAAAGGGAAAGAGAATAGATTGCAAGTGGACATGCTGTATTATTAACACCCACACAATGTCAAAAGACCTAAAGGAGGGCCTAGAGCAAAGGTTTTTTTTTTCCTCTGGGGATTCACAGACACCTGGGCTCAAATGGCTACATTTCACAGGGTCCCTAAACTTGGAGGGGAAAATAATTTCCATATAATTATTATTAATAGTAACTTTTATTAGATAATATAATAATTTTAATATTAATATATTTATTTCCATATAATTATTTCCCTTGGTAACCTTATGTATCTTGCACTTAAAGACCTAATTTTGAAAAAAAGGGTTCACAGGTTTCATCAGGCTGTCAAGGGCTCCATGACCCCCAAAAAGGCTAAGGAACTCATGGCTTAGAGGGACATATTGAGTGGACCCTTTAGGGAGGATTTACCGGAACATAGAGAGAGAAGTCACATAGGATAAGAAGGTTTGAATTAGTTGCAGAATTGAAGATCACAGATCCATTATACTATTCAAGGTTTAAAAAGCAATTAATGTATATTATCTTAATCTTTGCAACCACCTTCTGAGGTAGTAAGTGTGAGTATTATTAATTCCATTTTGTAGCTTTGGAACCAAAGGTTCCAAGAAGTTGTCCCTTATGCTCACAGGAATTGTCACAGGAATTGTAAATGGCAGAGAGAGAATTCAGTCTAGGCTCTTTGTCTCCAAGTCCAGAGCTCTTTCTGCTATGTTATGCTGTTTACTTTGATAATGCGGCCAAAGGTGAAATCTTTTGGTGGAAAATATTTAGTGGAGAGAAGTAGCATGACACAGGGCACTGGAAGCTGGCCTCAGAGGCAGGAAAGCCTGCATTTAAGTTTTGCCTCTGACACATACTAGCTGTGCCACCCTGGGCAAGTTACAAACCATTCAGTACTCCAAGGAACTCTCTAAGATTGTAAATCCAGAGGAGGTATTGACTCACATTGATTAAGGGAGTCCCTTCATCAGGGAGTTCATTTCATCAGGATTTCACCCAAGTTCAGCTCCTGTCCTTATTGAGTGAAACCAACCCAAGGTTATGCTATCATAAGGAAGATTGTGTGACCAAAGTTTTACAACTAATTGTTCAGGGCAGTATTATAATATATATGCTGTGTGTCATACAGACAATAAATGATACAGAATTTTAAAGGAGAGATCATTTCTAGTCTGGGTGATCAGGAAGAGCTTTATGAAGGAACCAAAATCTGAACTGGACCTTGGAGTATGGATAGGATGAAGATAGGCAGTTTGGTAGTACAATGGACAGAGCTCTAAGCCTGGAAGTCAGGAAGACCTCATTTCAAAAACTGTTTCAGTAGCTAGCTGTGTGACCTTGGGCAAGTCACTTAATTTGTTTGCCTCAGTTTCTTCAACTTTAAGATGGGGGTAGCAGCACCTGCCATCCAATATTGTTGTGAGAATCGAATGAGATAATATTTGTAAAGCACTTAGCACAGTGCCTGGCACATAGTATGTTCTCTATAAATGCTATTATTGTTGACTGGAAGCACTTCAGATGAGGTCAATGGCATGAGGCTCAGTGTAAGAAAGACATAAGTTTATTTAGCAGATGAGTAAATCAATTTACCTTGGAGCAGAAGGTCCATGTAAGATGCTACTAAAGAAATAGGAGTGGAAACCTAGATTTCATCCAAATTACAAAAATCCTGGTTAAGAAATGTGGATTTTGAAAGTAACAGAGAGCTATTGACCAGTTTTGAACAGAGTATGAGACAATGAAAGAATAATGATTACTACTAACAGTTATATAGCACTTTAGGGTTTATAAGTCACTTTATACACACACACACACACACACACACACACGCACACACATATATCTTCTCGTTTGATCCTTACAAAAACCCTGGGAAGTAGGTGCTGTTATTATACCATTTTTGATAGAGGAGGAACTTGAATGGGAGGAAATTTAAGTAATTTTTCCCAAAATCGTATGAATAAGTAGTGTTTAAGGAAGCATTTGAATTCTGTTCTTTTTTACTCCATGCCCAGCATGCCATGCATTGTGCTACCTAACTTCCATCAAGCACTGATGCACAAGGTAGATTGGGAGAGATAGAGGCTTACCACTAGCACCCTCCTAGATCTCCCCCTTCCCGACAGGGATGTCATATCTCTTAAGGTAATTGTTATCTATTTGGGTCTCAAATTTCCATTCCATTCCATAAGCCTTTTAGAGTTCTTAAAGCATTCTGACTTCCAGGGACCATATTTCTTTTCTACAAAAACAATACTATGGTAGGATTTCTAGCCTATTAAGAAAAGATACTTTTAGATATCACATATCTCAGTGGACAGATTTTCATCTGTCATGTTTGGTTTTTTTTTGTTTTTAAAGAGGGGGGTGTCAGAGCAAAGGCAAAGAGAGATAAAGACAGGGACAAGATTAAAAACAAAACAAGGAGGTAGAGAAAAAACATGAAGAAGAAATCATATTTTGCATAAGAACAGAAGAAAATCATTTTTGGAGTGCTGACAGGCTAAATTTGAAGAGTATCTGTCTGGATACTCTGTCTAATTCTTAGCACTTTATTGTGGGGGGAGAGAGTGAGAGGGCTGATGGGTGATTCAAGGACCATGCTCCCTTAGGGGAAAAGATGTTGACCAAATCATGATCAGAAAGAAAGAACTGAAGCTTGTTCCAAATTAATTAGAAGTTCAACAGAATGCCAAATCTATGGAGCAAGATTAAGAGGTGGGACCAGAATTCATAGCAGTAGCAGGAAAAGCTAAGGAGTCAAGAGGTGTCTATCAGGATAAAGGCACAACAGAGGAAAGTACAGAAGTCACTGATGAGAAGATAATTCGACCCACTAAAGGTAGCCTTCATTTATAGCATCAGTCTGCCAGCTGTTCACCCTTCTTACTCTACCATGATATCAAATGCTAGCTTTTTAATAGGATGATCACACAGAGCAGAAATCAAATTGCTTACTGAAGTCCAGAGAAGTTATATTACCTGTCACTCTGTCATAAGAAGAAATTAAATGACTTGGGTGTGATTTGTTCTTCCCACAGCCATATTGATTCTTACTCGGTATTTCCAGTCTTGTAAGTGACTATAAATTGATTGGTGATTTATTCAAGTAACTTTCCATTTATCTAAGTTAGATGGACTGATCTATAATTATCAGAGTTGTCATCTTTGTTCTTTAAGAAAAAAAAAGATGGGCTGTTTACACCTTAGCAACTACTTCAGACAACTCATATCTTTCATGAACTCTCAGAAATAATAGCTATCATTGTATTTGGAACTTAGACTTCATGGTAATAATACTTCAATACCTCAATGGACCTATTGTTCCTTAGGAATAAGTGAATGTTACTGGCATGTGAACCCAAAATTGAAATTAAAAAAGAGAGTGGGACAGATGTCCCTATAAAATTGCACAGTTCTTTTAAAGATCCCAAGTGTATCCTCAAGACAGAGAGCTAACTTTTTTTTATAGCAACAATCATTGTGCATTTATAAATCTCTATGAGGTGCCAAGCACCAGACCAATCCCAACGGTGCAGATTGCAACCTAGGCATCCTGTCTTGTCCTGTATTACTCTTGTCCATGTTAACCTATCAGTCCTTTGGAAAAGATTTCCCCAAATGTATTGGAGGCTCTCTAGTTTTCTTCTTCTCTTCCTTACTTATTCCTCTTCTCCTCCTTCTTCCGTTTTTCTTCTTCTCATGAGTATAATCACAGCAGTCAGGCTGGAATGTTTTCTCTTGCTTTTGTTATATGATCATACCATTATTCGGATCATATATTTTTTCTTGGATATTTTTACACCACAAATCACTGTTGTAATGTGCAAAAGTCTACTTATATCTATCATGTTCCTCTCCATTGTCAGTCAGGCCATCTACAAGACTGATTCTTTAGAGGGTGTGGTGTGTCATGATCCATAGTCATATATAGCAGTATCACCAGAAGAATATTTAGATGGATTTGTTATCTCACTGATGTGGGTATCCCTCCAACACTGCAAATTACAATACCTGCATGCCTTCTGATGCCATGCAATTCACTCACATACTCATATACATCCTCCACAGAGACTCCATTCCATGTACTAAGTAGGCTTTCTTCTAGATCTCCTGACATTGTATAGCTACCATTGGAACATGGAGGGTTTCTATCATTTATCCTTTGCTCTCACCACCTGATCAAACCATTTTCTTTTCCGTATGTGCAATATTAAAGGCATTCTTAAAAAAATTTTTTTTGTCTTTTTGGAGGGGTGCAGGTAGGGCAATTGGGGTTAAGTGACTTGCCCAAGGTGTAGTAAGTGCTAAGTGTCTGGGGTCAGATTTGAACTCAGGTCCTCCTGACTCCAGGGCTGGTGCTCTATTCACTGTGCCACCTAGCTGCCCATTAAAGGCATTCTTTAGACCACTGATATCAAACTTAAGTAGAAATGGGGGCCACTAAACTGAATATAAGGATCTTTCTGGGTTGCATACTGATTAAGAAGACCACATATTGATACTATGTTTCATTATATTTTTATTTATTTGATTAAACATTTCCCAAATACACTTTAATCTTATTTGGGCCACATTTGAGAATGTTTTGGACCATGTGCTGCCTGAGGGTTATATGCTTGACATGTTTGCTTTAGACTATTTCTCTTGCAAGGTTCTTGGTCACTAATGTGTTACAGCCTATTTGTGCCCACTACATGCTTCTCCATATCTCCTTCTTCTTACCTTTCAGGTGACATTTAACTGTTATTCTTCTAATGTGGCATTTCATATCTTATAGTCATATAGTTTCACAGAAAAATTTTGTTTTCAAAAATGAGCCTGACATTTGGGGGAACCTGTTTTGACTCAATAAGTCTGGAAAGCATTTTGGAATTTTGCTAAAAGAGTGATGCAAATGTCTTTACCTGTTGACACAGATATCCATCTGTTAAGTATGTACTCCAAACAGGTCAGTGATTTAAAAAATGAAAGGCCCTGTAACACCAAAATATTTATTAAAGCACTTTTTTTTAATAATCACAAACAGCTAGAAGCAAAGTATATGCCCATCAACTAAACCAACTGGAGCACATGAATATAAGCAAATGTTGCTTTGCTGTAGGAGAATGCATTTGATGAATGCATAGAAGCATGGGAAGACTGATACAAGTGAGACTTGTATGGATTGACCTAGTGAAGAAAGCAGAACCAGGAAAATAACATATTCAATTACTATAACCTTGTAAATAGAGCAAGAAAACAACTGTCATGCTGTGAAATTATAGTTGCTAAGTTTAGATTTGAGGAAGAGAAATGAGAAGGTACTTCCCCAACTTCTCTGCAGAGGTGGGGGCCTTTGGATATAGAATGCTGGATAAAATGCCAGACTTTTTCAATATTTTGATTAGTTTTATTGATCTATTTTCTCCCCTTCTTTATTTTTTGTTATAAGGGATGGCTCTTTGAGAGGGAGAAATGTTGGGGAAAGTAAGTAATATAAAAATAAAAGATATCAATAGTTTTTTAAAAAATGGGTCTTTGTTTCAGAGAGAAGCTTAAGGGCATTAAAAGAACTGGACAATTTCCTAAAGGCAATCCAGCCTACTCGTTTAGGCTTGTTTCAGCTCTAGGCCTGCTTCATTGTCCATTTGCAGCATCAGTACAAGATACAAGATATAATGATGGCCAAGTTCAATGAGTTTTCCATTCAATTGCATATTATGGTATTTTATTCTTTGCATTTATATTTTCAGTGCCTAATACAGTTTCTGTCACATAATAGGTGCCTTATAAATGCTTGTTGATTAATAGAAAATAGACATTCTTTATCTACTTGATTTTTTCTTTTTGGATAATTAGTGATGAAAAATAAGACCTGTGTTCCCAGTGAGGAACTCCTTTTACACACACACACACACACACACACACACACACACACACTTAGAATGCAACTCAGAATAGATTTAGAGAGTAGCCTGGGGCACTAAGAGGTTAAATGACTTACCCAGGATCACACAGCTGATATGTTGGGGCTTGAACCTTGGTCTTCATGGTTTTGAGGCCAGCTCTTTGTCTCTGATGACATTCTGTCTCTTGTGATGCTTATGAATTTCATTTCAGAGGCTCTGAAATCTTTTAAGGCTTGATCCAGTCACCATAATATCATCCACAAATAGGAGCATATGGAGGACCACTTCATCTATAGAGAAGGACTCTTCTATTCAGATTCTGTAATGGACATCCTCAGTGATGACAGGAAGTGTCTCTTGTAAGCATTCATCTCTCTTGTTTTATGTCTCACTTGCCATTAGTAATCAGAAGGTCGTTGAACAAAGTTATCTCTATTGTTATATCTTTCAAGCAATCATGTACGATTTGGATATATGAATGGCAAACACATTATGGGAGAAAGGCCTTTCAGATGGCATTTTGCCCCACCAAATCAATTTTATCCTATTCAAAAATGAGTCCAGTAGGAAACTATAATCTAAGAGGGAAATCCAGATTTGTTGGCTCTGCTGTCATTAATGGTGGAAAACTTTTTATAAATCTTTATAATCCACCCACATTGCCACCAATTTTCATCTGTCTATTGTTCTCTTTCTAACCTCATCTTAAATATCCTCAGGATGACTTTACTTAGTTGAGTTTCTCACCAAAGGTATATGAATCTGTTTTTCCATCTACTCTTTCTCACTCTTCTAAGTTGTTTAAGATCTCATAAACAAGTTTATACAGTAAAGTAGCGTTTTTGGATGTCATCTCTTTTCATATAGCAAGAATAATAAGTGTTTGCAGGTGGAGATGGTTTCTAGGTTCTTTTGATCTTCTAATTGTGGTAATTGATTTGGGGTAGGGAGTGTCCAGACTCGTTATTTTATTGGTGTAGGGGACTCACAGGAAAGAAATTCACTTTTTGCAGAAACTCTTGCAATTATAGTTTTACATTAATGAACTGAGAGGCTAAATTTCTTTCTTTCCCAGGATCACATTGCCAGTATGTGTCAGAGACAGAGCTGGAGCCTTGGTCTTCCTAACTCTAAAGCTAGTTGTCTATTTTACAACACTGACATTTTCTTGCATTGATTATACTATGCAAGAGAGTCTATTTCATGATAGTTGGTGCTGATGTGTATTCTGTTATAAATTTCTCATTTTAAAAGTGCAAACAGCTCATTTATATGTGTCAGCTTGAATTTGCCTCAATTACATATCATATTTTGGTCTCATTTTTATTCTCTCCTATTGATTTTTTTTCTTTTTCCTAACAAGTAGATCTGATTGTACAAAGACAATTGATTCCAGCCTGATGACCATGCTGTCAACCAGTCTTTATTTCTTCTGTCCATTAAAATTGCAGGTTAAAAAGAGAAAGAGCTGTTCTTGAAGAGTAGCACTGTCACATAGGGATGGCAAACATAGGAAGAGAATAGGGCATAGGAAGAGAGAGACATATAGCCAACATGGAAAAATACAGTCAGCAACCCAGCTAAACTCTCTCAACATTTTTTTTCAAACAACTTTAAAATAACTCCTCAAATCATATTTTAGAGCCAGAGAGCCAACAAGAGTGAGCCATTTTTTCCAGTGCTAGATAACTTAGGAGGTTGCAGGAGAGGTTTGTGACACAGAGATGGGCACTGGCTGGGAATGTAGCGGCACTAGTACTAGCAGTGGGCCTTGGAGGTAGTTGCAGACATAGCAACAGCAGCAACTTTAAGAGCTCTTCGCCCAGAGATGGTAAGAGAGTGGGACAACTGGTAAAAAAGAGAATATGGGAACCTTCTGCTGGCAGTGGGTGAAATTGGCATTGATTGGCAACTCTGTTGCCCATATGTAGTTTTGAGTCACACTTGCAGGGGGGGAAAAGAGCTCTTGTGGTCAGACATAAGGGAACAGTGGTCCTGGTCATAGGTCTGAGGCCAAAGGGAGCTCTAGAGCTTGTGGCAACAGGAAAACAATGCCTTTCATGGAAAAAGACCAGAGTACAGATCAAGAGAGCAGTGACCATACCTCTCTCCAGATCATATCACTTTGGAAGTACCAAAAACTTGCAGACTCCTAGAATTGAATCTGAAAATATGAAAAAGTCTAAAGTTGGGATGGTATCTTCCCACTCCCAGGTGAACAGAGGCCAACATTAACATAAAATTCAAAGTCAAAGATTTGGCTGGAAAAATGAGCAAACAATGAAAAAAGAATTTGACCATAAAAATCTATTAAGATGGCAAGGAAGACCAAGACAAAAACTCAGGAGACAACTACGTGAAAACAGCTACCCAAAAAAAGCCTCAAAGAAAAATGGCTAATTGGAGCAAAGACAAAAAAGAATTCTTGCAAGAGTTAAAGAAATAGATAAGAGGAGTAGAGGAAAAATTGGGAAAAGAAATGATAGTGGTGCAGGAAAATTATAAAGAGAATTAACTGCCTGGTAAAAGATGCACAAAAAATACTAAAGAAAACACCTTAAAAGACAGAATTGGCTTTATAGTAAAAGAGGCACAAAAATTCACTGAAGAAAAAAACTCTTTAAAAAACAGAATTGGGGCAGCTAGATGGTACAGTGAATAGAACACCAGCTCTGGAGTTAGGAGGACCTGAGTTCAAATCTGACCTCGGACACTCACCACTTACTTAAGCTATGTGACCTTGGGCAAGTCACTTAACCCCAATTGCCCTGCCTTATCCTTGCCAAAGGAAAAATAAATGAATGAATGAATGAATGAATGAATGAATGAATGAATGAAAATAAAAAGCAGAATCGGCCAAAATGGACTAGAGAGATACAAAATATCACTGAAGAAAATAATTTCTTAAAAATTAAGATTGGGCAAGTAGAAGTGAATGACTTCATGAGACTTCAAGAAACAATAAAACTAAGCCAAAATGATGGGAAAAAATATAAGAAAATGTAAAATATTTCATGGGTAAAACAACTGACCTGGAAAAAAGATCAAGAAGAAATAACTTGAGAATTATTGGACTGCCTGAAAGCCATAATACAAAAAGAGTCTAGATATCATATTTCAAGAAACTATAAAGGAAAATTGTCCTGATATCTTAGTTCTAAAGGGTAAAATAGAAGTTGAAAGAATCCACAGATTACTTCATGAAAGAAATCCCAAAGTGAAAAAAACTCCAAGAAATATTTTAGTCAAATTCTAGTTCTCCCATGTCAAGGAGAAAATATTGCAAGCAGCCAGAAAGAAACAGTTTAAATATCATGGAGCCACGGTCAGGATCACACAAGATTTAGCACCTTCCATATTAAAAAAGTGGAAGGAATGAAATATGTTATTCAGAAGGCAAAGTAACTAAGATTACAACCAAGAACATAAGACTTAAGAGAAGCATAAAATGATAAACGTGAGAGAGTAATCATAAGACTCAATCATAATGATAAGAGACTCAATAAGGTTAAACTGTTTATATTCCTCCACGGGAAAATGATACATGTAACTCCTAAGAACTTTATCATTATTAGGACAGTTAGAAGGAGTCTACATAGGCAGAGGGCATGAATGTGAGTTGATTATTTTGGGATAATTTCCAAAATAAATGAAGGGAAAAAGAGGGAGAAAGGGAAAGGCAGAAATAGAGGGGGAAATTTTTTTTCACATAAAAGAGGCTTGC
>CM053585.1:451454858-451472543 GCA_028646515.1 Pseudochirops corinnae | reverse complement strand
TCTCTCTCTCTTCTCTCTCTCCTCTCTCTCTCTCTCTCTCTCTCTCTCTCTCTCTCTCTTTCTTTCTCTTTCTCTGTCTCACTCCAGCCAGGAAGAAAATTCCAGATTCTGTCCTCTGTCTCTAGAACTCTTCTTATATACGTACACTGGCCTCCTGTCTCAGCCAACCCCCTCCTGCCATGTCAGCAACAGGAGATTGAGTTCACACCTTCTGTTTCTTTCACACAGGAGACAGAGTTCACACCTTCTGTACTTAGCCCTTAGTAACTAAGGGCTAAGGACCTGCTAAATTAATTACTGTTACAAGCTAGCAAGTGTCTGAGGCCAGATATGAATTCCATGCCCTGCTTTTTATGCACTAGGGCACCACCTGGCTGCCCTCATAGTCATTCCCTTCTCACTATTCACACAACAACCACCTTAGTTTAGGGCATTTAGACCTTCATTACCTCTTACCTGGACTATTGCTGTGACTTCCAAATTTGTCTCCCAGACTCAAGTCTTTTCTTGCTGCAATCTATTATCCACTCAACTGCCAGTGATTTTCCTTTAAAGCCCAGGTATGACTGTGTCATTCCTTAATAAACTTCAGCGACTTCCTATTGCCCCTAGGATCAAATATAGATTATTCTACTAGTCTTTTAAAGCCCTTTACATCCTCACCCTGACCTACTTTGTAACCTGACCTTTGAGTCCAGAGCCTGTCTTTTTTCTTTGTATCCTCAGTGCCCAGTACCAATCGTACTATAAGAACATCATAAATCCTTTTTTCATTCCTCTGTTTATCACTGCATTCTTGCATTCTAGCCTGAGGAGTTGTCATGTTCCTCTTTACCCAAGATATTCCATCTCCTTGCTTTTATACTGGTCCATTCCCATATCTAAAATGAACTTAGCTTATATTATACTTATTCTGTATATTTATGTAAGTATATTTGTCTCCCCCAGTAAAATGTAAGCTTGTTGGTAGGAAGAATGTTTTGCTTTTGTCTTTCTTTCCCCAGTTCCTAGAACAACATCTGCCATATAGTAGGAATAACAAATGTTTTGATTATTGATTGATTCTCCTACCTGAAGGGTGTGAACTCAATTTGGTTTCAATTTTCTTGAGTCCCTATATTTCCTGACTTTTGACCATAGAGATTTAAAGTTAGCAGAAGAAGCTAGTAGCTTCTAGACCTTTCACTGTGACAAAAGAAAAAAAAAAAGCAACACAGATAGTAAAAATTAAAACTTCTGAATTCAGGAAAAGCTCTAGGAGGAAAAAAAAACCTGCTAGTAAACTGGTAAATCTTGAAGCAGAAGGTTCCTTAGTATCCACCATTGGTAATGTCCTACTGCTATTGCTTGATGTCCCAGTCAGCTGATTTCTCTCTATATTGTTTAAGTGGAGAGAGGATTTCGGATCTCATTATTAGGTTATTAGGTTAGATTATTAGATTAATTAGATCTCATTATTATTATTGTCTTTGAGACAAGATTCATTTGAGACTATGTAACATAATTTTATAGTGTAACTAGTCCAGTGTCATGATTTTCTCCAGCTTAATTCAGCAGCATGTGTAGGAGCAAAGGCAGCTAGGTAGATTATCCTTGGTTGTAAGCTTCAACTTTTAGGAATATAATATTTCACATTCTTTTATGGTGATAGCTTTAATATTGTGTGGTCCTGACCAAGTTTCTTAGTACATATATTCTTTCTTTGGGGTCACTTACAGTGTTTTTCTTTGACTTGAAATGTCTGAATTTTGATTATAATATTCCTGAGAGTTTTCATGGGGGGGAGGGGGGAAGTTGTGCAAGAAGTAACAAATGGATTCTTTCTATTTTAACTTTTCCTTCTTTTTTAAAAAAAATATGTTTGGGAAGTTTATTTTTTTCTTCATGATTTCCTGAAATATGGTATCCAGGCTTTTTTTCTTTGGTCATGGATATTGGAATGTCCAATAATTCTTGAATTGTCTCCCCTGGATCTCTCCAAATCTTTCCTCCAAAACTCTCATTTATTTTCTCATTCTTTCCTCATTTTCTCTCATTTTATTTATAATAGCACTTTAAAACACTTTTAAAATATGACTCTTGCTTCATTTATTAGGAATTCTAATTGGTCTTGTGCCCAACTGTTTTCTTTTAGACTTTGTTCACAGGTATTTTTACAACTTTCTTCTTCTGAGTTTATGCCTTTGTCAAACTTGGCATCATACTTTAAAAAAATTTTTTTTTCTGTTTATTCATTGTTCTAGTCTTACTTCCTGGATTATGACTTTATATTAAGACCAGTCTCTGCATACTTCTGGCAGGACTTTTTGTGGCCTTGTATGATCCTGGCCTGTCTTATTCTGGTTATCTGAACCATGCCTTTTTTGGGGAGTGGGGAGGTTGTATGCTTTTTAGTAATTAGTGCTGGGTTCTTCAAGGATTACAGAGGCAATTTGAACCAGGAAGCTACAGCCTTTGTGGTCATTTCAAGGACATGGTCCCACTGCCATCCTGAGCTTTCTAGGCTCCAGATCCTGGTTTGTCTCAAGGCAACATAGCTCCGGAATTGCCCCTGAGTGTCACTTTGGTAGACAGTTGCAGTCCCCATCTCTTATTGACAAGCTAAAAGACCCAGCAGATTCAGAGCAACTGTGCTGCTGGCTTTTTCTATCTATTCTGGGCCTGACTTGAGTCCCCAATTTATTCTGGAATTGTTGCTGTTCTAACCCTGTTTTAAGCCCTGGGCTGAGTCAGTGATTGGTTATGGGAGATCCTGGGTTGCTGGCTCAATTGCTGTTTGAAGACCTGGGGGCTGAGTTCTGGATCCGATCCCATTCAGCAGAGAAGACCTCATGCTGCTGGCCTGGGAGCCAAGTTAAACCCACAAAATGCTCTGAGTTGCCTTGTGCTGCTGTCCTAGCACTGTTCAGAGGACTCTGGTCCCACCACTAAGGGGCTAAGTCCATGATAGGGGCCCCTCTTAAAGATCCCGATTTGCTGACCTGGGCCCTAAGTCCAAGTCTGTGATCGTTCTGTCCATGCTTCATAATTCCTGCCCTGGTCACTTGCCAATGGGTTGAATTTGTGACATGGGACTGGAAAAATGCCTCACTGGTTTCCCCATACATTTTCTGATCGCTCCTTGGGCTGACGTTCATCAAAAACGTTGTTCCAGTTATATTTCTTTCCAGTACTCTGCCTTTTTGGTTCATCTCTGATGTTAGCATTTATATTTGTCTGATAATCTTTTTGTCTGTAGAAAATATGGAAGAGAGATACGATTATAGTACAACACACAATGTAACTATGACTGTTAATAGATTCCTAACCTTATTCATACCTTGCGTATACAGAAGTTTTCAGGTCTGGATGCAACTGGCAGACCAGGGATGAAGATGCCTGGGTTCTATTTTGGAAGGAATCATTAATTTGCTAGGTGAACTAGGACAAGTCATCCATCTATAGTGTAATCAATTCACTGGGGAGGGAGCTAACAAAAGCCTCTCCTTTTTGGAGTCAAACAAAGTTCTCGAGGACCTTCTTTTAATAACATCTATATGTCCTAGGTCATTTCTTCCTTCCTGCACTTCCCCTTTCCCCCCTCAACTCCCTCTAAGTATCTCTTTGGCTTATTACTGGGAGATTCGGTTCATCTGAAAGCAGTAAAGGCTACCAAGAAACATATGAACATAAAGCACATATTTTTTACAGAAATAGAAATGGTACTTGCCTTTGAAACCCAGATAGTAAAGTAACAGAGTAATTTTCCTCTTCTTTTCTCAAAACCTCAAAATACTATTCATTCATAAATAAACTCCTAATACCAATAGGGAGGGTCTAGTAGTATGAGTGGAGTTGGAACTTTAATGAAGGCAATACATATCTCCATCCCAGCTTTGCTCCTGCATATCCCATTTATCTTCCTAGTGCAGCCAGGTTGGTGGGGCTTTCATATCAAACTTGGCTCAGATGAACTTTAGCACTAACCAACAGCCTGTGTTCTGAAAATTACTACATTCCAGATCAACACTATGATGACTTTTAGTCACCTTTGATATTCCTGCTTCTCTTCTTCCCCTAAATCATCAAAAAAGCATTCTTTTCTATTGGTATGCTCAAATGAGTTGGTGAACTCATCAGTTATGGAGTGTCTCCAATAATGTGAATTGCAGCCCATCTAGTCCTGATCATCCTATGCAATTCTTATCAATGTCTTCCTAAAAATGCACCACAGAGGATTTACCCAACATGCCAGAATCTCTTCTTGATTTCTCCTCTAATGGCACAAAATTCATTATAAATTGGGCACTCCAGTCATCTACCTGTCATTGCTTATTCTTGCCATGTGACCAGCTTATCGTCTATTTCTCATACAAGATTTTGATGACATTTACTCCTGTTCTTCTTTGGAATTCTTTGTTATTTATATACCAGAGCCTGCTTCAAACTCACCATATACTTTTCATTTCTTTTTATGTGACAGCCATCTTTAGTTCTACATAGGCAGTGGTGTTCTAGATCTCACAACCATATAGCCACACTGATAAAATATTTAGTTTGAAAAGATTGGCTTTTATTATTATATGAAGCTTGGAATCAGTTAAAATACTTTGCAATTTCAGCAAAGCAACTCAGCTCTGTTTTCCTTCTCTTTGTCATCTCTGGGCTCAGCTCATTGTTGGCATCATCTGCCCTAAATACATATACTTTGGGGAAAACTCTAAAAGTTGTTCATTGAGATGCATGTCAGAATCTCTGCAATAAGCATCTTTCTTCCATTTAGTTTTTCCTGTGTGGACAGGCAAGCCAGACTCCTTTTGAGTGATTGCAGATCTGTTCCAGGGTGATTAGCAATGTCTTGGGCCTTGCTGCGGTAAATACAATGCCCTCTGCAAAGAATGGCACCTGGAGGATGTCTCAGTCCATAGGGTATCTCTCCTCAAATCTGTGCTGAATATCTGGCATTGCTGTGGTGAAGCACTTGAAGATTTGCCAAATGCTTTAAATATGTCTCATTTGATCTTCACAACACCCTGGAACCAGGTATTATTATCATCTCACTCCACGGTTGAGGAAGTACAGGCAGACAGCTTAAATGACTTCCTCAGGTCCACATAGCTAATGAGGATCTGAGACAGAATTCAAACTCAGATCATTCTGACCCCAACTCCTGACTTTATGTACTGTGCCACCTAACTTCCTAAGTGATTTTCTTATTGTTGCTTCAAATTATTTGTGGAATACGTTTGAGTTCCATTGCAATCAGCAACAACTAATTTCTGCCTCATGGAAATCACTTAATATGGTCTGGATATTTCAGTTGATTGACAAACAAAGCTGATCAACCCTTTAACCATATCATCTATTTCCTTGTTATTGCCACTATTGCTAAAAACTAAAGTCAACAGGAAATGGTTCATGCAGGCTTGTATAGATATAACCATTAAATAGAGAATGACATGTGGCATGAGACATTTGTGAAGACCTTTGAGATTTTTGTGTGACAAGTCCTGTGTAAGTACTGAAAATTATGGTTATTAGAGTCTCATAGTTGTAGTCTTGCTCTCTTTCAAAGTTTACAGTAATAACACTTTTTTTATTTGTATCAAGATTTTCTTCTAGAGAATTGAGTCACTAATGAATAACCACATGCCTACTTCACAAAGGGGAAGGTGCCTTCAAACTTGTTCGTAATTTAATGTGTCAACCCAATTAACTAAATATATCATTTGGTCTGTAACCTAAAGGAATAAAAAGAACAAAGATGAATATTAAATTGAATTAAATCTGGCATCCAGTGGTAAATCCTTTATAAAGATTATCAACAACAAAAAATAAAGTCACAAAGGAACACTAGACTCAAAGCTCTGGAAAAGTTGCCCCAAATCACTTTTTTTTTAAGCTGTTGTGAATGCCTTGGACAGGCCATATTTGCCAATTTTATGAGACTTTGCAAATAGTTATAGAACAATAAAAGAGTAAGTGGAATGAGGGAGAGGGAGTAATTTACAGCTAGGGACCATGTATTCCTAATGGAAAAATGCCTCTTCTCAAAACTGTTGTAAAGAAAGTATTTTATAAACCTAAAAGGGTTATGTAAATGCAAATTATCATCATTACTATGAGAAGTTCCAAGGAAGGACCACAGAGTGGGCAAGCCAATTAATTAGTAAAATTGGGGAAAAGCAGTAGGGGCACAGTTAGTGTTAGTAGAAGTTAGTCTTCATTTGCTCTCAGACTGCTGGGAGCTGTTTTCTTGTAAAGCCTGTTTCACCCATTAATTGCTGACAAGCCTCAAGTGGCATGGATAGTAAATATACCCTACTGGAACATCCTAAACATAGGGTGATTCTGGCATCTGTTCCCAATCACTGGGATCTAGTAACTCAGCAATCCTTGTAGTATTTTGTTTTTGTTTTTGTTTTTTTGAGGTTTTTTGTTTGGTTTGGTTTGGTTTTTTTGTTTTTTTGTTTTTTTTTTTTTGGTGAGGCACTTGGGGTTAAATGACTTGTGCAGGGTCACACAGCTAATAAGTGTCAAGTGTCTAAAACTGGAGTTGAACTCAGGTCCTCCTGATTCTAGGGCCAGTGCTCTATCCACTGCTCCACCTAGCAGCCCAAAGGTCTTGGTTTGTTGTGCTCTGAACTCAAGGTCCTCTTTGTCTCTTGCAATATCAATTCACCTAACATTGAGTTTTGTCAGGGAACCCAATTAATTGCTTTTTAGCAGGGGTATGACTACTATAAAGGATTCAACTAGATCTTTCTTCAATCGTTAGTCTCTTTCATCCTAGACAACCCATTATATTTAAGGACAAATGTCTGCCCTTTGCACTTATCTTCAGACTAGCTGATATTTTCCTGGTTATTACCTGTTGTAGTAGGGTGAATTTTTAGAATATGTGGATCAAAAATTGTCCCACGGTACTTGAAGCAATATGAAATGGGGGGGAAAAGAGTGATAGTGAAGGCATGGCTTTTAGGTGATAGTGTCACTCTATTCTGCCCTGGTTAGACCACATTTGAAGTACTATATTCATTTCTGGGCATGAAAGTTTGGGAAGAACTTTGATAAGTTAGATATCTTGCAGAATGGGGCAGCCAGGACGATTTAGTCTATGATTTTGAAGAGTGGTTAAAGGAACTGGTGATCTTTTGCCAGGAGAAACCTAGAATTAGGAGGGACATAGTAGTACCCAGTGGTAAATTGTATTTTTAGACAAATATTTATTACAAGTATTTCTTAGGCTGTCATATGGAAGAGGAATTAGACTTGTTCTGTTTGGTCCTAGAGGACAGAAAGATGAATGGTGGGTAGAAGTTACAAAGGGACAAATTTAGGTTTGATATTAGGAAAAGCATCCTAATGATCAGAGCTAAATACAAGTGGAATGGGCTACCTTGTGAAGTTGGGGGGTTCCTTTTCCTTGAAACTCTTCCAGTAGAAGCTGGAGGACCATTTATTGGAAATATTGTAGCAGGATTTGAATTCTTTTTCAGTTATAGGTTTGACCCTTCTCCTTCTTGGGAATATTATAGTAGGAATACCTTTTCAGTATTGAATTGGTATTTTCTGTTCTGGGAATTTTTTCTTTGCTTTGATTATTCAGGACTCAGGGTCATTCTTCCTGAAAATTTTGTTTAACTAAAAGTTTGATTTGTATTGATATTAATGTCATATGACCAAAACCTGACTAATGGAATAATAATATTAAGGAAAAAACCATTTCTCCTAGTTGAGAGGTTGTTGAGTTGACCAAAAGCTGTCCCATGGTATGTGAAAATTTCCTTAAAGCCTTAAATATTCTTTAGACACGAAGCCAGAGGAAGAATCTCAACTATCTGTTACTCCTTGGCTACATGTAAATCTTCCCCCTCAATTTACCTATTTGTGAATTCCTCAAATGTAATTTAATCTATAACCTGACAGTTTACCTATAGAATTTGTTTGATAAAACTTGTTTCTATAGGGGATATATGTGAGGATAACTGGCCAACTTTTATAAAATTGAAAGAAGTATTAGAATTATGGATTTCTCTTTTCTTTAACTTTTGTGGGCTAAGAAGAATATACAAGATTGCATTATATATAAGAATTATTTCTCTGTCACTCTGATGTAATTTGCCTATAAGAGGGTATGCTAGACTCTGAATGGTGGTTCAGTTTTTCTCTGAGGTCTGAACCTATACATTAGTATAATTTTATAAAAAAACAAACAACCTAGGTTTTTGACCTCAGTTATTTCTGCATTGTGGTAAATATGTTTTTGGCAGCAGTACCAGCCATACGAATTCAGTACTCTCAAATTCTGTGATTCTTAATAAGAATAGACACTGCTAAGAGAAGATACAAGGGACAATGTAAGAAAATAGTTTTAGCAAAAGAGGCAGGAGGAAAGCAATTCTGTCTATTCTAAACTAGCTTTATTGTTGTTGTTGTTTTAACCAGTAATTGAGATCAGGCAATAACTAGTTATTTCGAAAACATATTTTTAATGTCAGTAATTAGTAATTAATGAGGTTAATTACTAATCACTTCTCTAATTAAATGTCATTGAATTTAATCCCTTAAAAAACATTTATTTATCTGTATACTTGTGTACCTACCTAGTAAACACTTAAATGTTTTCTGAATTGAATTGGACTGAGGACGCAAATGCAATCTATATTGGGACCCACAACATTCCCCAGTGTGACCCACCCAGATTAAAATGTAATTGGGAAATATTTAAGTAAATAAAAATATAGTAAAACATAGATAATGTTAATTTTTCTGTTGTCTAAGTTAATAAGCCACCTGCAGGGATCCTGATGTATGTTTTAGTGGTTTCTTTTTCTCTTTGAGTTTGACCCCAGTGTTTTAAATTATTATTTTTTTAATCTAAAGAAGGAACACCAAAATTACCCAACATAAAACCTATATTTCTAGTATTTGTAGATGTAAAATAAAACTGCCTTGATCTTAATTTATGAACTTAGTTTGGCTTATGTAGATCAAGAGAAGTGATCTGATGAAGGACTTTCTGATCTCCCATTTTCATAATGCTATTTTCGGTTTTGGGCATGGCCAATATCAGATTGACTCTGCTTATATATTACAAGAGTATTGTTCTTATTTTTTCATTTGTGGGATGAGAGGGGAGGTAGAAGAAAAAAGAAGTACTGGTTAAAAGCATTTTTTTAAAAGCAAACAAAAAATAAGCTGTTCTTTTAGTGCTAGCAAATTCTTATTTCTATTGAAATATGAATCAAGGTACTGAATTTACCTTAAAGTATTTCAAAATAGCTAGTTAGTTCTCAAAACAGCTTTTCTTGAAGAAAGTTTTAAGAAAAACACAGTTGTTTTTTCATAAGTCTAGTGTATATTATTCTGTTGCCTTCCCTAAATGAGTTACTAAGTGGCCTAGAACACGTGCTACTCATGTGAGTTTAGTAGACCTCTCTCAAAAATCTCCCATAGTGATTATAATAACACATCTCTCTAGAAATGTTTATTTAAAATATTTTTAAAGATCTAAAGTTTCCTCATGACTTTTTAGTTCTTAAGAAGCACAAAAAAAGATGAGCATTTCCATATACACAGGAGAACAAAAAAGGAGGATTGTATACGAAAATCAATCTATTATGAAGAGCTTACCTTTCTTTTAAGCATTTAATAAATGCAGCATCTCATGACTTTCAGTTTTTGCTCTTAGTATTCTTCAAATAGGAGCGGGAAATATCTTTAATTTTTTTTTTTTACTTTCATGACATTGAATGAAACTTTAAAGGACATTTACTTATGCAACTTACCTGAAAATCTAATTTATGTATGAATATAGATTTCAAACTGGAAGACAGCTTGGGGATCATGTAGTCTCACCTCCCTCATTTTACAGATGAGGAAACTGAAGTTTAGCTTAGGGGTAAAGTGACTTGTCCAGGATCATTCAGCACGTACATGGTGGCAGAGCCCAAATTTAACCCCAGGTCTCTGAATCCCAATTAATTCTGTACTAGTTTTCCACTATACCAGTTTTGTGAAATCCACTATTCCATCAGTAGAACTTTGGGAATATTAATTGGGAGTTCTCTCTCTGCACAAAGGCTGTACCAGTCAGAGCAATCCTGCTATCAGAGGAAAGACAAAAATTGGTTGGTGACCCTTTCCTTTCTCACTTGTTGACTTCTACAAATACAACTACTTGATGTTAAAGGTACATATTAGAAATCAATGAAGTTTCCACCATAGATTATAGTGATTGTTAGCTTTCAAAATAAAAGGTAATCCTTGCAACTGTTGGTAGTAGCTCTCAGGGCTTCATAAATTTTCTTCCTCGATATTAAAGTTGTCTCTTTTGTTGCAACATGACACACAGACTGAGAAGAGCAGTGATATGTGTCAGTCTGAAGGGAGGCTAGATAAACATGGTTTAAGATTAAATCGATTCCTTTCAAAACACAAATTATTAGATCTTAGACATGCAGCATCAACAGTTTTGGTACATGCATGTATGAAACAAATAATGTGACGGAGTCCTCCTCTTCCTTCTTTAACCTCCTACTCCTTCCCACTGCTAGAAAAAGTTATGCTTCTTCATTATTACTAAAAAGTCACTAGGTTTATAAAGGACCAAAAAAGACAAAAACAAATCCAAAACCTAAATACTCACCACAAATGCCCGCCCACATTGTATTGTGAAGGAAGACAGTCTTCTTCCCAGGTGACATGATGCTACTATAATCTCTTCCCAGAATATCTATGGAAAAGAATATTCTATTTCAAAGATAATAATCAAATAATAGTCATATTATTCATAAGTTCCCACTCCCAAAAGTATACATACATATATATGAGTTATGATCAAACTTCTCTCCCAAGAACAAAAGAAAAATTAAAAAAAAATTTAAGATTAAAAAATCTCTTTCTCTGCTCTGTCCATAAGAGCACATTATCCTATCAGTTAAAATAGAAAGTTCAACACTTTCCCCATGCCCCGCTCCTAAATATTCTTCTTGTGCTGTGTAATTGGATAAGAGAATCACTTAAAGAAGCCGGTGGTCTAAGCACCCCACTGCTAATGCGGGTTCTCAAGCGGCTTTTAAAGTCACTTAGAACTCTGTGGTAACAGAGTCATACTGCCCATAGCTATGCCTGCTGTAGAACCCCTCCCTGCTGCCATCCCTGGCCTCCACAGGAAAGTGTGTTCTATACCAGTTAGTGTTTGTGATTGTGTACAGTACAGACAGCCTGAGGCAGAATGTCAAGGTGACTGAATGGTAGGCCCCCAGCTCCCTGTCAGACCCTTTCTCCTCACTCTTAGTGCTCTTGCCCCATCCATTGCTTTCTTACTGCTTCCCAGGATGCTCAGGACCATTTTCCTCCAGTCTATACCCCTGTATAACCCTGACATTGTTACCCTTTTGGTGACTGTCTATTCTGTAAGGCCCAAGGTGCTTGGAATAGAGGTAAGAGTACTAAAGTTTGTGTCAAAGGACCTGTCAGTCAGGCAAAAAGTATTTATTAAGTATCTGTTATATGCCAGGCATCCTGCTAAAGACTGGGGATACAAAAAGAAGCCAAATTCAGTCCCTGCCTTCAAAAATCTCACAACCCAATGGGGAAGACAAACAAACAGGCAAACAAATATGTACAAACAAGCACTTTCACTCTCTCTCTCTCTCTCTCTCTCTGTCTTTCTCTTCCTCTCTCTCTCCCTCCCTCCCTCCCTTTTTCTCTTTCTCTCTCTCTCTGTATATATGTGTATTATATATATTAATAATTTCCTATTATATATATATAATACACATATAGAATAGGAAATTAATTCTTTTAAAAAGAAAAAAAAACACTAGAATTAGTAAGGGTAATGAAAGGTAGAATTTTAGTTAGGACTTGAAGGAAGCCTGGGAAGTCCGGTGGCAGAGATGAAGAGGGAGAATATTCTGAGCATGGGAAACAGCAAGAGAAAATAGCTGGAGCATGTGGCAATAAGTAAGACATAAGAAGACTGGAAAGGTAGCAGTGGGGGTTGAACTAGGTTGTGAAGAGTTTTGAATACCAAATAGACAATGTTATATTTAATCATGGGAGCCATAGGGAACCACTGGAGTTTACTGAGTGAAGAAGTAACATGAGTGGACCTGTGCTTTAGGAAAATCACTGTGGAGCTTGAATGGAACATTGGAGAAAGATGAAGTAGGCTGACACCATCAGCCTATTGTAGGAGTTCAAGGATGAGGTGATGAAGGCCTACACTAGGGTGGTGACAGTACCAGAGGAGAGAAGGAGGTATATTCAAGACATATTGAAAGGGTGAAATTGAACCTTGGTAGAAAACAGAGATAATGGGGAATCCAGGATGACTTCTAGGTTGTGACTGTGAGGGACTAGGAGCACGGTGTTATCCTTTACAGTAATAGGGAGGAGGAAGGGAAAAAAAGAGTGAGTTCCATTTTGGGCATGTTGAGTTTAAGATGTCTTCTGGAATCTAATTCAAGAAACCAGAAAAATAGTTAGAGATGGAGAAATCAGAGGTCAGCAGAGAGTTTAGGAGGAACTAAGTAGATACGAGAATCATCAGCATAGAGATGGCAGTTAGATCTGTGGGAGCTGATGGAATCAGCAAGTAAAGTTCAGAGAGAGGCCCCAGAATGGAACCCTGTCCCCCAGGGATTAGTCTGGATGAGAATCCAGAAAAGGAGGCTGAAAAAAAGTGGTTCAAGAGATGGGAGGAGAACCACAAGACAGTGGTGGTCCTAAAGAGAAAAGAGATTATCCAGAAGAAGGTGATCAACAGTGTCATAGGCTACAGAGAGGTCAAGAAGGATGAAGACTGAGAAAAAGCCATTGGATTCCACAATTAAGAGATCATTGGTAACTCTGGAGAGAGCAGTTTCAGCGGCAAACGATCTGATAAATGAGAGCTTTCCTATTTAAGACTCACATCTTGAGAAAGCCCCTTCCCCTCTCTAGCCTCAGTTTCCTCATCTATAAAAATTGAGAAGGTTGCAGTCTATGATCTCTAAATTTTCTTTTGGTTCTAAATCCTCTAAATCTCTTCTAATATTTTCTTCTGCTCCTGCCACCCTTTTCTATACATCAGCACTTTAGGGTGTGTGTGTGTGTGTGTGTGTGTGTGTGTGTGTGTGTGTGTGTATTATTTTAGTTTGTATGTGGGTATTAAGTGTTTGTACTCACAACGTATAGATTTAAGCAGATGATCAGGGGAAGAAGGATAGAAAAAAGCTGCATTACATTTATTTAGGAACCTGAAAGTTGTAGACTTGTCTCTACTGCCATGTAACCTTAGATCTCTGCTTTTCAAGCTAACTCTCCAAAAAAGGATGAGATTATATTCATGAAGTGTTTTGAATTCCAAAAATGTAGCCTGCCATATCCTATATTACTCATTACTTTAATACACACACACACACACACACACACACACGCCCCTTTTGTTTTTGCTTTTCCAACTTGACGGTGGAATGCTGAATTATATCTTAATTTGAACCACTCTCCCACTTTAATTCTACCAGGAAGTACAATGAGCATCATGATTGAAGATTGATGCTGACCAGATGAATGTATAAGAATACTGAGAAAAGATATTGATTCCAGGAGACTCGTGATTTTAATGAGAGAAAAGTTTGTTCTACTGGAATTCAAAACTTGAAAAAGGTTTCAGAAGAGAATAGCAAAGAGGATAAGAAAAGTCCAGCTAGGAAAAGTTAATGAATTGGAAATGGATAACCTAGAGCAGCAAAGGATGAAAATAATATTCTATTATTAGTCTATCTGTTTTTAAATTGGTCCTATAAAACTGGAAAATCTTCAATGACAGTCCCAGTGAGGGAATGTTTGAGTATTGTCTGAGGACAGTTAACCATGAAGAAATTCATCAGCAATACCAAGTGCAAAGTCCGGTTGCTGTGGTCAAGGCTTGACCCTGCCTGACTCTCTGGGGGCTATCAAAATGTGACCTCAAAAAGTAATTTGGTGAAGGAGATTAGGCATTCAAACATTGCAGTGCAAGGTAGTACATGGTTAGTGCCATATAAACAATGAAAAGAATAAAAATAATAATTGTTATGGCATTTTAAGATGTGCAATGCACCTTCTACCTATTATTTCACTTGATCTTCATCACTTGATGAAGTTCTACAGGGTGCTATTTTTCCCTTTTTATAGATGAAAAAACCAAAGTTAGGAAAAGGTGAGTGAATTACTTGCAGAAAGTTAGAGATGGGATTAGAATTGAGGTTTCTCTTGACTCTGATTCTACAATGTCTTAAAGTATTACTTATGGCCTTGTACACCCATGTTCTTGGCTTACATTGTCCAATATTGTGGGCTGATGTAAAAATGTTATTCTTTTCTTTGTTCCAACCCAAAATTTACTCTAGAGTTCATATTAATAGCAGTTGTGGGTAGGACTACACAGTTGCGAGTAAAAGGATATCCTTACCACAAGATCTTGTAGATGCAACCAAGGTAGAACTACATAAGTGCAGGGCAAGAGCCCACTAACTAGTGCAAACAAATGTGTAGATGATTCATAATCACTCATAAATAATTTTAAAAATTATCTTCCCTCTTGAGGTTTCCCCCCCTTTCCATGTGTTTCAAATGTTTTCTAGATTCAGAACCATGCCATGGTTTGGATTACCCTTGGGTAACTTTTTAATATTTCATTTATTTCCCCAATTACATGTAAAAACAATTTTAACATTCTTTTTTGAGTTCTAAATCCTCTTCCTCCCTTCCCTCCAGGGTGGTCCTTCCCCTCATTGTACAGGTAAGTAATTTGATATATACCCTTGGGTTACTAAAAGAAACTACACTCGGAGTTGCCAGAAGGGTCACTCCCTAACCTTCTGCTGAATTCCATTTTTAATAGGGATGCATACAGCAGTGGTATCAGACTCCCTGCAGATGACATATTGACTTAGAAACACAAAAATTATTAACATTATCTATGTTATATTTTTATTATTTTGTTAAACATTTCTCAGTTACATTTTAATCTAGTTGAGGCACCCCACTGGAGTATTAAGGGCTGCATGTCACCACAGCTGGGAGTTTGACACTTCTGGATATAACAGTCTCATATATACACTCATAGAACAACCTCTTTTGGTTTGCCTCCTCCCCCTTCCCAAGAGAAACACATTTGGAAACTGCTGCCTACTCAACAAGCTGATTTCCAACCAGTCTTTCAGCCCACAGAGACCCATACAGATATTCACCCCCATAGCACTTCTCAGAGAACTTGTGGTTCATCCTTCCTTCTCAAAGAGGACCAATGACATCACGACTTGGACTCCCCTGGAAGGGAACCTCATGGGGGTTGTTGACTAGACAATCTTCCTTTTCCTTGTATCTACATTATCTGAAAAACTATTATCATTGTAATAGTGAAGGACAAGGACCAGGACATTTGTTCTTCTAGATCATGTCTTTAGTACCTTGCTGCTGCTTCTTTCAGCACTGAGGACCACAATTCTCTTTTCTAATAAAGAGGTATTCTGCTCAAAAAAATTCCCCTTTGGTGCCACTTGCCCTCCTAATCTTCTCTATAAGAAGATCCTTTCAAAAATCCCAAACAAAGGCTTATTATCCAGTAATTTTATGAAACTGATGGAGGGGTACTTCTTGATGCATCCTTGAGTAATCTACTTACACAAACAAAGGGCTATAGCATTCAGCAGGAAGAGGGGATCGTGTCTGGTAAGATGCTCAGTGATTCTTAAACTGTGGGTTGCAATGGGGTCTCAAAAAATTTGGCAACAGTAAAAACTTTTTGAACATGCAACAGCCAAAAATTAATTCAAAATCAAATGTATAATAAAACCTAAACTTTTCTAGCATTGCTTGCCCATGTTGCATTGGACACTTCACTGTAACCTTGATTCTCAACACAAAGCTCAAGCACTTGGCACTTTGCATGACCTCAGGCCACGAAATGCCAACAAAGGCTGCCAAAACTCCAGGAGGGGTCGAAAGTGGAAAAAAAGTTTAAGAAGCCCTGTTAAATTAGGCCTAGATGCTACCTATCTGACTGGCTACATTTCCATAAGGTATACAAGTAATGCTGAAGTAATTTTTAAATTGGCACTAAAATACAAAGGCTCAGTAGTAGCTTCCCCACTGCTCCTAAAAATTCAGCAAGACTTTCCATCTTCTTGGAAACTCTGTGCTTGTAAAGGCAGAACTTCAGTTCTGTGGGGTTGATAATATGCCCCAGTAAACTGCTGTCACTTCTGGCACACTGGACTTCATTGTTGCCTTTAAAAAAAAAACATGCATTTTAATGAATTCTTCCCACCCCAACTAGATACTGCTTTGGAACCAATTCTAAAAAGCAGTGTTGCTCACCATCTGCATTTATCATTACTCACTTCTGTGCTGGGTACCCAAATGACAGCTTCAGATTTCATTTGTGACAGGTCTAAGGAACACAGTGAACTATTTGGCTATCTAGCTGGTCCAGGAAAGGAATAAATGATTTGAAGATCCTACAGATGTAATTTTGTGATCCTAAGGAATGTGAAAATTTTAAAAACAAAGCAAAACAAAAAAAAGAATGATGTGATCCAAATTAGAATAAAGTATCTAATGCCAAAAGGAAATACTGGATTATTCTTCCTCACCTCCTTCTTTTTTCTTTCTTTTCCTATTCTTTCAACCCCTGGAAAAAACATTATGGAAAGAGTAATCCAGGTTGATGATCTTTCCAGAATAACCATAATATAATTTCTTTGAATCTGCTCAGGTTCTCGTTCACCACTCATTCTAATAGGCTAGGAAAAGGAGGGTTCTCATAGGGAAAACAAATAGAGATGCTTCAGAAGAATGCCAGCATGGCCGAGAAAAAAATCCTAGGTAAGAAAGAAAGCAAGTAGTCAGAGTCATTCTGGATTCTTCTGGATTAATTACCCTTGCTCTTCATATCCTGGAAGTTTCTAAGTGTTATGGAGTCTACTTCAACACTATCTCTCTCCAGCTGTATACTTGCCCTCTTCTTTAGCCTTTACCCTAGTTAAACCCCTCATAACCTCTTATGAAGAGTAATGGAAAAGTTTAATTGGTCATTCCACTTTCAGTCTTTCTCTTCTCAAGTATATCTTCTACAGCAGTCACCAAAATGATATTCCTAAAATGTGTATCTGCTGATGTTGCTCCCTCCCTCAAAACTCTTCTGTGATTCACTACTGCCTTTAAAATAGTCAATATAAGTATTTAATTGACTAATTTAGAATTAATATGAAATTCTCAGTCCAGCATTTAAAGTTTACCATATGTTGACTACTACCTGCCTTTCCAGTCTTTATTTTTCATATTAATCTCTTTCATGTCCTTTCTGATTAAAATAATCCTTCCCTCAACTCCATATATACAAACATATTGGCTGTTTCCTATAGACAAAATTCTATCTCCAGTCAGTTTCATTGCATGCCATGTCTAAAATGTACAACTTCTTCACTTCCACTTATTATAATAAAAATTTCTTTTAAAACACAGCTCAAGTATAACCTCTTACGTATGGTCTTTCCTGATCCTTCCTCAATATTAGTGCTTTCTCTTGCTTGAACTTTGTACTTACCTTTTATTTATCTGTATACATGTTTTATCTCCCAAGTAAAATGCAAGTTTCTTGAGAATTGGTAGGCTAATTCATTTTTGTCTTTGAATTTTCATCACCTTATATGGTCCCTGGCCTGTTTC
>CM053585.1:451444215-451454358 GCA_028646515.1 Pseudochirops corinnae | reverse complement strand
TATTTACCTGGAGAGGCTTATACAAATTGATGCTGAGTGAGAAGAGCCGAACCAGGAAAAATTTGTACACAATCACAGACACATCGTATGCGTGACAACCAACTTTGATAAACTCGATTCTTCTCAGCAACGCACAGTTATAAGACAACTTCTGCAAGTCTCAGGATAGAAGGAGGTATCTACATTCAGAGAAAGATCTAGAAAGAATAGAGTTTAAATGGAGACTGAAGCAATCTACATGCTATCATTCTCTTTCACATTTGATTCTCTTTCTTTTTTCCCACTGTTCACTCCATTGGTTACTACCCTTCTATACAACCAGACTGATGTCCAGTGTGAAAGTATTTGCAGATCCTATACTTGATTTGATGCTGCCAGGGGGTGGGGGGGGAGAAGGAGGGGAGAAAATTTGAAACTCAAGGGATTGTGGAACTGAATCATGTAAACTAAGAGTAAATAAACAAATCAATTTAATAATAAATAAATAAAAATAAAAATAAAGTACTTGATAGAAAGATACAAAGAGGGGAGGCTAGGTGGCTCAGTGAACAGAGCATGGGCCCTGGAGTCAGGAGGACCTGAGTTCAAATTTAGCCTCAGGCACTTAACATTTACTAGCTATGTGACCCTGGGCAAGTCACTTAAACCCAATTGCCCTGCCTTCCCCCTCCAAAAAAAAGCAAAAAAAAAAAAAAAATACAAAGAGCAAAAGAGAGAGAGCAAACAAATGAGTAAGTCAATCCTCAACATCCGCAAGTTTAACTTTCCCAGCTTTAAGCATTCGTATTATTTTATTAGTGACTTCATTTTCACTTTCGCATTGGCAATGATGCAGAGAAAATAAGGAGAGGCTCAATGTGGACAAGTTTGTCGAGTGACTGGTATCACTGTTCTTATTCATCTTGCTGTTGCAGATTCGAGAGCTCCCCATGCATTTGTTGTGTATTTTCACCATTTGCCTTTGAAACTCAAGTTTTGTGTTATATCCATGCCCCCAAAGCATAATGTACATCCTTGGGGCTCTAAATACAAGTGTGAACAGTCAGGGGTACAGCTTGGTGAGAAAATAAAAGTAATTAATAAACTTGTTGCCAGAATGTTTGCAGCCACTATTGACCAACAAAGAGACCCATAAGGATCTCAAATGGCACGCAAAGCAGACATTGCTGATGGGTCATTTCAAGTTGGTGCATCTTTCACAATCTCCAATGTCATCTTCCAGCTATGAAGGACAAAGTGTTTGGAGGTTATGTTGAGATTGCACCAGTCTTGGAGTTTTCCAATAGTAAAAAGTCCCCACGATTTCTCCTTTGGTTTTCAGAGGGCGACCAAGCTAGAGAAGTTTGCAAAAGTGTAGCATATAGTATAACATCCTCATACTGCCATGTGACACAGTGGAAGATAATATTCAGGTTTAAAAAATGGTTCTATTTTAAGATTTTTATTTCAGTTCAGTCATTTTTCCAGTCATGTTCATCTCTTTGTGACCCAATTTGGGGTTTTCTTGGCAGAGATACTGCAGTAGTTTGCTATTTCCTTCTTCAGCTTATTTTACAGATGAGGAAACTGAGGCAAATAGGGTTAAGTGACTTGCCCAGGGTCACACAGTCATTAAGTGTCTGAGGCTGGATTTGAACTCAGGAAGATTAATCTTCCATACTCTAGGTTCAGCACTCTTTCCACTGCACCACCTAGATACCCTAGAATTTTATTTGCTATATAGTATTTATAATACTGTAGATTTCACATGTTACAAAAAGTAAATATTGTCTGAAATCAGTGTATTTTTTTTTAACATCGAGATATTAGGACAGAAGAATTCTAGGGAATTACTAGTGAGAAAAAGTATTTTTCATGTTGCCAATTTTATTTTGTCTACTTCATTTTACGAGTAATTTCATGGTCACTGTGTTAGGAAAAGTGCATATTATCATGATTAATGTTTTGTTATAAAGATTTGTATGCAGAAAAGGATATTTTCAGCAATCTCTAGTAAAAGATTACAGTTTTGATGATTGGGAGAACTTACTCCCCTGTTTCCCTTAAGTTCCATGTAACAACATTCATATTTTTTATTTTCATGTCATGTGTTACTCCTGTGAAAGTTGAGGATTGACTCTATGTGTATGTGTGTGTGAGGGAGAGAAAAAAAGGAGAGAGGGGAAGAGAGGGAGGGGAGAGAGAGAGAGAGAGAGATAGAACGAGAGAGAGAGAGAGAGAGAGAGAGAGAGAGAGAGAGAGAGAAGGAAAGGGGGGGGAGAGAGAGAGAGAGAGAGAGAGAGAGAGAGAGAGAATGATCACTGGATTAAGGGTAGGGGGAAGATGAGAAGAAATTGGAGCAAAAAAGCAAGTGGAGGGGCCAACCTCAGCAAACAAAAGATCTCCTTCATCCTCTGAGATTCAAATCAGTATCTATTTTTATTTTGTCATTTAACAACCATTTTTAAAATTTGTTCATCCCTCCCTTTACCCCCTCCCATTGAGAACATTAGGGGGAAAACGCTCAAAAAGTAAAGTTCTCAGAATATAGCTGCGTAGTCTGACAAAACAAATTCCTGCATTGGCCATGTCCCAAAATATACATCTTTCTGTTTCTCAATGCATCACCTCTCTCTCTCAGGAGGCAAGTGCTGTGTTTCCTCTTCATTCCTTTGTACTCTTATATCGTCATATAGATTGTTCTCCTATTTTGCTCACTATGTTGTACATTACTTTATAGAGGGTGAAGCCTGTGTTCAGAGAAACACTAAAAACAGTGATTTTGAGGAATGGAAGTGAAATAGCGTAAAGCATGGTGGATGTCTTCAATCTTCTCTGTAGAGAATGCAGCATGATGAAAGAGGCAAAGTTGAGTTGAGAGGTTAAGAATAAAATGGAAGATATGCAATAACCACTGTGAGGAGTATGAGAGAAAAACAATCATATGTGCAAGAAAGGACTGCTGTGCAAAGCCAAAGAATCATTTGAGCATTAATTTTTTGGATTCTAACCTAGGGTTGAGCCCCACTCCCTCCCATTTAGAGTAAAAAACAAGGTGTGACTAGAGCATTAATCTCCCTTACTTGAGACCTGCAAAGTCCATATAGTATTAAGGTTTTTTCCCCTCTTTACTTTATGACTCTATCCCTTGCTATTCCTCACTCAAGCTCCTACTTGTTCCAGGAATTCATTGTCATCTGGAAATTCCTCTGCTGGCAGGAGCAAGGGACTAAAAATTTCTCTATTGCTCTGTGATGGGCCACTTCACTGATGTCAGTTTTGTGGGCTTACTTCCAGGGAACAGAGACTACATGTGCCAACCACCTTCTCTGACTGCCTTAGTTCTCTTCAGATCTCTCCCTCTCTTCTTCTCTTGACTCTCTTTTTAAGGGCCATGTCTAAGAGTATAGTTCAGTTGGATGACTTGATGATTCAGGCAATCATTCTTAAGCATAGTGCTGAATGACCGATAAATAATCTGGACAAGGGGAGTTCATCCTTTATTAAGAAGACATGATCAGTGCTAGAATAATTACTTCATTCATATCAACTTTGTTAACAAGAAATTAACCTTGCCAAAGGATTCTTACTGGATGGTCTTCCACACTTTACAAGTTTAAAGCCTTAGTGCTTGGTCAGACATCAAAGATGCCAAAATGATCCACTGCATTGTGGGCCATTGCTAGTTATCTTGTCTCTTGTCTTGCCATTATTCTTGCCACAATATTGTCTTGCCAATGCCACTCTGCCATTGCCAGAGTCATTCAATGACTCTGGAAGAGACAGTGAGACTAACAGCTTTGTGCAACTCTGCCTCACTTCAATCCAATTCATGCAGGAGTCAAGATGTAACCCTATGCTGTCTTTGAACAGAAAAGACAAAACAACAATATAACTCTATTTAATTTTAGCACTGATACCAACCTTTCTGGAGGTCAAGGGAAGAAAGAGAATGTTTATTTGCAAGTATAGTAGGAGACTACTTCTTCACCTTGGCTCAGGCCCAGATTTTAACTTAAAAGTCTTGAGATCTCACTGAATCTATTGATTTTGCTAATGGTGAACATATATATCTTTGGCATCTGTGTCAGTTTAATTTAATTTAATAATTTCAAGGAAAATTCATTTCAAACTATACTTTAATGATATCTTGATCAATGTCTTCTGATTTCTTGATGCAGATATCTTGGCACCACGGTGATAAATGGAATGACTGACTTGGGTGACAAATTCTAGCTGGACCAAATTCTAGGAAAAATCGGGTTACAAATGTTAACTATGATTGTTACCCAGTTAAAAGCCTAGTGGTGCTACTCACATGTAATCTGTTGGGTCATCTATTCTTATTAATGTATGAATGAATAAAACATTAATTAAATACTTTCTATATGCAAAGCACTGTGCTAAATCTATGCAAAAACTAAAATAAAACAGACCCCAATCCCAAAGAGCTCCTATTCTAATTGGGAAGTTAGATGAAAAAGTCCCATAGTCCTTAGGGTACAACAGCAAAGTAGATGCGAACGGTTCTTACTTATATAATTGTTTAATGTTACCATTCCCAGAGTCCTTGGGTTCAGGGTCCTACACTATCAGAGTCTAAGAAATAGTAGTTAAGACGCTGATAGTAGTATGACTAGCCTGGCACATAGTGCCTCTTGTTTATCCCTCAGGGAACCTTGTTGCTAGAGCTAATCTGGTTTGCCTGCCCTGTGGGTGTTTGGCAGTTAGTTGGGATGGTTGACCTCTTTTTGGGATGGTTGACCTCTTTTCCATCATAGATGTGTCCCTGGATGATGGCTGGGAGGACTGGACTGGGAGCCGGAATGATGGTTGCAGGGAGGGGTTACTGCCACTCACAGTACTCCTGTGACTCCTTGCCCTTTGGTGGCAATTGGTCAGCAGTTGTTGCTCCTAGTGGTAAGGAAGGTGGGCTTTCACTCTACACATATTTCTCCCCTCAAATATTTCCTACATGGGAATTGAAGTATTGAAGGAAAAGTACAGTATCATGTCAGACATGTAGAGAATTAGATGAGTGTGCAATTAAAAGTGAATATGATCAATCACATAATAATGTATTATACATTAGAAAAGAAGCTGTGTATAAATCATTTTTCCTGTTTTAACTGTTTTATTGTTTCACTGAATCACAGAATTCCAGCCAGAATATTATATGATGTGACGCCTGGAATTTTCTCCATCTCATCCTCTTTCTTTCTCCTTTTCCTTCTGTTTATCCCTTCAATATTCAATAAGTACTTATCAAATGTCTATTATGTTCAGACACTATTCAAGGGATTAAGAGATGTGCATTTTTTGTTTTTCGATTTTGCTTTCTCATTTTTCCCTTTTGTTCTGATTCTTCTTTCACAGCATGACTAATGTGGAAATATGTTTAATATGATTGTACATGTATAACCTATATTAGGTTGCTTGCTGTCTTATAGAGGGGGCAAGGGAAGAGAAGGGAGAGGGGAGGAAGGAAGAAAAAATTGGAACTCAAAATATTACAAAAATGAATATTGAAAACTGTCTTTACATGTAACTAGGAAAAATAAAATACTATTTAGTGGGGAAAAAGAGATATACAAGAATATATTAGATATGGTCCTGCCATTAAGAAGTTTACAGTTGAATTTGGAATGATTTTTAAAAATTACAATACAGAAGAAATTAAATTGGTGTGAGAAAAGTGCTATGAGAGTTCAAAAGAGAAAAAAAATTGCTGATGAGTGAGAAGATAGGAATGAGAAATTCAGAGAAGGTGTCCTTGAGCTGGACATTACAGATAGATTGAATTTCTGCTTTCATGTATACTTTTGCCACTTATAGAATCATAATGCTAGTATTTGGAAAGAACTTAGAAATGTCTAATCCAACTCATTCATTTTTGTGATGAGGAAACTGAGAATGTAGCCATTTAGTAGCAGAGTTGGGACTAGAATCCAGGTACCTGATGTGTCTCAAATATTGCTTTTCCCTATGTGAGAAATGCTGGCAATAGCCAGGAGCTGTCCTCAGTTGAATCTCATACAGACATATAACAGGATTTCAAAGGATAACAGTATGGCTACCATAGTTAGTGTGACAAATCCTGCATGAGCTCAAAGGTCCAGTGCAACTGTCTGAATACAGACTTTCTGTGAACTTTTACATAACTTCAGAAAATATTTTTCTGCTTTGGGATCTCTTCACTGCCTCATTGCTGACCTACCCTTCCATTCCCTTGAATCTGCTTCGTATTTGCTTAGTTTCTTATGCTTGTTATTTTGGTAATTTACCCTTATACTCTGATCAAATCAACAATATACATTTATTGAGCACTTGCTACATGCCAAGCATGGGTACTTTTCTAAGGGCTGAAGATACAAAGAGAAGAAAAAGATAGTCCCCATTCTAATGATGACAATAAGTACATAAAAGGAAACAAAAGTGGAGAAGGCTATGTAAACATGAAGTTTGGAAAGTCAGGAGCAGGGCCTAAGAGGAGTAAAAGAATGAATTCAGCTTGCTTGGGGGCCCTTCCTTAAAATAAAGGTTCCCAGAAGAAATCACCAATCAGAGGAAGGAGCCATAGAATTTCCAAGCTAAGAGAAACCTCTTTTCTCATTTCTCCTTTTTAAGATAGGAGATACTCGGGGCAGCTAGGTGGCACAGTGAATAGAGCACTGGCCCTGAAGTCAAGAGGACCAGAGTTTAAATCTGGCCTCAGACACTTGACACACTTACTAGCCGTGTGACTTTGGCCAAGTCACTTAAGTCAGTTGCCCTCCCAAAAGCAAAAAAAAAAAAAAGATAGGAGATACTCTATCTGTCCTCAACCCCCAGAGAAGAAAGAATTAGAGGAAAATGTGAAAATATAGTGATTTGGGTCCAAAGAGAGTAACAAGAATAATGACAGTGTGGTATAACACCAAAATTCCAATATCATTTTTAAAGTAAAAGGCAGGGCGTGCTCATTAGAATGGACTATAAAAACACTTAAGAGATATCAATTTAGAGAACCAGAGAGAATCAATTTAAAAACTAGTGGAAACAATTAACAACTTTAACAAAGTTGCAGTATATAAAATAATTCCACATAAATCATGAGCATTTTTATATATTATCAATAAAACCAGCAGGAAGAGATAGAAAGAAAAATTCCATTTAAAATAACTGCAGGCAGGATAAAATACTAGGGAGTCTATCTGCCAAGATACACACAGGAACTATCAAAGCATAATTTCAAAACACTTTTCATACAAATAAAGATACATCTAAACAATTAGAGAAATATTAATTGTTCACGGTAGGCTGAACTGATATTATAATACTCCCCAAATTAATTTACAGGGTCAATGCCATGTCAATCAATTACTGTAGAATTATTTTATAGAGTAAGAAAAAAATAACAAAAATAACAAAATTCATCTGGAGGTCAAGAATATTGAAAGAAACAATTTTTTTAAACCTGAAGAAAGGTAGGGTAACAATATCAGATCTCAAACTATATTACAAAATGGTAATCATCAAAACAATCTGTTGCTGGATAAGGAATTGAGTGACTAATCTGGATTAGGCATACAATATACAGAAGGAAATGACCACAGTAACCTAGTGTTTAATAAACTGAAGGACCAAGCTAATGGGGTAAGAGCTCATCTTTCAACAAAAACTTCTGGGAAAAGTACAAAACAGTTTGGCAACAACCAGGTATAGTTTAACATCTCACACCATATGACAAGATAACCTCCAAATGGATACATGATTTAGACATAAAGGATGATATTATAAACAAATTAAGGAAGCTTGGAAAAATTAACTGTCAGATCTATGGATAAGGGAAGAGTTCGTGACCAAACAAGAGATAGAGAAGATCACAAGAGATAAAATGATAATTTTAATTACATGAAATTTTAAAGTTTTTGCACAAACAAAACCAAATGCAGCAAAAATTAGAAGGAAAACAGGAAACTGGGAAAAAATCTTATAGGTTTCTCTGATAAAGGCCTCAGAGAACTGAGCCAAATTTATAAAATTTATAAAATTTATAAAACTAGGAGCCATTTTCCCAGTTGATAAATGATCAAAGGATATGAACAAAGAGTTTTCAGAAGAGGAAACCAAAGCTATCAATAGTCACATGAAAAAAATGCTATTGAAAATTTTAAAAATCGCTATTCAATAGAGAAATACAAATTAAAACAGCTCTGAGATACCACCTCATACCTATCACTTTGGCTAACATGACAGAAAAGGAAAACAGCAAATGCTATAGGCCATGTAAGAAAAATAGGTCCACTAATATACTGTTGGAAGAGCTATGAAGTGGTTCAAATATTCTGGAGAGGGGGCAGAGCCAAAATGGTGGAGTAAAAGCAGGGACTTGCTTGAGCTCTCCCCCAAACCTCTTCAAATACCTGTAAAAATGACTCTAAACCAGTTCTAGAGCAGCAGAACCCACAAAATGACAGAATGAAACAAATTTCCAGCCCAACACAACCTGAAAGGTCTACAGGAAAGGCCTGTTGCACTGGGCTGGGAGAGGAGCACAGACCAGCCCTGGTGAGCCCATAGCAGGCCTTATGGGATTGAATCACTGGCATCTGTGGCAGTTTCCAGACTTCTAACCGCACAAACACAAAAGACAACTTAGAAAGTCAGTACAAAAGAGCAGTTGGACCTGGATAAGAGAGGAGTGTGGTCTAGTCCCTGCCCTGGGATGGTGGCAGAGAAGGTCTCATCCCACAAACAGTGGAGGGATCAGATGGGGTTTGCAGGATTCTCTTTGCTGGTACTGAGGCAGGATTATCTTGCTTTGCCCGTGCTTGGATCTGGGTCACAGTCCTGGGTGGTGATCCTGGGGCAAAGGGGAGTGCCTATGAGGCAGAGCTTATGGTTGTGGTGGAGAGGGAACCCTCCTCACAGTTCTAAGGCAGAAAAGAATGCTTGAGATGAGAGCATAGGCCAGGAGAGGAGTGAACACCTCTCCTTTAATCATATCACCTTGGAAGAACTGAAAATTTACAAGTCCATAGAAGTATCTCTGAAAATAGCTACATTAAACCCCTGAAGCTTGGGACAGTACACCCTCCACACCATAAACAGAGGCATCCCTTAACAAAGACTTAAAAATAAAGTCAAGTAATTGGCTGGGGAAATGAGCCAACAGTGGGGGGGAAAAGACTCAGACTATAGAATCTTACTTTGGTGGCAAAGATCAAAACATACAACCAGAAGAAGACAACAAAGTCAAACATCCAAAGCCTCCAAGAAAAATATGACTTGGTCTCAGGCCATGGAAGAGCTCAAAAAGGATTTTGAAAATCAAGTGAGAGGAGTAGAGGAAAAAATTGGAAAGAGAAATGAGAGAGACGTAAGAAAATCATGAAAAATGAGTCAGAGCCCCAAAATGCTAAAGAAAATAACACCTTAAAAAGAGACTAACCCAAATGGCAAAAGAGATCCAAAAAGCCAGTGAGAAGAATGCCTTAGAAAGCAGAATTGAGCCACCATCCCCTCCCCCAAAAAAAGCAGAATTGGCCAAATGGAAAAGGCAATCCAAAAGCTCACTGAAGAAAATAATTCCTTAAAAATTAGAATGGAGCAAATGGAAGCTAATGACTCTATGAGAAATCAAGAAATTATAAAACAAAACAAAAAGAATGAAAAACTTGAAGAAAATGTGAAATACCTCATTGGAAAAACAAGTGACCTGGAAAATAGATACAGGAGAGAGAATTTAAAAAATTATTGGACTATCTGAAAGCCATGATCAAAAAAGAACCTAAACATGATTTTTCAAGAAATTATCGAGGAAAAATGCCCTGGTAATCTAGAACCAGAGGGTAAAATAGAAATGGAAAAAATTCACTAATCACCTCCTGAAAGAGATCCCCAAAGGAAAACTCCTAGGAATATTGTAGCCAAATTCCAGAGTTCCCAGGTCAAGGAGAAAGTACAGCAAGCAGCGAAAAAGAAACAATTCAAGTATTGTGGAAACAGTCAGGATGACACAAAATTTTGCATCTCCTACATTAAGGGATTGGAGGCCTTGGAATACATTATTGTGGGGGGCAAAGGAGCTAGGATTAAACCCAAGAATCACCTACCCAGCAAAACTGAGTATAATCTTTAAGGGGAAAAATGGTCATTCAGTGAAACAGAAGACTTTCATGT
>CM053585.1:451407891-451444115 GCA_028646515.1 Pseudochirops corinnae | reverse complement strand
ATACATACATACATACATACATACATACATACATACATATACACGCACATACATAGACAGAGGGTACAGGGTGAGTTGAATATGAAGGGATGATATCTAAAAAATAAAATTAAGGGTGAGAGAGAGGAATGTACTGGGAGAAGGATAAAGGGAAAGGTAGAATGGGGTAAATTATCTCACATAAAATAGACAAGAAAAAACTTTTACTGTGAAGGGGAAGAGGGAGGAGGTGAGAAGAAATGAATGAACCTTACTGTCATTGGATTTGGCTTAAGGAGGGAACACACTCAATTGGGTGTGGCAATCTATCTTCCCTTCATGAAAGTAGGAGGGAAGGGGATAACAAAAGAGGAGAATGATAGAAGTGAGGGCAGATTGGGGGAGGGGATTATCAGAAGCAAACACTTTTGAAGAGGGACAGGGTCAAAGGAGAGGACAGAATAAATGGTGGGTGAGATAGGATGGAGGGAAATATGGTTAGTCTTTCACAACATGACTATTATGGAAATGTTTTGCATGACTACACATGTATAATGTGTATCAAATTGCTTGCCTTCTCAATGAGAGTGTGTGAGGAGGAAGGAAGGGAGAGAATTTGTAACTCAAAGTTTTAAAAAAAGAAATGTTAATAATTATTTTTACATGCAACTGGGAAATAAGATATACAGGCAAGGGGGTATAGAAATTTATCTTTCACAAACAAATAAAACACAAAAAACTACCACAGATGTGAAAACATCCATAACGACATTGCCAAGCAAAAGGGTTGGACATCATCTTCTGATTTTTCAGTGTTAAACTTTGATGCTATTTAAAAAACAAAACCAAAAAAAAAAAAAGAAATTTATCTTTCCCTACAGGAAAATTGAAGGGAAGGGATAAGAGAAGGGGGTGGTGATAGAAGGGAGGACAGATTGGGGAAAGGGGTAATGAGAATGCACACAATTTTGGGGTGGAGGGAGAAGAGAGACAAGGAGAAAATTTGGAACTCAAAATCTTGTGGAAGTGAATGTTGAAAGCTAAAAATAAATTAATAAATGAAAGAAAAAACTTTCTGAAGAGCAATTTGGAACTATGCCCAAAGGGCTATAAAACTGTGCATACCCTTCAATTCACCAATACAGTTACTAGGTTTATATCCCAAGGAAGTCAAAGAAAAAGAAAAAGGGCCTATATGTACAAAAATATTTAAAACTGATCTTTTTGCGGTAGTAGAGAATTGGAAATTGAGGGGATGCTATCAGTTGGAGAATGGTTGAACAGGTTGTGGTATATGAATGTAATATAGTATTGTGCTATAAGAAATGATGAGCAGGGAGATTTCAGAAAAACCTGGAAAGACTGGTGTGAATGAATGCTAAATGAAATGAGCAGAACCAGAAGAACATTGTACACAGTAACACAGCATTGCACAATGACCAACTTTGATAGACTTGGCTCTTCTCAGCAATACAATGATCTAAGACAATTCCAAAAGACTCATGGTAGAAATGCTATCAACATCCAGAGAAAGAAGTATGGAGTCTGAATGCAGATTGAAACATACTGTTTTCTCTCTTTCTTTCTTCTGGTTTTTCCCTTTTGTTCTGATTTTTTTTTCACATGACTAATGTGGAAACATATTTAATATGATTATACATGTACAACCTATATCAAATTGCTTGCCATCTTGGGGAAGGAGGGAGAGAGAAAAAAAAATTGGAAGTCAAAATCTTATAAAAGTGAATATTGAAAACTATCTTTACATGTAATTGGAAATGATAAAATGCTATTAAGTGGGAGAAAAGTAGTTTATTCAAAATAATATTGATTAGCACAATAAATCAAACTTGCTTTGGAAAAAGAAAAAGGGAAAGGATCCATATATACAAAGATTCTTAAAGCAGCTCTTTTTGTCACAGCAAAGAATTTTGGAAATTTTGCCCATCGATTGGGGAGTGTCTGAACAAGTCATGGTATGTGATTGTGATAGAATACTATTGTGCTATAAGAAGTAATGAAGGGAATGACTTCAGAAAAAAAAAAACTTGGGAAGACATATCAGCTGATGCAAAGTGAAGTTAGAAGATCTAGGAGATATACATGATTGCACGCCACCATGGGGGCGGGGGAAGGGAGGGGAGAAAATCTGAAACTCAAGTGATTGTGGAACTGAATTTTGTAAATTAAAAGTAAATGAGTAAATAAAAAAAATTAAAAAAAAAAGATCTAGGAGAAGATATTAAGTAACAGCAATATTGTAATGAATGTCAACTGTGAAAGATTTGCTACTTTCATTAATATGATTATCCATGACAATTCCAAAGGATTCATGATAAATGCTACTTCCAGAGAGATAACTAATGAATTCTGAGTATAGATTGAGACATATTTTTTCATTTTATTTTTCTTGCTTTTTTCCAACAAGTTCAACAAGTTTAGCATGAAAGTGTTTTGCATGACTTCATAAATATAATCTGTATCATATCTTTTGCCTTCTCAATGGGAGGGGGAAGGAGAGAATTTGGAATTGAAAAATTTGGGTTTTTGCAAGTAGTGAAAATTGTCTTAGAAGTGACTTTTGCTCTGGAAAATTTCACAAGCAAGGTCTCTTGATGGTAAATGTTTCTTCCTATAGTCATTTTGGCTACTTTTGCATTTATAGGTAAAATATAAATTAGCTTCTCCTTTGAGTAAATTGGCCTTGACTTTTAATTTGCAGATAACACACCTAGGCTGTGAAGGATTGCTGACCTGTACCTAGAAAGATTTCAGAATGAATTTAATATGGTAGAATTTAATAGCAATAAATGTAAAGTTTTTTTGTACAGTTAAATTATTTTTGTAAATATAAACCATGGGAAACCTAAATAGATAACTCTTTGTCTGGGGGAAAAAACTAGGGGATTTAGTCACTATAAGCTCAATAGCAGTCAATAGCAGTCAAAAAAAGGCAACATTAGATTGCTTTAAAGGACACATAACGTTCAGGTGATAGTCTCACTATACTCAGTGAATAAGAGAAGGGGGTAGGATGGAGTAATAGAGTGTATTGAATCTTGTAGTATGAGAAAGTTGATGAAAAAATCCATTATAAAGTTAGATTTTTTTTTTTGTCAATTATTTGTGTCTGACTCTTTGTGATCCCCAAAGATACTGGAGTAGTTTGCCATTTTACAGATGAGGATACTGAGCAAAAAGGGTTAAATGACTTACCCAGTATCACACAGGTAGTAAGATTCTGAGGTTGGATTCGAACACAAGTCCCCCTGACTGGAGGGCCAGTGTTCTATCCACTTCACCACCTAACTATCCTCAAGTTAGAAGCAATAATAGAAAAGCTTTTATCCTACAGTTTTCATCCTAACCGGTGTATTAATTAAATGTTAATTTTTTTCCATTTATTCTGTATTTTTCAGAGATCTACTTTTACCTAGTCATCAGCATTTTATCTCTTAGCAGTTCAGCATATTACTGATTTAATTCAGAATCCTTTTGGTATTTCCTTATTAATTACCGACACACATTTGATGATCTGCTAGTTTCATCTAGTTTATATTACTAGCTTGGCTAGCATACTTGCTTTAGGAATATAATGCAGTCTGCTGGGAGTTGGGACAACTGATTTACATACTGCTCTGCATTAACCTGCACTTCATGCATGAGCAGTCATTTCGTTGCCCTAATTGAAAACTAACCAATTATCCTACTTACAATTAGTTCATATGTTAAGGATGTGTGATATAAGCAAAAAGATTATTGAATGGAAACTTTAAGCTTAGTAGTACCTTGTATTCCTTGTGGCAAAAAAGGTGGACATCTGATTTAAACACATAATTTTAATACTCTCTCATCAGTATAAGTCTCCATTTAACTCATGGCTTTGCAAGTTTGTGTGCAGTGATATTGTTGTTAAGTTCTAAATATATCCTATTAAATGACTTGTCTTCTAATTTTAAATGGGCATAAAAAGCTTTGCTTTTAAGTCAGGCCCTTAATTCTATGTGCCAATTTAGAATAAAATGATTCCCTTGATCATGCATCCCCAAGCTTCCCTACAGAGAAATATTTACATAAATTGAAATAACAATAATAATGCCGCATGGAATTCCCCAGTTGAAAAAAAAATTATTTTTACATGAATGTTACATGAAACTCTCCAGGGCAAATCTATAATGATTTAATATATTTTGAATGTAGGAAGAGAGTCTCCATCAAAACCTCAAAGCAAAGCCTTTCATTCTTGACCACAAATGAAACTGACCATTTCTGCATCCTGTTTTACTTCTAAGGGCTGCCCTCCTACACTTCTGGTGTTGTTTTATTGCAGTCTGAAGCATTTATTGAGCATTTCAGATGTGCTAAAAAAAATGTCCTAGGTTAGCACTGGAATTTGGATAGGAAAAGGGAGGGAATAGTAAAAAAGAAAAAGAATACATTATCTCCTAAGATAGATTATGGCCTCTATAATGACTGTAGTGGTAACAAGCAGAAGCCCAGTTTTCTCTGCCTGGTGTGTTCCCAGGATCTTGGGGAAAAAATGATCCTAGTCAGCCGGTTATTAATTTGGGGTCAATAGTAGATTTCAAGGGGTTTATGGACTCAGTTGGGAGACACCCTTACTCGCTAACCATTAGTTTCCTTTGTAATTCTATGTATTTAATTTTATGCATTATTATTTTATCTTATCATTCACTCCTTTGTTTGTTCCTCTGTTTGATGCATTAAAGATAAGAAGGGGTCCATAGACTTTACCAGATTGCCCAAGGGGTCCCTGACACACAAAATGAGTTAAGAATCCTTGCTCTACCCAAAGACTAGAACTTCCTCCCCCAACAATAATGATGATAGCATCTGATGGGGCCCTCTAACTCAGTGGGCATGACTGAGTCAGCTGGATGCAAAGGAGCTCACTTAGTATTGTGATAATTCCAGAATAAAAAGATTGTGAAGTTCCATGAAGCAGCTAGGAAAAAAACAAATTATTACCGCACCATGTCCTCTGGATTTTGATTTCTGAGTGGTACCATGATAATAGTGAAAAGAGTGCTGTATTTGGAGTCAGAGAACCTGAGTTTAAATCCTGGCTCTGCTATCCCCTGCCTGTGTGACCTTGGGCAAGTGACTTTAACCTCTCAGGGCCTCATTTTTGACATCTATAAAATGATGGGGTTGGACTAAAAGACCTCAGTCTTTCATTCTGTGACTTCCCTTAGCTTTTAAAACCTGTAACCAGCAACTGAATGACCAGGTTGATCTATACCTTTGGACATTGGTGTCATTAGATTTCAGCTTGGCTTTCAGAGTGTGTCTGCTCTTGTCCCTTCTCCAGTTAACTTCCTCTGTGCCTCCCTGGTAACATTGCCATGAAGATTATCCTTTAATCTGCCTGAGGATTCTTCTTAATAATGTATGTACATGGATTCTGCCTTGGGAAGTGCATGATAGGGATATACTTTTATAGGGTTTGGGGTCACAAAACATTTCATACACTAACTCATTTCATCCTCACTGCAGCCTGGCCTGGTAAGGTAGAGAGTAGATACTAAAAGGAAGTTGAACTAAGAGTTACTAAAAAACAATTTTGGTCATGGAGAATAAGTGTATATATTATAATGGAGGGTTCAATTCCATGAGGGCAAAGTGGGGAAGGGGAGAGTAAGTGGGAGTATTTGGCAGGATATCCAGATATCACTAGTATGACACAAAAACAAAAGACACCAATGAATGAATTGATAGATAGACAGATGATACATGATAGATAGATAGATAGATAAGATAGCTAGATCACAAATAGATAATGAATGACTTTCTTGTAGTTAGTCTGTGTTATTATCCTTCTTTTACAATTCAATACTCTAAGAGTCAGAGAAGTTAATCAACTGAATGGAAGAAATCTTAGTGGTTAAGAGACCTCAAATTTTCTTTTGCTCTGCCAAGTCAAGTGCTTTTTTAACCAATAAGCAGTAAAGATAGTGGAATCTTGTCATTTCTTTTACTGCTCCATTAGGTAACTGAAGATATCATTTGGAGTGAATAATCTTCAAAAGAATCCTTGGAGACATGCTTTTTCAGACATGGACAATTTGTGCCCTTGTTTTGTTTGATTATACCTATTTGTTTTAAGGGAAGGATTTGGAAGGAGTAGGGGGGAAGTCAAAGATAATGATGAGAAAAGAAAGAAAACAGCATCAGTGAAATGTAAAAATGCACAGAAAAGGACAGGAGGAAGTTCAGAGGGAGACACAGACAAACAAGATAGCTTTGGAAACAATGTATTGCATTTATTGTATACTTTTAAAAAGCTATATGTGATAAAAATCAATATTTTATATCCAACTCTTCTTTTCTGTTTATTTATATATGGAAATATTTCCAAAAATAGCTATCTAGTCAATCCTCAATATTCACAGATTCTGTGTTTGCAAATTTGCCTACTCACTATCATTTATTTGTAACTCCAAAATAATACTCCCAGCATTTTCATGGTCATTTGCAGATACGGGCAATGGGGTGAAAAATTTGAGTCATCCAATGCACATTCCCAGCTGAGGTTGGACAAGGTGACATTCTGCCTTCTTGTTTCAGCTCTCCTACTATAAACAAGGGTCCTTTTCATGGTCTATTTAGTGGCATGTTTTTCTCATTTTTGTGCTTTTTGTTAGTGATTTTGCTGTTTAAATGGCCCCCAACTGTAGTACTGAAATGCTGTCTAGTGTTCCTAAGGATAAGAAAGCTGTGTTGTGCCATATGGAGAAAATACATGTAGTAGATAAGCTTTGTTCAGGCATTAGTTATGGCATTTATTGTTGGCTATCAGTTCAGTGTTGATGAATGAACAATACTGTATATCCAGAAAAGGGAAGAGGAAGTTTGCCAATCTGTACATGAGAAGGATTGGGAAAGCGCTCACGTAAGTATTGCAAACAGAGACTCGAAGGAACCTAATCTTGTATTTCTCCTCAGAGTAATGGCTCAGTATTTTCTAATTTAGTGTTTTGCAGCAACTTTATAGAACATAACTACCACAAATGACAAGAATCTTCTGTACCAGCTGCTATTTACGTAGTGTTTTAAGTGTGCAAAGCGCTTTACAACTATTATCCTATTCTATCCTCACAACAGAAACGATTATTATCCCCATTTTACCTGTGAGGAAACTATGGCAAAGAGAGGTTAAATGAGTTGTGTAAGATCACATAGCTAGTAAGTGTCTAAGTCTTGATTTGAACTCAGATCTTCCTAGCTCTAGGTCCAGTACTCTATCATCAGGTTCAAAATAATGTAAAAGAAATACTGCTTGATCTTCTTTCATAGCTTTAATAAAGTATAGCGTCAGTATGTACATTTTCATAAAATATATGGAGATGAGAAAGTTGGTATGTGTGTCAGTAGTTGCTAATGTCCTTTTTTGTTATTGTTGTTGTAATGAGCAATCTTTTCCATTCTATTCTATTGTTCCAGGAACATGGTACCTTCAAAATCATGTCATCCCCAGCACAGGTTTTCTCTGTACTTGTTTTTTTGGGACTGTCTCATCTCCTTCACTTTATTTTTTTTTAAGTTAATTTATTTTCAGTTTTCAGTATCACTTACATTAAGTTTTAAATTTTCTGTACCTCCCTACCTTTCTCCCTCCCCAAGATGGCATGCAATCTGATAGATTCTACATACACATTCCTGTTAAATATATTTTCACATTAGTCATGTTGTATAGAAGAATTAAAACAAATGGGAGGAACCATGAGACACAAAACAAAACAAAAAAGAAAGTAGTATGATTTGCTCTGCATTCAGACTCCATAGTTCTTTCTCTGGAGATGGATGGCATTTTACATAATGAGTCCTTTGGAATTGTTTTAGGTCCTTGCATTTCTGAGAAGGGCTAAGTCTATCAAAGTCAATCATCACAGACTGTGGCTGTTACTGTATATATTGTTCTGGTTCTGCTCATTTCACTTAGTTTCCCTTCGTGCAAGTCTTTCCAGGTTTTTTTGAAATCTGCCTGCTCATCATTTCTTATAGCACAATAGTACTATATTACATTCATACATCACAACTTGTTCAGCCATTCCCCAATTGATGGCCATCCCCCTCAATTTCTAGTTCTTGGCCACCACAAAAAGAGCTGCTATATTTCTGTTCATGTGGGTCCTTTCCCCATATTTATGATCTCTTTGGGATACAAGCCTAGAAGTCCTTCACTTTATTTTTTAATGCCATTTCTATTCCATAATGTAGTTTGTTACTTATAGAAGTGTTTTGAGTGCAGTAGTACAGCCACTGTAATCTGTGATGAAAATAAATGGCTAGAGGTACTTGATGATCTATTTCACAGAAAAATAATAATAGCTAGCATTTATACAGTGCCTTGAGCCTTGCAGAGTGTTTTACATAGATCACCTCACTTGACCACTTCTGTATGTTGTCTGCCTTACAGTTTTATCTGCAAATATTTAACAGCTTCTTGTCTTCTCAAATGAGAAGACAAATGAGAATCTAGCTCCACTCTCACCCTAATTACCGGTTTCCCATCTGCCCTTGGGCAACATAGACCAATATTGAAGAACCTTTCTCTCTGCTCCACTCATCTCCGAAGCCTTTGCTTTCTTCTCCACCTGTAATTCTTTCACTTAAAATTTCTAGTGGCTGCAAGATCTCCCACTGTCTATTTCCAGTTCTACAGTGCTGAAATCAGAACACCCTATGAAGGACCATGCAATTAGTTCCTAGCAGCTTGCAAAAGGGGCTACAAATGCTATTGTGATAATCTAGTTTACATTGGTATCAGAACAGCAGTTATCAGTGTCCTTTCTACTGTTTATTTGCTATTTTGTGAGACAGTAATTTGTGAGACTTATTATCTTCCATCATCCACCCCTGTAATGTTTTGCAAATAACCTGGTATTCTAAACTATTTTATACTTCTCTGCCACATTTCTCCATACTGTAAGATCAAATGTTTTATGACTGATGTAGTTCAGGAATCTTTTTGTCATTATCTTTGCTTTTATCCATTTCTCAACTTTTGCAATTTGCTTAAATAGGTCAGGTTGGAGCAGTAGTAATTGCACATAGTGTCTTCTTGTTTTTATCATCCTTTATAAATTGCTGTTACATTGTTAGTTTTCATCTTTCACCTTTTCAGTTAATGGTCTGACTGTACACAGAGAGTTTATTCTGAATTTAGTCTGATAAAACGTCAAAAATCAATATTCTAATACTTCAGCACCTAGCCAGTCATTCATGTCTATTAAATTAGTAATTTCATTTTTTTCCTGGGGGTATGAGGGAGTACTGTTTGGTGTTTTCCTTGTTCAGAGCCTTTTTTAATTCTTTAGAATAAAAAGAGTATTAATGCTGAATGATACAACAGTAAGTATGCAATTTAGGATTATTCTAGGATCAGTCCTATTCTCCCCTTGATGTTTGAGAATTTCTAGCCCTGTTACCTCATGGGTTTGGATAAGGAAAATATATTGCTCCCCATGTTCCTCTCCCGTAATGCAAGTAGAGACTAAGAGAGGTAAAAACAGTCTCTGCTTTCCCATGGGATGCTGTAACAGGGGAAAGATTTAGTGCCAATATAGATTTTCATTCATGCAGAGCCATTTAATGAATAGTCCTGGGATCATTACAGCTTTTTTCTGAAAGCTCTATCTTCCCTTGCCCCAGTGATGGTCCCTTTTCTGGCTTTACATCCTTACTATGGGGAGTAGAGGGGGAACAAGTGTTTATCAAGTGCCTACTATATGCTGGGCATTGTGCTAAGTGCTTTACAGATATCATCTCATTTGATCACTGTGGCATGTCACTGCATCTGTAGTGTTGGAGCATCCTCTTCTTTCCTTAAAGAGAACATAAGGAGAAGCTGTGATGGAGAGGGTGTTCAGTGAAGAGAGGGAGATTTGTTCTAGACATAGCCCTGAAGGAAAGATGGTGCAAAGGGAAACCCACAGACCCTACGCCATTGTTCTCCCTTGGATACAGAGAGTACTTTCTTATGCTTGAAAGAAAAGACACTTGCCTAAACTAGTATGAATTTAATAATTAAAATAAAAATTAAATATATAGCTAGAGAAGTAAAGAAACTATTTTGGTTTGTAGGGATCTTCTAGATACCCTTTAAAATCATACTATGTAGATGATGACCACACATGATTCCAGAGGACTAATGATGTTCCCATCTTCTGACAGGTGATAGATTCAAAACACAGAAGGGGGAATGCATTTTTTTAGACATAGACAATGCAGGAATCTGTTTAACTTGACTACATATATATATATATATATATATATTTGTGACAAGGATTTTTTTTTCTTTTAAATTAAGAGGGAATGTGGGAGGGAGAGTAAATAAAATGCTCACTAATTGAAAAATAAAAGTACAAAAACTCACACATGTCAGCAGTCACCATGCCACCTACGTGTAATACTCAGTCAACACATTAGGAGGAACGGGTTGGGGAAGAACCTAGATAGTCCCATTGCTTCTACTCAAGTCTTTTCCTGACCCTTGGATCAGAGTCTAGACCCTGTCCTCATTAAACTTTTGCCTGGGGACCAGAAGGGAATTGTATGTGAACAGTTCTAGTTCTCAAAAGAAGGTAAATCAATCAGTAAGACCCACTTTAACTAAAGCTTCCTAGAATGTTGAAATCCTGTTCATTCTTTAAGACCCAGAACAAATAACATCTCAGTTCATTTTAGCTCAATTCAACCCGTGTGTTGAAGCACTGGGCTAAGTATCAAAATATAAAGACGAAATGAAAATAGAACCTGTCCTTTGAGGGGTTCTGGCTAGGTGTGGAAGTGGGGGTGGGATACAATATGTACATAAATAAGGATAGTTCAAGGAAAATTGAGGAGAGAAAGAGTAGCTTAGAGGAATCTGGGAAAGCTTCACTCTCCCCATGTGTAATGATTCTTTTTGCACTTGAATTTCATTATGCACTTGGTTTATCTCTTTTATGCTAGGGCTTTTTAGCCTTTTTTTGTGCCATGGGCCCCTTTGACAATCTGACAAAAGCCTATGAACCCCTTCTCAAAATATTGTATTTACATGCATAAAATAAAATTAATAATTTGGCAAAAGAAATTAACTATATTTAGTTATCAAAATATTAAAATAAAAAATTTATAAGTTCATAAACCCCAGGTTAAGAATTCTTATCTTATGCACTTATCCAGTATTATTTTGAATTATATTGGTTTGGTCATAATCTCTTACTAGATTTTAGGCTCTGCAAACTATTTGCTCTCTCTCGTTTGTTTTGTTTTGTTTTGTCCCTTCTTTCTCTTTGTTCACCCCATCGATTATAATCCTTTACAACATGACTAATGTTCAAAGTGAAAAAAAAAATAGATTTTAGGCTCGAGTAGGGCAGGGAACTGCCTTGTTTAATCTTTGAATGATTCTCTATTACCTAAAAGAGTCCTTTGCAGGTAGTAGGTGTTTAATAAATGTTTGCTGAGGATGACACCACTAAAGGGTAAAAGCTCTCAGAAACTCTATGGGGAAAAAAGAGCTGAAGAACAAAATCTCTTCACTCATGAAGGTTTTAGCAATGTGTCTGTGACAGATTCCAGGCTTTACCTGGATAAATTTTAACCGCCTTGTAATGTGAACCCTCTTCAAACCTGACATTCTTTAGAACAGAGGTTATGGTTTTCCAGGGTAAAAGCTCATGCCAAGCAGCTTGTTAACAGGGAGAAATGACCCTTAGTTATTTGACAGTGTGTTACAAGCCACATTGGATTGTACCCAAGAATAGAAGGTCATATCAGCTGCATATTTTCCTTGTCTTGCTTGTTGCCTGTCTCTGAATAAAACCAATTCAGGCCTCCTATTTCTAAAATGAAAAAAAAAAAAAGGAGGAACTATCAAAGTTGTTTGAAACTAGGTTACAGCTCACATTCTATTTTTTTCCCCCTGTGAAACCTATTTCTGTAATTTGACCAACTAACCTAACAAAATCAGTGACAGCAATGATAAAGTTTAACCTTGAGCAAGTATGAAAAAAGTTATTGCTGAATATGACTAGCAAATGGTGTTAGTTTTCTGCTTTCAGATTTCTGAATTTGAGATCTTATCTGCTGGTTTTTAGCCACCAAAGTTTGTGATGGCAACATTGTTCTTTTGGTCTATTTTTTTCCCCCAGTGAACTTTATAAATTAGAGTCAGCATGGTGTAGCTGATCTCAAATCCCAGATAATGTCCAGCTTCTGACACATCCTGGTGGTGTGCTCCTGGGTAAGTCACTTAATCTTTCAGTGCCCTTTCCCCCAAGATGGCACCGAAGGTGATAGAAGGAAGCTATTGTCCCTCCAAAGACAGAAGCCAAGTCCAAGGCCTTGAAGGACAAGAAGGTGGTGCTGAAGGGTGTCCATAGCCACAAAAAGAAGATCAGAACATCCTCCACCTTCCAGCGACCCAAGACACTAAGACTTCGAAGGCAGCCCAAATACCCTTGGAAAAGTGCCCCTCGGAGAAACAAGCTTGATCACTATGCCATCATTAAGTTTCCCTTGATCACTGAGTCTTCTATGAAGAACACTGAGGACAACAACACCCTAGTCTTCACTGTGGACATCAAAGCCAACAAGCATCAGATCAAGCAGGCCGTAAAGAAGCTGTATGACATCGATGTGGCCAAAGTCAACACACTGATCCAGCCTGATGGAGAGAAGAAGGCCTATGTCCGTCTTGCTCCAGGCTGCGATGCATTAAATGTTGCCAACAAAATTGGAATTATCTAACTTACTGTGTCCAGCTGTGTCCCATTCCACCTACAATAAAAAAGTTTTCCAGAATTTAAAAAAAAAAATCTTTCAGTGCTTTAGGCAACTGTCTAAGACTTTAAGTTGCAGAGAAGATGCTGAACTATATTAAGAGAATAAATTCTATTACAGGAAAGAACCCTATACCAATTAAGTCATAGATCCAGCCCCAGACACTAAGTCAGCAAACATTCTGTTTGTTCTTTTAATTGATAGTTGGATCCAAAGGAATACAATGCAATGGCCTAGTTAAAATATAAATTGAAATGAGTATCTCAGGCAATGGATTAGTCCATGGACTAATTGGACTGGGACTGTGAGTCAAGAAACCAGATCTAAGCAAATGGTCTCTTTTTTTTTTTTTTTGGTGAAGTCTGAAACAAACAAGTGAAAGGGTTGATAAGGGAGACTTCAGGAAAGATTAAAAAATTTGGAATAACCAGTGAGGTGAGTGGGAGAGATAATTAAGGAAGAGCAAAAGAATTGCCTTACAACAGAGAAGACTCAATTGAGAACAGATAAAATAAATCTGTAATGGCTCCAGTTGACAATACTTTTATCCAACTCTGTTCAACAGTCTGTGAGTAGGAATCAAGGAAATGGATGGTGGAAGTACTCCAAGCGAGGTTTGGTAAAGCATGATTAACGATAAGACGAGGGGTAAAGGAATATGGATAGGTAGGTGATGCAGTAGATAGAATGCTAGGCCTGGAGTCAGGAAGACTGAGTTCAAATCCAGACTCAGAAACTTACTGATTGTGCAAGTCACTTAACTGTGTTTGCCTCAGTTTCCTCATCTATAAAATGAGCTGGAGAAAGAAATGGCAAACCTTTCCAGTATCTCTGCCAAGCAAACCTCAAATGGGGTCACAAAGAGTTATACGTGACTGAAACAACTGAACAACAATAAGAAAAAGAAAGAGAGTAAAGAACTGTTCTCAAAAATAGATTGATAGGAGAGTGTAGCCAATGCAGAGGTGATGGCCTGGGAAAGAGCTGAGAGTTAATAGAATTGGAGGTCAATGAGAGACTGAAGGACAGGGTTAGTGGTCATAAAGCAAAGGAAAAGATGAAGTGACGAAATATTGTGATCGGATAAAGGATGTTTAGAACTCACGATCGTGGAAGTGGAACATCTGTGCTTTAGCCAAAGGCGATTATTCTCCCTTCCCAAACTTGTCCTGGGCTTTCCTTCTTGGATGCCTCTACTCACTGTTCTCTCTGCACAGAGTTGCCTCCAAAGTACCTCTCTGCCTGTTAAAACCCAAGGTGTGCTCTCTGGCACCTGGGTGACATGCTTACTCCTCCACAAAAAGTCTTCTTCCATACTCCTAGCTGGAAATAACCACTTTTTGAGCTTGGTTTGAAACCGCACTGTTTTAGGGAAAGCCTTTTCCCAGGCACCTGCCAAATTCTCCCCGTCATTACAAAGAAAAGGAAAATGATCAGATAGCTACACTGTTTAAGAATAACTTCAGGAAGACAATGTCCCAACTCTTTCCCATGTAAACACATTCTTTTCATTCCAACATGTGTTTGCTTTAGTTTATTCCCTCCTTATCTCTCTACCTGCCTCTCTCTTCATATATTCTGGTCGGGAAGAATTAAGACCTTTATTCCTAATTAACGTATAGGAGTATCTAATTAACCAGTGACTATTTTCTGCCTCATTGAAGGCAATACGTTTATCTATTTATCCATCTGTCTGTCCTTCTAATCTATGTTTGTTGTAGCACCAAATAGGATTGTTTAAAATGTAACTTTATAAGGTAAGGAGAAAACAGGCTTTTCCCACGCTGGTGGAAGTTTTTACCACTCCCTTTCCAGTGTTTCCAGTGCCTTCATTTTTTTAAGTTAATTTTTTTCTGTTATAAAGCATTTCTGTTTTCTCCCTCCTTACTTCCTTCACTTTGATATAAAGGAGAACAAAATTCTTGTAAAAAATATTACAGTCAATTAACATAAATTCACATGTTGGCCATGTCCAAAAATATGTCTCATTGTATGTATTTAGTCCATCACCTTTCTGTCAGGAGGTAGGTAGCATGTTTCCTCATCAGGCCTCTAGAAGGATGGTTGATTATTGCTTTAATGAGAGGTAAGGCTTTAAACTTTTAATGTTATCGTAATATATCGTAGCAGATTCTCCTAGCTCTACTCACTTCACTCTGTGCCATTTCATACAAATCTTCACAGCTTTGTCTGAAACTATCTCTTTCATCACTTCTTAGAACACAATAGTATTCCTATACCATTCCCTAGTTGATATAGACTCCCTTAGTTTCCAGTTCTTTGCCACTACAAAAAGAGCTGTTAGAAAATTTTTGTAAATATAGGAACTTCTTTTTCTAGTGTCTCCTTGAGACCTGTTGGTTTTTCAAGTTGATTTACATGATACAAAAGCTGGTGCCTGGGATATATAATAAGCATAATAGGGGTTAGAAAATTATGTGGAAAACTGGGTGTATATTTATCCTTTGCCTCAAAATGCTCATCAGAAGGTGAAAACGATTTGAGAGATATGGCACCTATACCTTGAGGCTAAAAATAAAAGAAGGAAGTGAATGGAATTTAGTGTTCAACTCAGTTAGGAGTAAGGGCCAGGGACCTTCTGTTGAAAAGGATTAGAATATAAATCATACAGATGCCTGAGCTGTCTTTTTATATGCTATATGGTTGGGGTTGTGAGACTGACTAATAACATCTCAACATGGGATGACCAGGCCCAAATTGACCTGGATGGTCTCATCTTAAAAGAATGATGCACTTTCCTGAAGCAGTAACAAGGTCCCTGGCAACAGTGGGAAGCAACAGATAGCAGCTATGAGGACAGGGCTTCAACAGATGGAAGGTAAAGAGACCAGCAGTTAGTTACCAGACATTTACAAGGGTATTTACCAAGAGCAAGAACAAGACCAAATCGAAGAGCTGTAGGAGGCAGAGGCAATAGAGGGTAAGGAAGAAATAATTGTCTGCTGGGAAACAGAGGTACAATCAGCTTTTGGGAGAGAACTATCAGGATTCATGTAGGAGAAATCTTCTAATCTTGCATAGCACTGAAGCCTAAACCTACCCTTACCTAGGGATTTGCTTAGGAAGAAAGCCATATACCATTCCTCAGTAGCTTTTGAATCTGAGGGATTGTATTCATTTGTGTATTGAGGTCTGAGAATTATTTTCTTTTTTTTTTTACTTTTTCCTTATTATGAACTTTGCAATTTGATTTATATTTCTTTCCTGGCCAATTAGTAGAGTAGGTAGGCACAGGACAAGGATGTGAATCTTATATTCCTTGTACATTGAACCCAGGAACTCATGGGAATTCCAGAGTGGAGGTTAACATAGAGGTTTAAGAGGAGGCAGTGGAATCGATGGAAGCTGGGTGGATAAAACCCAGGGCCTGGAGTCAGGAAGGAAGACTTCTCCCCTGAGTTCAAATGTGGCCTTAGATACTTAGTAGCAAGTCACTTAACCTTGTTTGCCTCAGTTTCTCATCTGTAAAATGAGCTAGAGAAGGAAATAGCAAACCACTCCAGTATCTTTGCCGAAAAAAACTCCAAATGCAATCACAAAGAGTCAGACACAACCGAAAAATGACCCAACAAAGTGTACTGTAATAGAAAGAATACTGTTCTATAAATCAGATGACTTGGATTCTGTTCCCTGTTCATTAATTAATTCTATATGGGAACTTAAGAAAGCATCTTAGTTTTTTTGTGTCTTAGTTTCCTGTCAATAATAAGAGCTCAATAATGCCTAGAAAACCAGTATGACATTATAGAAAATGAGTCAGCTCCATTCAGGAAAACCTGAGTTCAAGCTTTGCCTCTGATGCCTACTGGCTGTGTGACCCTGGGCAAGTCACTGAACTCAGTGTACTAGACAACTTTCAAACTCTAACTTGGTTGCTCACCAAGCCTTCCTTGAAATGCTGAAACCAATGAAATCACAGGTTTGGTAAAAACAAACAAACAAAAACACACACATAAAGAAATCTTTGTCCTGTAGTGTTCATATGAGAACAAAATGTATGAGATATGTTTGGGAAATAATGCAAGGTATTATTTAATCCTGTTCTTGCCTCTCCTTTCCTACCCCACTTCTAAGAGACCCTAACATTTCCATATCAATCAATCAATGAAAATTTATTAAGAAATTTCATGCCAAGAACTCTGTTAGAAACAGGAAATACAAAAAAAAAATTATAGCTATAGAGCTAGAAAGGACCTCAGAGGGCCTGTAATTCACTCCTCCCCACCCTTAGTTTTACAGATGAAGAAACTGAGATCCAGTTAACTGATTTGCCCAAGGTCATCCATTTGATAAATCAAAGAGCTAGGACTTGAATGGAAATCTTTCACTGTGCTTTCTGTTATATTACTACTCTTCCTGAGAAGGAAGCAACTTGTCATAGTTTTGCCCACCTTCCTTGCTTCCCAGATGACTTCTTTTCTTATTAATGAGCCTAATGCAAGCCTGTCCTCTGGCATATGGATTAGTGAATGAACCTCATCATAATTAGAACATAGCATTGGCCTTTAGCTTAAAAAAAATTTTAAGATGCCAATTATAATGATGTAGAATAAATTAGAACCTGACCCATTCTTGCTTAATTAACTCCCTATTTTTCTGCCAGGATTTCATCCTTCAAGTTTTTTTTTTAAAGGCAGAATTACAGAAAGTAAACAGTAGAATCTCTCAGGAGAGATAAAATGGTATCATTTAAACCTAAACAATAATTTCAGCACAAACTTTTCTCTGGAATATTAAATATAAAATGAAGGTCAACCAAGAATTAGAGTACTAATGTTAGGACCTTAATATAAAGCCTTAAAAGGGGTTTGGAACAGGGGACTGAGTATTGATTGGATGCCTTGATCCTGAGCTTTGTAATTTAAATCCTCATTTTCTAAAGTAGGGGCCATAATAATAACAATAATCACTGATAATAATCACTGATATTTATTTACTGCCTTATTTACTGTTTGCAGAGAACCTTACATACACTACCTCATTTAAACCTCAAGTCAGCCCTGTGAAGTCAGTACTACAGCCATTGTAGTATGGAATTTTACAAATGGAATTTTACAAATGAGGAAATAGTTTGAGAGGAGTTGAAGACTCAAAAGACTTGTTCCTAACTCCAAGTCCTGTTACTTTTCCCTTCTACCTGTTTGCCTTTCTGCACAGTTAGGGCATTGCCCTATTTGGGAATACCAACTCCAATCTAATCCTCTCTAGTGACGTGTGTGTGTGTGTGTGTGTGTGTGTGTGTGTGTGTGTGTGTGTGTACCCCTAATACATTTCTGGACCTCCACTAATGCAAAGTTCCCATATTCAACCCTGCTCTGATGTTAGTGTCCTCTTGCTTTTGTCCTATTGGTGTGCTCTGAAACTATGTCACTGAATAGACTGTAGAACAAATGGAACAGCCCAGAGCTGACCTACTTCCTAGCTGCATGAATCTGTAACATTAATTTAGTGCTCTCTTATTCAAAGCACAAAATTCATTGATTTTCAAAAAGATCAGTGCCAGCAGTGCTTACCCAACACAACTCTGCTACAGACCCTTCACAGATCTAGTATAAAGAGCTGAGTTGTACACTCATCTAATTTTGTATTTCTTCTCAATTAGATCTATATGCTCAGTGTGAGATGAAGGATGTGCTGTTAAAATGAACAGAGCTGTACTGTAGAGTTTCTCATTCCAAATGGGAAAGGAAACAGTTAGGATCCAGGTGCCTCAGAGTACTTGTTAACTCCCTTTTACTCCCCATACTTGTAAATAAAGTGGAATTCTAGTATACTGGTGTGTCAGACAAAAGCTTGCAAGGACAAGCTTCACAAAGTGGTACTTGACACCACCAATGAGACATCCAATTAATTGGCTTCTCTGCTTTGAAAGTACAGACAGGAAAATAACTGTTGACAGCCTTATCTGGGGCCCAAACTAAAGGCCCAGATAGAGTGTGAACCTCACACCAGCACCATGAATTGTGGAACACCAGACTTCTGAAAGGGAGGAGTCATAACATCACTGAATTGTAAAAGTTCAAGGGACCTCAGAAACCTCCCTGACTTCCTTTAAGTCCCAATTAAGATCCCTTCCATTTTTACTAGAAGCCTTCCCCAAACCTTCTTAATTCTACTGCCTCTCTTCTGGCCACCGTCTTTTCTTCAACCCCAAAAGATACAAGGACCAGATTCTCTAGTAGGTGGACAAATTTATCTCCTGGTTTAACTGCTTACATCGTTAAGACTGTCACCAGCATCTTCATCCTAAAGCTCTCTTTGCTCTCCCCTTCCCTATCTACCATTGGCATATTTGCCAGATAAAAAAAAATTCCCAACTAGTGCTCTGAATATATGATACAGAGAATTTCCTTAGCATATTTTGTCTTTAGCATCACCCCACTATGATGAGACCAGTATCTACCACAGTCTTTCTTCCACATATATTAGTCTAGGGTTTTGCCTAAAAGATGACAAATCTAGGACTTAATTTGCCCAAGGATGAGACAAGGTTCAAGTTCTACCTCCCTTGACTCAGTCTCCTGATAGCCTTCATTGATATTGATCTGGCTTTCAGGTCACCTCAGGGCATAAAAAAGGCTTACCTACAATGGGGTGAGTAGCCCTTCAGACTTGATGGATATCCCCAGACTCTGGTTCAAAATATGCTGCCCTGTTGATCTATGAGTTTCTGTAACTATAGAGCAGTGGTTCTCAACCTTCCTAATGCCGCAACTCTTTAATACAGTTCTTCATGTTGTGGTGACCCCCAACCATAAAATTATTTTCGTTGCTACTTCATAACTGTAATTTTGCTACTGTTTTGAATCTATCTGATATGCAGAATGTATTTTCATTGTTACAAATTGAATATAACCCACAGGTTGAGAACTGCTGCTATTGCTGCTATAGAGCCTAAGAGCTAGTGTATCCTTCCTTAATGTTCTTTCTTTGATAGGGTTAAGTAAATCTACTTATGTTAATTATTCAATGACCTATGAGTGCCTGATTTCATCCCAATATCAAACATAAACCAATAGAATGCCAATCTGAGTCAGGCCCTCTGCTCTTAAGATCCCCTCCAGCATACTTCCTCCCACCCCAAATAAAAAGAGGCAAAGTTTCTACCTTTTGGAGTGCTTTTCATACCAAGTTAGGTGCTTCCTCCAAACCTGCCACTACAGTTGTGTCAAACCAAGTCATGCCAGCAAGCATTTACATGCTAAGCACAGTGCTATGCCGGGATATACAAATTGAAAAAAAAGAAAGAAAGACCATCACTGCCCTCAAAGAGCTTACATTTTAAGGGGAAAAAAATAACACATAAAAAGGAGTTGGGGAGAGAAGGTATCTGTTTTGATGCGTGGTAGAAAAAGAAGCTGGGAGAGTTAGGAGCAGAGACTGGAGAAAAATGGAGTGAATATGGCTGGCTTGGGTCTTTCCCTTAAAATAGAGGTCTTCAGAGGAATTGACCCATCTGACATAAAGGCTACAAGGATGAAAAGATCTTCCAAACAGAAGATGCAAAAGAGAAGCATGCAAGTGCCCCAGGACCAGTGAAGAACTAATTCAAGGACATGACCCACGACATCAACACACTTTTATTAAGAATCAACTGTTTTGTGGAGTATTTGGCTTGGTCTGGGAAAAAGCAGAATTCTGATGAAGCAGTTCCAGACCTAGACAAATAAATATAATAGACTATATTACACTGCCTTCCAAATTAAATTAAAGGTTATTAAAGATTTATAGAAGTACATTATGCTTGTCCTTAGTGTTCGTTCTCTCTCTCTCTCTTTCTCTCTCTCTTTCTCCCTCTCTCTTTCAGAATTCCCTGAAATTCTATTAACATACAAATCAAACATAAAATAAAAATAATGTTAAGCTTACATAGATACTTATAACTTTCAAAGTAACTATAATAAAAATATTAATGTGTTGGATGGGCTTGTTTATTGATGCAAATTTTTTTTAAAACATATTATCTTTGATGACATTGCTACTCATCATTGCTACTCATAATTCTTTTTCACTTACCTGTCTTTTTTTCTTTTATTAATCTGTCCCTACCACTAACTCTCACCCCAATTAAGCAAATGCAAAATGAATAAATGAAGCCCTCATTACATACATGTATAGTCTGGCAAAATAAATTCTCACATTGCCCATGTCTGAAAATGAATGTATTTCTCTGAATTTTCTTCAGCAGCAGGTGGGGACATATTTTATTCTCATTCTTTTGGACTTCTTTTTTCTTGTATTGGTCAGAGTTCTAAAATCTTTCAAGGTCATTTTTCTTTTTAATGTTATTATTGTATAGATTGTTGAAGTGCAGCTCCTTGCATCAGTTCTTAAAAGTCTTCAAGTTTTCTCTGAAAGTGCCCATTTCATCATGTCTTATGGAATAATATTATTCCATTATATTCATATGCTACATTTTGTTTAGCTAGTCCTCAAAAGGAGGATACCCCTTTAGTTTCCAAATTTTGACTGTTCCTAAAAGAGGGGCTATAAATATTTTTGTACATATTGTTCCTTTTTTCCTCTTTCTTTGAGTTCTTTGGGGAATAATCCTAGTAGTGGTATAGCTGAATCAAAGCACAGTTAGCTTATTCTTAAAACTATTCTCAAGAATGGCATCCTCAATAGTTCACTAATGGACCCTTTTCCTGGAACTTCTCCAACATTCGTCTTATTTCTCTTTTCTCATCTTTGTCAGTCTGGTGGGTGTGAGGTAGAACCTCAGACTTAATTTGGTTTACGTATCTCTACTAGTTATTCAGATACTTTTGTCATATGTTTGTTGACAGCTTGAATTTATTACTTTGAAAACTGGCTATTATATCCTTGACCATTTACTATCAGGAAATTATTCTTAGTCATATGAATTTCAATTAGTTCTTTCTATGTCACTGACACAAGGCCTTTATCAGAGAAATTTGCTGAAAAGGCTTTTCCCTTCTAATTTTCACTACATTAGATTTGTTAGTGCAAAAACTTTTTTTTTATTTTGTGTGATGTTCTCAGTCACTTAAATCAAGAATTCTTCTCCTATTCAAAGATCTGAAAGCTCCTTACAAAAATCCTACTCCAATGCCTCATCATGGTGTTAAGGTGACCTTGGGCTCTTGAAGGCCATACTAGTGGATTTCAAGCTCTGATTTGTCCTATCAAGCTGGAAAAGCTTTGAGTAGAATCATAGAGATAAACTGACTTTATGTCTATCAGCTGAGAACCAATCTAGTGGCACTCAATGAGTCTCATTATCCCATTAAATGGATTAGCCCAGATGACTTTTTTTGTTATATTATATCACAAAGACTAGCCACTAAGGTATGCAAGAGTCATGATCTGAGGCAGTAGAGGGAATATTCACGTGGCTGAAACCTATAATCTTTGAACTATTAAAGAAAATATATTATTTTTGACATATCTTCAGAGGAAGGACCTTGTCAAATTGTATGAGGTTTCAAACTCATAGAGAATGAAGAGGCAAAAATATTTTAATTAGCAGCAGAAGAATGTTGAGGGAAACATCATCATTATGGTACCTGGTCCCTTAGGTTCTGATGGTTTCAGTATTCCCTGCAGTGACGGGCAGCACCTCTCCCTAGTAATAGTTCAGTGCATTCTATTTATATATTCAACATTCCCCTTCAACATCCCTGTTCTCCTCTAACACATCACAAGCTAAAAGGTTTTGTGAAGCTACTGCAATTTGATTCAGTGGGTAGTCTGGGTAGCTGCTGCCAGGCATTTTGATGTAGCTTTTGCAAAAGGAAAGGGGAGCCAGAAAATCCTGCAGAAGAGCAAACAAAACTACTTTAAATCTTCACTGTGCATTAAAGGGGAATTTTGATAAGCACTAAGAATATCAGGACCAAATAAATAATTTCTGCTTATACTAGTGGCTCATACTTGCATAGCCCCAGTAAGATTTGAAAAACTTTTAATTTGTATTTTCTCTTCTGATCTCCACAACAACAGTCCTATTATAGGTGCTATTATTATCCCCATTTTACAGATGAGGTAACTGAGGCTCAGAGAGGTCTTACAACTTGCCAAGGGTCACCAAACTTCAGTAATAAGTATCAGAGGCAAGATTACCACTTGCATAGAATGTGGACTGGGTTCACTCAGCTCATGCTGAGGAGAATTCAAACCCAAGGCTTCCTGACTTCAAATCTAAGGCCCTATTTACTATGCAGTGTCACATCTTTTTCCTCCCACCCAGTTTTGTAAACATAGTGCTACTTCCCCCCAATGGGGCATATGTATTTAAAATTATTTAACTTAAATTTCCAAATATACTGCTTTGCAGAGTTATCACAATAGAATGAACTAATTTGATCCCAATGAAAATGAAATTGATGGACCAGACTATAGCACAGGCCCTAGGTGAAGCTTGCTTTCCGCCAGTCCCATCCTCTACTTTCTGTATCCTGTTCCTGGCCATTCTCCCCATCCAATACTAATGTCATTCATGCAATAGACATTCATTCATACATAGGATCACAGAATCTAAGAATTGCAAGGGATCTCAGAGGACATCTAGTTCAACCTGGACCTGACCAAGGATCTCTGCTACAATATCACTGACAAATTGTTGTCCAGCACTTAGCACAGCATCTAGTCCATTGTTGTTATTCATTCATGTCTAACTCTTATGACTTGCAGATCATACTGTCCATGGGATTTTCTTGGAAAAGATAATGGGGTGGTTTGCCATTTACTTCTTCAGTGGCTCAAGGCAAACAGAGGTTAAGTGACTTGCAGGGTCACACTGCTAGTAAATGTCTGAGGCTGAATTTGAACTCAGGTCTTTCTGACTCCAGGCGCTCTATTCACTTAGCCACCTACCTGCCTCCATGTTGAGTTGCCTGATACATGGTAGGTGCTTAGTAAATGTTTATTAACTGACTGATAGCCTCTGCTCAAAGATCTCTAGGAAAGATAGGCCCTAATGATTCCTGAGACAACCTATTCTAAATTGGAGTCATTAATTCATTCCACAAATATTTCCTAAGCACCTACTGCGTACGTAGTATCATACTTGGAGCTGAGATAATTAGAGATTGTAGAGAAGACACAAATAATTTGAAGTCATCAAAGAATCAGCTATCTCAATTATGTGGCTATCCTTCCATTAGCACAGATCTGCAATTAATCTATGACTTCTCATCCTATGTAATTCCTGTCAATCTTCTTCCACAGATCTTCCATAGAACCTTGATCTTATACAAAACCCTTTGATTTTAAAATCAACACCTTTTCCACTATTCTGCCCACCAATCTCAATTCATAGCAGATATATTTTTACCTCTGGGGACTTGTTAAACACTAAAACTAAAACACTAAAAATTTCCCTCAGTGTTTAACAGATATATAAACACTCAGCTTATTTGGGACCCAGATAGATGAAATGTTAACATCATTTCTTGGTGCTGAGATCAAGAACTCAGCATGCAAATAATGCACATAATTTCTCGATTTCTATCTCTGACATTTCCCACCCCTCACCATGATAATGCTAATTTGACCAAAGTAATAGCAAAAATGTATTTATTCCCACATTCCCATCTGATTATTTTTCCTTCTGTTGGTTTTTAAGTATGACATTGTTATTTCTTTTATCCACTTGTAGTGAGTTTGTATGTTTGTATTCTGTTTACTTCATTCCCTATCACTTAATATGTCTTCCTATATTTCTTTGTGTTTTTAAGAAGTGACAATAACAAAGACGCAAAAATGCCAGAATTTGTTCAGTCATTCTCTTCTTAAGTGCTATTTCTATAAAATGACAGAATCTTAGGTTTTATGGTACAGCTATGGTAGTTCCTATGTCATTGATGATAAAAATAAATGGTTATAGAATTGTAACCAGGTGGGAGTTTGGCTAGTTGCTGCATGTGTGTTTGCCAGACCAAATGTACCAACATCCATTTCACTGCTACTGGCTCATTTCCTTATTAAATTTCTCTCCATGTTCGAAAGCAGTATGGGATGTGACTAGGCCCTGGCAAATCATTAACATTGCCGGAATCTCTCTAATCAGCTCACCTCCATCCCAACCTGAGGTGTGAGAGAGAAGAAAATCTCCTTTCCCTTCTGTCAATCTCTAACTGTATAAGTCTGGATAAAAATCACTATAAATGACCATGTACTTTAATAGCAGTTTCAAACAGAAGAAGAATGTAAACAAACATGAAAATAAGGTATAGCAGGTTGTGGTAGTACATGTAGGCAATGGTGGCTGCATGTCTTTCCCCTTACCCCCATCTGTCTTCCATAGCTATAGAAGAGAAAGTAGAAAGCAGTAGAGTAGTTAGAAGGGTGAATGGAGGACATCTTTCCCAAGTAGTGCCTGTGGGCGGTGGTGTCAAACTAACATTATGTGTCCAACTATATTTTTATTAATTTTGTTAAATACTTCCCAATTATGTCTTAATCTGGTTCAGCCAAGTTTTGGCTCCTGTGCACTAGGGAAGCCTGAAGAAGAAAGATGCTGATGACAGCTCTTGTGTCTGAAGTTTCATCAGACTCTGTCTGCTGGTTCTGATGAGTGAATGAGTTAACGAAAGAATGAAAAACATGCATTTAATGTTTCCTATTGTCAAGCACTGTACTAAGCATGGGAACCACAAATAGAAAAGTGAAACTATTCAGAGAACTCACATTCTAATGCAGTGGTGGGGTGGGAGGGTTCAGCTGTAGAATAACTGGAAAGGACCAATGTCCAGAGAGTGCAGCAGCAAGGTAGATCATGTCTCCTCTCTGCCTCACATAATCTCACATTCATCATATGATTATGCTGCTTTCAGACTTTTATTTTAGTTTGGCCTGTAAAAACAAAGCCTGATGATTTAAAATCCCACTGGGCTAGTATGGTATAAGAACTAATTAATATTTGTAAAAAGGTCTATAATAAAGGTGCCAGGGAAAGGCAAAGCACTGTCATATTACTAAAAATAGTTGTCCTGACATTTCACTCTATTCCATAAAAGCATTCTATTTTCTGAAGGAGAGATTGGATTAAGTATAAAACTTAACCTTCTTCACTGGAGTTCTTTTAATCAACAAAGTGACTCACCTTAAGTGATACCAAAATTTATTCATTTGGAGAATTCTTTTTCAGTTCCCCCAAATAAATGAGTTGATGGAAATGCAATCAGTGCTGATAAGCCTATGTATTAGAAACAGTCATGCTTTGAATTTTGATTCAATAAAAAAAGATGAAAAATCTCATTTCATCAGAATGGAATGAAATATTACATTTTACCCATAAAATAGTTAAATTTAAAATCCAAGATCTGTATGCATAACCCTAACAAAACATGATTCAATGTTTTATACTAATGATATTTATGTACGTAGCAGACATACTAGTCATTAATATAAATTAGTAAGATTGTTTTTTTATAAAATAAAAATCTGCACATTAAAATGAATCTTGTACTTCAGATTCTTACTTGGAGATATATATTTACTCTAATTACTCCAGAAAGTTTTTAGATTTTTCCTTTGAAATTTCCTTCACAGTCGGTTTACCAATAATACATGAATTCTACCCTATAATATTTGGGATCAAAACTAAGATAGAGAATGTAATAACCAAACCTAATCATTTATCTTCTTCACTAGATGCTAATCCAAATGATTGCTTGTTCCAAAAATCATATCTAGTGACAAAGGACAAAAATTTGCCATCACCAAGGTGGTTCCAAAGAATGAGTGAAAAGAACAGATGTGAAGAAAATTCCAAAAGAGGAGTTCCCAAAACATGAAAGGAAAGGGACAACACTCATTTGAATATAGAATATCTTGAAAATGAAAAATACATGAAGGAAGAATCCATGTTTTCTTCAGTATTTGGAATTGTCTTTGGGAGAACTCTCTTCATCAACTCAAATATAGACTGTGTGACTTAGACTGATCCTTGAAAAATGTTTGAGACACAACAGAAGTTGTCACTTTACCATGATCACAAAAGTAGCCTCAGAGGCAGGGTTTGACAAGTCTTCCTGACCCTGAGACCAGCACTCTATCCACTACTGCATGCCATATGTTTGTTTAAAATAGTTACATTATTTTGTACTCATATCCTGAATATCCATGATATTCAATTACTCCCGAACCCTCATACAATAAAACACACTTATTTTCCAGTTTTTTTCAAAATTACTATTCCTTAGTCCCGTTCTTAATATGTCCTCTGATTTTTTAAGATTACAGTATCACTTCATCCAATTATTTATTGAACATTAACACATCATGAACTGATGGCTCAAAAAAGTGCTATAAATGGCAATTTACAACATTTTTTCACATCTATATTGGAACAAACATTTCACAGTAAAACCCCAATTAACCAGAATCCTCAGAGAATGAGGTATTCTAATTAATTGAATTTCTAGCTAACAAAAGAGCATAAATAATTTTCTGTTAAAAAATTCCCTTCTACATATTTATTATGAATATCTATGGAATATCATACTCAAGGCTAAATATAATGTACTAACAAACTTGCTTATCTTATTAAGTACAGTATAATGGGTATTAAAACTTTATTCCTAGGGGCCCAGTGGTGCCATAAGGTGATCAATAACTTTCAGCATATCAATGGATTCCTGATTTTATCAGTGTGAATACTTCCTTATATGAGTAAAGATTCCTTAATGTGAGTATAGAGCCTTTTCATCTTGTGTGACTGTTGTCCACGTACTTACATAAATCATTTATATATGATCTTTCCAATACATCTTGTTCTAGGTATTTTCAATCAATCCATCAGTAAGCATTTATTAAGCACCTCTCTATAACATTTGAACATAGAATTACAACATAGTAGGTTTAGGACTAGAAGAGACATTAGAGGTGTGGATATTTAAGTCTTCTTTTTACAAATAAGGTAACTGAGACCCAGAAAGGTGAAATAACTCACCCAAAATCACCCAGTTACTAAGCAAAGCTGGGATTCAATCTAAATTGAGAATGAGAGAAAGGATGGGACAGGGTGGAAGCAAAAGGGGGAAGAGGGAGAGAGGAGAGGAGGAAGAGAAGAAGGTGGAGGAGGAGAAGAAGAAGAAGGAGGAGGAGGAGGAAGGAGAGGAGAGAGAGAGGGAGGGAGAGAGAGAGAGAGAGAGAGAGAGAGAGAGAGAGAGAGAGAGAGAGAGAGAGAGAGAGAGAGAGAAAGGTTAAATGTTAAGCTCCCAGAGAGCAGGATTTGTGTTTCAATTTGGTTCTATAATAAGACTTAGTATTTTGTGGACAGACAACAAATATTGAAAAATCAAGGGAGCAAGGAGTTACACAACAGACTGAATTATACAAAGTATATTACAGTAATGGCTGTTAGTTTTGCATACAGAAGCTGTAAAGAAACTGCTACTTCCTATCCATGTTGTTTTCCACTCCCAGAGTGAAAATAAAACATGTCATAAGGAAAATAAGATCAATAACACAGCAGGAGAAATTAGAGTAGCTATTAGTATATTAATGGAAGACCAGATGGAAAATCAAAACGAACAATAGCCAGCTAGTCTCTGTGAGAAATATCTTCTAAATATTTTAGAAGAAAATTGAAAATAGAACACAATCAGGTATGATAGAGGCATATATTTGCAGCTCTCCTCTATGTGCAAGGGTGACTTCACATAGAAATTGTGGAGGATAAATCAGCATTCCTAATCTATTGGAACCTTTTTTAATGACATATTTAAAAGCACTGATTCTTTTAAAAAATTACACAGTTCAATCAGACCAAGTATATGCCAGTGAATATAAGGATATGTTCCTGTAGCTCTTTGTCTTCTCACAATTTCCTTCTTGTTATATGCGATTCCCTTTGTACTTTATGGTCCCAATGCACTTGTTCTAAGAATCAGTGCATTTGGTGCTGTGGATCTGCATCCTCAGAGAATGGCTAGGTATTCCCTCGGTCCTGGAAATACTTGGAACTATAGGTTGCTTGTTCTGAGGTGACTATAGAAAGCAAAAGAAGCATCAAAGAGGGACATTGGAATCCTTTTTGATGACCAAGTTTAAAAAATTGATTTAAAAAAATTGTCGTACATACTTTAATAAGACCTCTGTACGTCTGAGGACTGCCTGTCTGTATGCTTTCTGAGCATACAGTTTAAGTAAGTACAATAAGGCTCATCATTAATAGGCTAGTTGCTTAATAATAAATTCTTTGGCCGTGGAAACCTACTGAAACCCAGCTGTTTTATCTTCTTCAGTACTTTTTCTGTTTGTTCATGTAGTACATAGCCTCCTGAGATGTTGGAGTCCAATAATGACAGCTCTGTTGTCAGCAGTGATGAAAAGAGTTTATTATAGAATTTCCAACATATCTCTCTATTTCATGTCCATTTTGTTGTCTTCCTGATTACATCTTGAAATATTCTTCACTAAATTATTGGTTTAATAACCAGGTCTTGTACCATAGTTTGGGAGAATCATTTTTCCTTCATCACCCTTTGCTGTTTCATGAGGCAATACTACTTGCAGTCTTCTATCACATACATTTAATAATGTTTTTAAAACAAGCTGATCTTCTAAATCGACCTTACCGTTGACTGTCATGTCTCTTCCTATTAACAAGGAGTTTATGTATGCTAATTGAATCTAATTTTGTGTTCTTTTGACTTCTTTATTATGATAGTTGCTTTATTTTAGTTAAACTAATGTAGGAAACAGTAATAGTACATGTTAATATCCTTTATTTCTTTACCATTTTTCATCACCAATAGCTTTTTAATAGTTTAGGGTGATGCTATTGTAATTGCACATCATATCTTCACATATTTATCCTTTCATCGTTTTTGATGTTGATTTTGGCCTTAACACTGACAAGTCAATGTTTTCATTGTGCACAACAGCAGATTCTGAAATGACTTCCATATCAGTAGCCAGTCTTTTCTTATTTACAAAGATAAAATCCTTTTAATTTTGGTGATGTTGTTCAGTTTGAATGTTTGCTACCTTCTGGATCTTCTTTAAAAAATATTTATAAGAAATAGGAAGATTTGGAGGAGTTTGTAAGCCTTTGGCTTCTTTTCCTTTTATGCTCATCTTTGTGTTAAATTCCCTTACAATTAAGCTTATCTGTTGACTTGTTTTGGAGGATCTTGATGATTTCTCTGTAGCATTTCCCTTCCTTTTCATTCTTGCAACTGGTGTTGGCTCATAAGCTTCAATTATCTTAATGGTTGCTTTTTTCTTATACTCATTAAGGACACTACAAAGCAAAATGGCCAGTTATCTCATGAAATGAAGCCAAATATGCCAACTCTTTTATTTGCTTCTTAAAGGAGAATATGTGAGCCATATTTCTATGAGGCTATAATTGTCTTATGTCTTTAATGGTATGGTTCAGTTTCCTAGTATTTTGTCTCAACAATATATCACCTGGTGGATAACCTCCTCTCTATACTTGGCTGTGGTGAACCTCAGATAGCAGATTCAGGCTGTCACCAGATCAACTCAACGTCTTTCCAGCTCAGTAAAATTTGCAAGAGCTTATGCTCTTTTGGCATAGTCTTCAGGAACTTGGAACCCTTCCAAAATATGATTAGACATCAAAATCAGGCTTTTGTGAATTATTATGGTAACAGACTATACGGATGAAGGAAGTATAGAAAATTAATGTGAATAAGGACTGAATCCAATTCCTGCCTTTGAAATTTTGCTTTGTTCTTCTTTCTGCTCACCCCCAATCCTACAAATTATCACTATGAATTTATTTTCTCATGACCTTTTTTTTCTCAAAGTAAAGCAACCTATGATAAAAGAACATAGCATGCCATTTTGTCTGCAATACTACCTCAGGTTATCTCTTTAATACCTATTAAAACACACATCCAGAAATATAAAAAAATAGCAATTTCTTTCTCCCCCCACCCCACAATTCCCTCATTCTTTATGGCTTCTCTTATTGTGTCTACCTTCTCCATTACAGATCAATTGGAATAAAATGGACAGAGTTATCTTAAAAATGCACATTAATGTAATGATGCCCAGCATATTCAGAGAATAAGATATAACAATAATAGTTGACATTTATATAACATTGTAAAATCTGTAAGGTGCTTTGCTTTGCACACCTTAATGCATTCAGGTTTCCTGACAACTCTGTGAGGTTGGTACCACAGATGTTAGCATTCCCATTTTGCTGATGAGATAACTGAAAATAAGAGAAAGTAAGCCGCTTACATATTGTATCTCTTGAACTATTTGCATAGATTTAGTAGAATAGTCCTCTTTATGTCCTAGTGAGAAAAACCTTTACTTATAACTGATTTTGATTGTAGATTATCCTCTCATATCCTAGTGTTATTTGCTTTAACTTGTTAGTGAACTTGTCCTTTTATGTTATCCTTGGCAGTACTGGGGTGAGAGGGAATGTAAATTTTGGGACAATTTAAATCTGACTTTATATGTTTATTAATGGTATTAGCTTTTGGAGAAATATTGGCTAAGGTGATTCTACTTTGTAATGGAAATTTAAATAGACTGTAGAAATTCAGACATGTTCATGTTTACTTATGTGGACACCAATGACTTTTACCAAGGCAGACTCTTTTACAGTTAAAAATATTTATATTTGATAAAAGAAGTATAAATACAGCCCTAATTTGTGAATTTGCTACATATTTGTCACCACAGTTAAGAAGACAGGGCAACTGATCAGTGGAACAGGAAGGCAACACCTGCTGCCAATAACCCTAGTGAGGGCATTAACTAACCTCTCTTTGTGTTCAGAAATTGCCCTCAGGGACTCCATAAAAACAGGAAATTTCAGAGACTCTGGATAGATATTCCTAAACTGGCCTCTGTACTGTGATTATAAAGCTGGTCAGGTTGGAACAAAGAAAAGAGACCCAAGTGATACCTCTTTATGAGTACCAAGGCTCTGTTGAATCTGATTACCTGGAGGACTTTATATTCGTGTTTGTTTGAGTGCACGCGTGCGTGCATGCGTGTGTGTGCATGTGTGTGTGTGTGTGTGTGTGTGTGTTTCTGGGAAGGCAATGTGCATTAGGCAATGCTGTAAGATGCCTAAAGTCTTAAACAGAGAGTATAGCAAAGGATAGCATAATGAAAATTTTGTTCCCCCAAATCAGAAATAGCTCATCCTTGACTTCAGCTTGGCCTTCACTGAAATATGACATTCCTTTTACTCCTACCCAATTGATTTCTTATTCTAATACACACAGAGATAGTTCAAAGCTTTCTCTTCTCTGTTCAAACCTCTTGTTTCCCCTTCTCCCACCTTCTCAGCTAAAGAACTCACCCCATACTTACCACAATAATAGAGTCCATTTGCTATGTCTTCTTTTTTTTATTGAAGAACCACTTGACACGTTCCTCATTCTGTCTTCTTCATCCTCTGATGAGAAGGAAGTTCTTTTCCTCACCAATACTAACCCCTTTTCATGTGCCCTTGATCCCATCCTCTCCTATTTCCTTCAGCAGATTGTTCCCTCAACCAGCCTCCCTACCCCACCCATCTCTTCCTGTGGACTCATTTGTTCCTTGCTACCTATAATCATCAATCAATAAACATTTATTAAGCATCTACTATGTGTCAGGTACTGTGCCAAGCAGTGTGGATCCAAAAAGAGGCAAAAGACTGCTTTCAAGTTTCTGCCTTACAATCTAATGGAAAACAATACACAAAAAAATATACAAAGTGAGATAGATACAGGAAAAATACGAAAAAATTAACAAAGGGAAGGCATTAGAATTAAAAGGGGTTGAGGAAAGCTTTCTGTAGAAGGTAAGATTTTAGTTGGGAAGGAAATCAGGGATGTGAGTAAGAAAAGAAAGAGTATGGATGTCAGCCAGAGAGAATGCTTAGAGATGACAGAATGGCATTCATGGAACAGTCAGTAGTAGGTCCAAGTCTCTCTCATACTTAAAAAAAAAAAAATTCACTAGGTCCTACAATCCCCCCAAAGTATAGTCCCATATCTCTCCTTTCTTTCTCAAATAAATTCCTATTTAAAAAAAACTGTCTATACTCATTTCTTCCACCTCTTCACCTCTTACTTAGTTCTCTGTACTTGCAGTACTAGCTTCTTACCTTACCATTGAACTGAAAACATTCTTGTGTTACCAAGGATATCTTAATTGCCAAATCTTATGAGCTTCTCTCAATCCTCATCCTTTTTGAACCATTCTATGCCATTTGACACTGTTGAATGAATGCTTTCCTCCTGGATGTTTCTTCTTCTCTGGGATTTTGTGATACTACTGTCTCCCAGTTCTCCTCCTAACCATCTCACTATCCCCCTTCTCAGTCTCCTTTGATGGCTCATCATCTCTGTCATGCCCCATCACTATGGATGTGCTCCTAGGCTGTGTCCTGGGCTCTCTTCTCCTCCCTTTCTATACTCTCTTACTTGATAACCTAATCAGTTCACTTCAGCTTAATTATTGCTTACATGCAGATGATAAGAGAATCACAGAACCTTAGAGTTGAAGTAGATCTGAGAGGCCAACTAGTACAACCCAAAATGGAATGGGACTTCCTCTAAAGATCCCTGAAAAGTGTTCATCTAGTTTTTCCTGGAAGACCTCCAAGAGCATCCTAAGTATGTCCCTGAGTCTGTCCATTTCACCTCTAGGATAGTTCCTCTTGCTAGAAAGCTTTTTCCCACATCAGACTGAAATCTGCTTCTGTAACTTCTACCCATTTCTCCTAGTCATACATACTCTCTGAGGCCTCACAGCCAAGGGGTGTGGTGGATAGAGTGTTGGACCTGGAGTCAGAAAGACCTGACCTGACCAGATATGGCCTCAGATACTTCACTTAGCTCTATAACCCTGGGAAAATCACATCTACCTCAGTTTCCTCATCTGTAAAATGGGGAAAATAATAGTGCCTCCCTCCCACTGTTATTGTGAGGATAAAATAAGATAATACTTGTAAAGCATTTTGCAACCCTTAAAGTACTACATAAATGCTAGTTATTATTATAGATTATTGTATTGAAAACCATTAAGGAATCCCTATATATGTCTGTAGCTCCAGGGACTCTCCTGAGCTCCAATCTCACATCAAGTGCCCTATTGGATATTTCGATCTGGATGTCCCATAGACATAATCCAAAACAGAATTCAATACCTTTCTGTAATAAACCCAACTTTTTTCTAAATTTACCTATTTTTGCTAAGAAAACCACCATCTTTTCTGTCTCTGAGGTAGGCAACCTCAACATTACCCTCGACTCTTCCCTCTCTCTCACTCCACACCAATGTAATCAGGTGTCATATGTTGTAATTTCCACTACCCCAACTCTTCTCACTACTTTCACAGCCTCCACCTCAACTCACCTCCTTATCACTTTTTGCCTGGATTATTGTGACAGCAAAGGCAGCCAGGTGGTGCAGTGGATAGAGTGCTGAACCTGGAGTTAGGAAGACATATGTTCAAATATGGCCTCAAACACAGCTTACTAGCTGTGTCACCCTGGACAAGTCACTTTACCTCAGTATCCTCAACTCTAAAATGGTAATAATGGTAACACAGACCTCCCAGGGTTGTTTTGCTATTTTACTATTTTTATTATTATTAATAATAGCCTCTTAGTCTCCCTGGCTTAACTCTCACCACTCTAGTCCACCTTTCATATACCTGTCAAAATGTTTCTTTTTAAAGTACTGATCTAATTGTGTTACTCTTCTGCTAAATAAATTCCAGTGGGTCCCTCTTATTATCTTTAAGATAAACCATCCTTTCTTCTCCCTGGCTTTTAAAGCCCTGCACAGCTAGGCCTCAAGCTACTTTTCTATACTAATTATATATTACTTTTCTTACCACATTCATGGGTCTAGGCAAGTTAACCTTCTTGACGTCCCTTTCACACAGTTTTCTAGTTCTGTGCTTTTGTATTGGTTGGCCCCGTGCTTGCAATGCTTTCTCTCCTTCCCTCTGCCTCATAGAATTCCTCACAGACGCAGCTCAGATGTCATGATACTCCCAACTGTAAGCACCTTTCCTCTCTGTTATTACTGTATATACTTATGTATGTACATGTTATTTCTTCTAACAGAGTATAAGCTCCCTGAGGGAGGGAAGTATTCTATTTTTTTTCTTCATATCTCTAGCTCCTAGCACAATGACTGACACATTACAGTTACATGTCAATTGATTAATATTGATGTCTTGAGCCCTTTCCTAAATCTCTTGAATGCCTGTCAAAGGTCATGGGATCTTGATGTTGGTCACACCTTCAAAAGTCTAGTGGGTAGAGCAGTTCACCCTATACATAACTTACCTGATATATAAAAAAAACTTGTTTGCATGTTCCTTAAGGGTAGAAACTATTTTTGCCTTTCTTTGTTCCCCTAAAACTCAGCATTATGCCTATCACATGGGAAGTGCTTGATATATGTTTGTCAAATTGACTTGGCTTGACTTGAGTGGGCTTTGAAGCCAAGAATGACCTGGGTTCAAGTTCTGTCTCTGACACATCCTGTCTTTCTGACACTGGGCAAATCACCTAACCACTCAGTGTCCTAGGCAACCCTCTAAGATGATAAGTTGTAAAGAATTTATATGAATGAAGGAATGAGAGAAAAAATACTCATTAAGCACTTACTGTAATGACAAACATAGCACTAAAGCCTGGGATTACAAATTATAAAAGGTAAACAGTCCCTGATCACAAGGAGCTCACACTCTAATTGGGTGAGGGGAGAGAAAATACATAAAAGAATGTTAAGCTTCAGGGCAAATGGAAAGGTCGAGAAATCCTAAGGGTGATGCAGTGGAGCAGATGGCAAGGCCCAGAACGTTAGGCTACTTGAGCAGTTAAGATGACAGTGTTGGGGCACTGCAAGGCAAGGCAAATAGTTGGACCTATTGGTCTTCCATATCATAAGAAGAAATGGAGTCGTAGACTTCCATTTCATTCAAACCCTGGGAACAGTCAAGCAAGCCAGGCAAAGGGGAAAGCAAAAAGGTAGGCCACTCTCAATGGTTTCTCCCACCTGGCTATCCCAGGCAGATTCTGAGATAGCCCCAGGAGAGAGGATGAGAGAAGAAAGATGTTGGAGGGTACCTCAGTGTTAGCAGTTGTTCCAGATGCCCAGTGAAATCACAGGTTTAGTCTCTATCTCTATTCTTTTTTTTTTTTAATAAATTAATTTATTTATTTTCTTGTTTACATCATTCATTTCCACGAGATTTCGAGTTACAAATTTTCTCCCCATCTTTCCCCTACCCAACACCTCAAGACAGCCATCCCACTGTATAGCCCCTCCCCCAATCTGCTCTCTCCTATGTCCTCCCTCTCGCCCCTCTGACTTTCAGGTAGGGTAGGATGGATCTCCCTACCCCAGTGCCTGTATATCTTAATTCCCAGTTGCATGTAGTTAATAATAATAATGTATACATATATATTTTTAACATTTGATTATAGACCTTTAAATTCTAGATTCTTTCC
>CM053585.1:451360316-451407391 GCA_028646515.1 Pseudochirops corinnae | reverse complement strand
CTGTGGTTGGGAGATCCATCCTGCCCTACCGAAAAGTGACATAGGAGAGAATAGACTGGGGGAGGGGGGACACACTGGGATGGCTGTTTTGGGGTGGTGGGTGGGGGAAAGAAGGGGAGAAAATATGTAACTCAAAATCTTGTGGAAATGAATGATGCAAACTAAAATAAAATTAAAAAAAAAAAAGAAGCTCTCCTCCAACAAGGTACCTTCTGTGCATATGTTAAGATAATGTAACATTTCTTTTTAATATTTGACTTATACTTTAGTAAAAACTTATTGTTGAACTGGTATTAATACAACCAACATAGACCCTTATTAGAGACATTTGATGCAAAGATGTTCCCCTTCCCGCAAATTGACTACATCTCTTCTTAATTCTAGCTATGTCAATCTTGTTCATGCCAAAGAGAGTATGTTTTAGCATTGGTCATCTCAAACTAAAATTAGCAATTACATTTGACCAGAATCCTGTTATTTCTTAATGCTATCTTTAATTATATCATTGTAATCACTTTCTCCAATTGCTATCAGTTAACACAAGTCTCCATGTTTGGTCTGTATATTTTTCTTTATAATTCAGTACCATTCCATTACTGTCCTATACCATAATTTTTCAGCCACTTCCTCAGTAGCCAAGCACATAATTTGTTTCCAGCATTTCTTGTATAATGTTTTACACATGTGTTTATATTCTAAACTGCTGTTACTTTGAATGCGTGTGTCTTGCTGAAAGGAAAGGAGATTGAATTTTGATGGCTGAAATGGTTTCTGTGCTATTTTGGAGTTTTCATTGTGGTAATCACTTTATAGCAATTAAAGTTCTTACAGCCTATGGCAATGTCTTTTCCTTTATCCATTTCCTATAAGTCAACCATTTGTTTGAATAGGTCAGCTTAGAGCTGTTGTAAATACATACTATATTTTCCTGTTGTTATCCTTTCTTATAATTTATTTTCAATTTTGACCTGTCTTGTAAGTGTTGTTGACTTGTAAGTCATTGCTTTGATTGAATATACACAACTGATTCTAAAATGACTCCCAAGTAGGTATGATGTTGTCTGGAGCTTATTAACTATGTCCATCATCTTCTGACTGATTTAAAAAAAAAAATCATTACACATATATGTACCCATACATACACATATAAGTATATATGTATTATTTACACACATACACTCACACAGAATGGTTTCTTTTATTAATCTGCCCTTCCCACTACCCCTCCCCATTAAGCAAATTTTTAAAAATAAAGTTCGTAAAACATAGATGCGTCATTTGGCAAAAATTAGGTCTCTTGCTGAATTTTAAATTCATCTTGTATCTGACTGAAGTTAAATGGTATGTTATATCCTCATTCTCTTGAACTTGTGATTTGTCATTGTGTTGATTGAAGTTCTAAAGTCTTTCATAGTTGTGTTTCTATATAATATTATCTCTTCATTAGTCCAAAAATGTCTTCTTAGTTTTCATTTCCATTTTATAATTTCTTATGACACAATAATCTTCCATTATATTCTCATACCACAGTTTTGTCATAGTCAAAAGTTAAAATCCCTTGGTTTCAAATTTTTGACTATGACAAAATGAGATGCTATAAATATTTTTGTATATATAGGTCCTTTTTCTCTTTTTTGATTTATTTTGGTAATAAGCTTAGTAGTGGTATAACTGGGTCAGAGGATATGGATAGTTTGGTAATTTTCTCAGCATAGTTCCAAATTGCTTTTCAAAATGACTGGACCAGTTCACAACTCCACCAACAGTACATTAGTGTTCCTGTTTTCCAGCTGTTGCCTTTGCCCTCTTTTGTTATCTTTGATAGTTTGATAGGTGCAAGGAATACCCTCAAAGTTGCTTTAATTTGCATTCCTCTAATTATCAGTTATTTAGAATCTTTTTAAAAATATGGTTGTTGATAACTTGGATTTCTTTAATTGAAAGTATGTGTTCATATCAATTGGGGAATCATACTTAGTCTTATCAATTTTAATAATTTCCTCTTAGACATAAGATCTATATCAGAAAAAAAATTGTTTCAAAGCCCTTTTTTTTTCCAATGACCAGTTTCCATTCTGTTTTTAATTGTTAGTTATTTTGTGCAAAATGTTTTAATGAAAATTGTCCATATTTTTGCATTTCTCTTAATTACTTGTCTAGTCTTTAAGTCTTTCTTAATCCATAAACCTGAAAGGTAATTCCTTCATCATTCTTCTAATTTGTTCGTAATGTGACCTTTAATATGCACTTCATGAATTCATTTTAAACTCAACTTGGTGTGTGGCATGAAATGTTTGTCTAAATCTAATTTTTTGCCCAGTTGCTATCTAGTTTTCCTAGCATTTTTTCTGTCAAAAAGTGAATCCTTACTCAAGACTTAGGATTTGGTTGTTTGTTTGTTTTTTATTGTGCTACTGTATTAGTTTCCATATATTGTATATGTAATCTTCCACTGATCTACCTCTCTCTTTTTTTAAAACCAGTACCAAATCACCAATGATTATTACTTTGTAGTACTGTTTGGAATCTGATATTGATAGATCTCCTTTCTTCCTACCATTTTTCATTATTACCTTTGAGATTCTTACCCTCTATTCCTCTGTATGGATTTCATTATTGCTTTTCTAGCTATATTAAATATTCATTTGACAGTTTCATTGGTACAGCACTGAATAAATTAATTTAGGTAGTATCATATTGTATAGGATTGGCTCAACCTATCCATGGACAATTAATGTGTCTCTAATTATTTAGATATGGATTTATTTCTACAAAGAATGGTTAATAGTCAGATTCATATGGTTCTTAGGTTAATCTTGATGGATGAGCTCCCAAATATTTATAGCTTCTGTAATTATTTTAGAGGTGCATAATTTCTCTTTCTAGCCCTTCCTGCCTGATGATTCTCTTCTTGAAGCAAGTGTTCATGATATATACACATGGAATTTCTGAGTAATCTACATGCCCTTGGATTTTTTTTTTTTCAGTCATTCATTAAGCATCAATTAAGTACCTGCTCTGTGCTGGGCTACAAAGAAAAACTAAAAACAGATCCTACCTCTAGGAACTCATAGTGTGAATGAGGGATGCAACATGTAAACCACTATGTACAAACAAGATGTTCAGGATAAATTAGATGTAGTCCCAGAGCAAAGATGCTAAGATTAAGGAACACTGGAAAGTGTTTTTTGCAGGAATTAGGACTTTAACTAAGACTTGCAAGAAGCTAGAGAGGACAACAAGTTTAAATGAGGAGGGACAAAATTCTAGACATCAATGATAACTAGTGAAAATACCCAAGCAGAAAATAGAGTGTCTTGTTCAAGGAACAGTAAGGAAGCCAGGGCTACTAGAATCTCAGAGTATATGGGGCAGAGTAAGGTGTAAGATGACTGGAAAGATAAGAAGAGGCCAGATTTATAAAGCCAAATAGAGAATCTTGTATTTGATCTTAAAACTAATAGGGAGCCACTGGAAGTTATTGAACAGGGGTTGACATGTTCAGATCTGTATTTTAGGAAGATCAGTTTAATAGTCAAGTAGAAGATGGATTGTAGTAGGGAGGAGCAATGAGGCAGGGAGACCAACCAGCAGGCTATTTCACTAGTAATAGCATGAGGTGATGATGACCTATACCAGGATAGTCATGAATCAGAAACTATTAAACATGGAATCTGAATCATAAAACAAGCCCTGAGCCCAAGTTTGCCCTAAAGGGAAAAAGCTGTAAGGACAAAAGAATTGAATGATATGTTTATAACATGCTAGTGAATGGTTCATTGCTATTACCTGCTAAGAACATACTTTTGCCTATTGAAGTAAACAAAGAACAAGCAAATTGTTCTTTTTTCTGCAGTTAGGAAATTCATGTTCTCTCCTCTCTCTCCTCTCTCCCTCTCTTTTTCCCTCACCTACTTCTGTATTGTCTCTTTACATTGGGATCATATTTTGTTGCTGTTGTTGTTGTTGTTGTTGTTAGTTAAACATACCTTCTTGCAAGAGTACAATATTTTACCTCAAACAAATTTAGTGAAAGTGCACAGCAAATTTATTTAATTTAGCTTAGATAACAGTGATTAAATAGTGTCACCAGAAAGCCCTAAGGAGGGCAACTTCATTTTCTTTCCAAATGAAGCACTTCTTATAGAGTTCTGGTGATGGATGATTGGACATTCCAGGTAGTCATTTGTGCATCATAGATTTAGAAGTGTTCAGACATCTAAACATTATTGTAAGTGTGCAAACTATTCTGCTTCCAACCTCGTTACTTCCACCGTCTCCCCCCATAATTTTCAAAGCTCACAGTATAATTAAGCTACAGAAGAACAAGAGGAAAGAGAACGCATGGCAAACATATCTGGAAAATCTTGCCGCTATTTGCAAGAAAAACAGAACCTTAAGGTTGACTCATGAAATCCTTATTTGAGCCACTTGATGTGTCATTTTAAGAGGGGGAGGAATATGATTTTTTTTTAAACTTGGGCAATAACCCACCATGCACAACTTTGCTAATTGCTGCAGTGGCATAAATTAGCATCATTTAGATTATCAGCACTTGAACAAAAAAGCTTGAATCCACCTTAAAGAATTTAATTTTTAAAATGTTCTGAAGATAATTTAGTTATTATTTAGAGTTTTGTATGAGATCTTCATTTGAGGGGGAAGAGAATAAGCATTTATATAGTGCCTACTAGGTGCTAGGCACTGTACTAGATGCTTTACAACGATCTCTTTGATCCTCATAAGAATCCTAGGAGGTAGGTACTATTATTATCCCCTTTTTATAATTGAGGAAACTGAGGCAAGTGGATGTTAAGTGAGCTGACAAGGATCACACAGTTAGTGAATGTCCAGTGTCAGATTTGAACTCAGGTCTTCCTGATTCCAGGCCCCGCACTTTATCCACTGCCCTACCTGCCTGCCTGAAGAGAGGCAGAGCCTACTTTTTAAGTTGAAGTTTAAGATCTTACTAATCTTTACATAACCATTTTAAAGAGCAAGGCTGTATATACTGAGCCACTGGGAAATTTGGAAACTGGAACCACATAGCCATGTGCCACAGAACAAAGAATAGTGACAGAATAAGAACACACCAGACATATTGAAGAGTAAACTTAACACAAGTTGTAATGAATAATCTGAATAATATTGTTCTCATAGTTATAGAGAAGGAGTTAGTTGGCTAGGTGTATAAATCACTGGACTTGAAGCTATGAAGACTTGTATTTGAATCCTGTCTCAGATCCTTACTATGTGACATTGGGCAAGATCTTTAACCAGTCTCAAGTATATTTTGTTATTTAGAATCATTTTTTTAAAGCTGATTCTATAGTTGTAAATAGTTGGATTCATATAGTTTTGGCATTAATCTTAGTAGATTCACTCCGAAATATTTTATAGCATCTATAGTTATTCTGAATGTATGTAAATTTCTCTTTCTAGCTCTTCCTGGTGGGTGAGTCTCTTCTTGGGAAAAAAAAAAAAGTGTTCATGATATGTATGCATGGAATTTCTGAGTAGTCTGATTTTACAGAATTAAAATCCTTTTTAAAAATCAAATTCTTCCTACTCACCAGTATTTCAATGATCAATGATTCATTGATGCTGGTATCCCCTCATCTATAAATTAAGGACAACTATATAGCACCTAGCTTAGAGCTTTGTGGTGAGGATCAAGTGAAATAATATCTATAAAGTGCTTTGTAAATCCAAAAGTGTAATGAGAATGCTAGTTATCATTGAAGTGCTGGGTTTAGAGTCAGGGAGAGCTGGGTTTGAATCCTGCCTCAGACACTTACTTCGCTGTATGAGTCACAACCTCTCTCAACCTCAGTTTCCTTATTTGTGAAACGGGGATAATAATAACATCTTTTTTTACAGAGTTGTTGTAAAGATCAAATGAGATAAGGTATGTAAAATGCTTGGCAAACCTTTAAGCCCCATGTAAAATGCCAGCTATCATTAATCTTGTTTTTACCTTATAAAGTGCATTTTACACACCCACAAAATCACAGATCCTTGACATTTTGACATATGGTTATTTTATCTCAACACCTTGGCCATTCCTCTTGCCCACTTCTATACGTGTCACTAGACTTCAGACAGGAGGCCAAAAAGAATGCAGAAAAAAGGAGGACCAGGTAGGGCAATGTGGGAAACAGAATTACTAAGTAGTTGGAAGAACCCATGCTCCATTCTCCCCTCTTACCCTCCCTCCTTCAAATTTTGGAACTCAGGACTGCTTCCCTTAAAGGGGGATAGAAAATAAAGGAAACATGAGATACTTTTTAACTCAAGTTGTTCCACAACTGGAAGGTTTGTCTATTTATTTTGGAGTGAAATGGAATCTGTGGAACAAGCAAATGTCCTGATAATGCTAGGGACTTGTTTCTAATCTCGCATAGGGGAAGAGGTTGTGAATTCATCCCTGTGCATGTACACACATATGCAATAGCCAATTTTATAAGCTATGGGAAGCATATTTATGTTTGACTGGAAATGAGACCTTGCTGAAAAACACATTGTTGTGATGGGATCATTTTCCTTTATTTCCTCATAGGTAATAAAATCATGTTCTTTTTGAGCACAGAGACCTGCTGGCCTCTCTGAGCACAGATATCCACTTGTAGTTCATTTGTATGTGATGATTTTTATCTTCACCTTGAGACATCTTAGATGGAAATTTAGATATGCTCTTCAAGCTGTGTCTTCATGCATACACATGCACGTGCATTCACACACACATGCACAATTGGATTGAAAATGTTTCTATATAGAACCACATTTTTATTATCAAACTCCTTGCAAAAAAAAAAAAAACAACTCCTCTAGGATCTTACAAATACTGAAATGGTAGAAGATACTTTAATGGGCATTTGATGAAATACAGAGTTTATGTTTTTTTGAGTGCCTTCTAGGTCCCAATACATTAAAAAGCAATATTGAGAGCAGCTATACAGCCTCAAACAAATGTCTCTTCTGACTGCATAGTCTGTACGGTGTCTTGTTCTTTAAAACTTCACTTGATTACATATGCTGTCACATGTGATCCATCTGGGAAGCTTCTGTGCTGGCAGAAGGGCTGAACCATCACCCTAGGGGCAGGATAGGTCATGGAGGGTTTGTAATTGGCACTAGTGGAGAAGATATCAGCATAAATGATTCATATATCACTGAATGGTAAAGTGAATAGGTAGAATTCAGTTTTTTTAAAGAGTTTAATTCTGTAAAATCACATTTTTAAGGGGACACTCAACATGATTATAAATAAGATTTCTATATTTGTCACTTCTAATTGACTTTTTTGACATAAAAAATCTGCATTCAGGGTTGGAGTTACTGTGCTGATGGGGCTTTTGTATGACAGAATTTCTTTCAGTTAAAGGAAGCCATGAAGGGATATAAGCACTTTTTATATGGTTCAAGTCAATGAATCACAACATTGGAGAGTTGGAAAAGATCTCAATGATCTTCTAGTCCAACTCATTGCAATTTGTTTTATTTACTTTCATTTTCAATTTGTCAGCATGTTTTGGACCTATATTCCATCATCCACAGTACTAACTATATCTCCAAACTTTATGTAATCTGAATATTGGAACATTATCTAGTCCATACTCTTCTCCACCAGAATGGTGTAAGACAGGGTTAGAAACCTTCAACCTCAAGGTTCACATGTGGCCTTCTAGGCCTTGGGTGCAGCCTTTAGACTGAGTCCAACTTTTACAGAACAAATATTTTTATTAAGGGGATTTGTTCTGTGAAGTTTGGATTCAGTCAAAGGGCTGCACTTGAGGACCTAGAGAGCCACATGTGTCCTCAAGGTCACAGGTTCCCCACCCCTGGCATAAGATCGAATGCTTAGCCAGAATATCAGTAAATTATATTTACAGGATTCCTCTGATCTACACATTTAATAACTCTATCAAAAAAAGGATGTAAGACTAGTCAGGCATAATGTGTCCTTAATGCTCTCTAGCTATCTCTCGACTGATCTAGAATCTTCCCTGGAACTGAAGTCAAGCTCACGGACTTACACTTTTCAGGTCCTGTTCTTTTCCTGTTTGGAAATTGGCATAACATTTGCCTGTTTTCAGTCCTGCAATATCTCTCATTTAACCATGAGTTTAGTGGAAGGCTACCATGACAGTGACCCATTTCAATCCTGTCAATATATGAACAATTCTCTTTAACGACAGAGCTACTGAGTCTTAGACAGTGACAAACGGGAGACATGCAGATTCTGAAGATTCATCAGATAATCAACTTATCTATTCTTTTCCTCTCACTCCCCAGGAGTAGGCTATTAAGAAGGTATACAAAATCACTGCAACTGAGAATTGGACTGAGGACTTAAAGGGACAGCTTCAAAATCCAGAGAACTTTCTTCAAGAAAGTCAGAACTAAGCCCAGGGCTCACAGGACCTAACATCTCAGGGCTAGAGTAGTATTATCCTGGCTCCAATCCATTTAACAAGGAAACTTATCAGGGACCAACTCCTGCGACCCAGGAACTTTGCATGGAGCAAGGCCAGAAGTACCAAGGTAAAAATCTATCTCAGGGATAATTCTAAGTAGTTTCAGGGCCCAGAGGAAATTGGTAGCTTCCCTTTGAAGTAGCAAGGCTGAAACAGAATGAGTAGTAGAAAGATAGGATAGAAAAAGGGCAATAGTGACAAATTAAAACAGAAAGAGAAGAAGCCAGAGAGGACAGTCAGCACTAGAAGCAAGACCAATGAGGATAAAATGACAGTGGAGCCCAGGGGAATGCACGTGTACAGGTTTTATAGGGAGCTTTAACAAATATTCTTTAAGCAAATTGTTAATCCACAAACATTTAGTAAGAAACTACTATGTGTAAAGCACTGTGACTATAAAGACAGAAATGACACAGTCCTTGTCTTCAAGGTGCTTACTTGGGGAGATTATGATATATACATAGATAATACAAGACAGAGAATGTTGGCAGTAAAAGGATCCAGAAAAAAAAGTATTCTAGGAATGTTTGAGGAGTGAGAAAGACATTTTTCTGGTAGTAGGAATCAGACAATGCTATGTGGACAGGATGGCTCCTAGAAAGAAAATATTCTGAAAGGTAGAGGTGAGGGAGGAGCATATGCACAGAGTAGGAGAGGGCGTTTTATTCTAGATCTTCTAGAGTACCATCCTTTTTTGTAAATCAAAGAGATTACTTAATTTAAAAGGTAAAGGGAATCCTGACTTTACTTTTCATATTTTCCTATGCCCAACTAATATATTTTATCGGTCTATATTTATCTTTCCTTGTCTTAATAATACCTAATAGTAAATGGACTTTTGTCGTTTAACTGTGTTTTGGTAAGTTGTTTCCATCATGACCCCACTTGGGATTTTCTTGGCAAAGATACTAAAGTGGCTTGTCATTTACTTCTCCAGCTCATTTTATAGACAAGGAAACTTAGGTATACAGGATTAAGTGACTTGCCCAGGGTCACACAGCCAGTAAGTCTATGAGACTTGATTTGAACTCAAGGTCTTCCTGACTCCAGGCCCAGTGCTTTATCCACTGTACAATCTAGCTGCTTTAAACAGTTTAAATATAGCCAGTAATTATTTTCTGTTCCAAGTATGATTCCTTTCACAAAGCAGTAAAAGAACAATTAGTACCCTTATTTCCTAGCCTCCTCAAAGCAACTATAGATTGATCTTGTTCTATATAATAAAATTTGGAAAATTTGTGCATATCTCTCTCTCTTAAAACCAAACAATCTTCTAAAAAGACTTTTAGAAACTCCTTTAGCTGCCATTTTCTCATTATTTTTTGTTTTCTGGTTGAGCTAATGTGGCACACCAAAGAACTGGCAGGATCCATCCTACCTGACAATATTGTTCACTGCACATGGAAAAAAAAAAAAAAACAACTTTCATTGCAAAAGTGAAGAAAGCAATTTTGCCAAAGGGAGTATGGCTTATTTTATGCTCTCGGTATTAGGTAAATTCCACTTTTTTTCTATTAAATTCAAAAGCAGCATCATTTATTAGGAAGCATAAAAGCAAGAGGTATTAAATTCACATCCCAGGTTTCCTGCTGTAATCTCAGATTCATCTTCCCATTCTGTACATTTAGGGGACAAAATGAATAAATTATTCCAGGCTGTCAGGAGAAACAGCTAAAATGGTAATTGGCATTTCTTAAGCCTTGGAGTACAAATGTGAATTGTTCACATCTGCTTTCCTGAAAGTATGGGCATAAAAACAAAATATGGAAAAACAATATGATAAAAGGCATTGGCACTCTTTTTCAGAACATTTATTGCTCCTACTATAAATCATATCATTAAGATATTTTCACTTCTACATGGTCTGATGATTTGATCATGTGGGAAAATTACTCTAATTAATGAGGTACTTCAAAGAAAGTCACTATAATAACAGAAAAAAAGTTTTTCTCCCTTGTAGGTTATACCACTCAATGTTATCTCATGGATTCAAGACACAAACAGCACAGAATAAAACAATATTCAATTAAGGATATGGGGATCATTTTAATTCTCACTAGAGGTAACTCAAGCAATACCAGCACATAACAATACCAGCATTTCTTGCTTGTTAGATCATCAGGACCTATTTTTGTTCTTCCATACATTTTTAGTGCCCTGGTAAGCAGAACACATCAACACGTATTGAGTGGGCAAATGTGTGTGCTTTGATTCATATACTACAATGTCATCCTCCTTCCTAGAATGTTTTTTTTTCTTTTTCTAAAAGAACTAGTATATACTTTTTGTCTGTACAGCATGGCACAGCATGCCCACCATCCTGGGAAGAAACATCTCCATGTTATCTCTATTTTTAAAAACTGCCTTTGTTTGAGGCACTTGACTTCAAAAGCCAGTGGTTTAACACAATTGCTTTCAGTTGATGAGATAGATATACTGAAGTGGTCTCAGTAGCTGCTTGATAACATTTCTCAATAAAATATGTATTAGACGCAAATTTTTCTAGGACAAGGGAAGGAAGGAAGGAGGGAGGAAGATTAAAAACATTTGAAAATTGAATTATGGTACATCAACCCACCAAGTCATTATAACATATGACACATCTCAAAGTTAGTGTACTATTAGTATACCATTTTTAGGGTACATTTTGATTGTTAGAGAATTAAATAATTGTCTTATATCATTAAATTGTTAAGCACAAAGCTGCCCTTTGTATCTAGGCATGATTTTTAGACTGAACAATGAGATGAACCCTGCCTCAGTATTAACTAGTTCACTGCCATCCTCTTCCTTTCAAAATGGTGTTGTAAGTGCCTATGTCTCACAAGTCCATCCAGTGGCTTCATTCCATTCAATTCCAGAAGCGTTTATTAGGTTCCTGCTAGGTACAAGGCATCGTGCCCAGTGCCAGGCATACAATAATAAAATAAAATAAAATAGCTCCTGCTTTTAGAGAGTCTGTTCCAATTGGGGGAAATGGCATATATGCAGAGAAGTAAAAATGCTCCAAAGAGGGGGAGGGCACTAACAACTAGGGAGATGAAGAAAGAATTTATTGGCATCTGATAGGAATCTTGGAGGAAGCTAAGTATTCTAAGAGGCAGAGGTGAGAAGGGAGCACATAACAAATATGAGGGCGGCTTGGTAAAAGCAAGAAGGCAGGAGATAGAATGCATCTCTCTTGTCTCTTTCTCTCTCTCCCTCCCTCCTGGTCACTTTCTTCCCTCGCTCCTTCTTTCCTCTAGGTTTCTGAGCTTTTCTTCTGTTCTCCCTGTGAAGCCATTTCAGGTCTAGTTTGGTAGATTAGAAAGCTTTTTCTCTGATAAGAACAAACTGACAGCTCTTCTGTCATAGTGACCAAACCACCCAGCAAACAAAAGCCAGGAAGAGTACCAGATTAAATAGTTTGTTTTAACCCCCTGCGTCTAGATATGAGATTACAGTCCTTTTACCCTGAAAACTATCTAATTTAGGGCTATAAATTCCCAAGATCCTACCTGACTTGGCATGACTAAAAATATAAAACAAAAGGGAAGGAAAAGGGACAAAGTCATCCTATAAAATGAAAAGCCTGGAGGTCAGGAAGTATCTCACTTTCATATTTGTATCACTGGTGCCTAGGTGACACAGTGGCTAGAGTGCTGGGCCTGGACTCAGAAAAACTATCTTCTTGAGTTCTGGCCTCAGACACTAACCTAGCTGTGTGACCCTAGGCAAGTCACTTGACTCTGTTTGCCTCAGTTCCTCATGTATACAATGAACTGTAGAAGAAAATGGCAAATCACTCCAGTATCTTTGCCAGCAAAACCCCAAATGGGGTCACAAAGAGTCAAATATGACTGAACAACAATAGCAACGGTACCTAGAAAAGTACCTGGAATACAGCAGGCATTTTAATACATTCTTGTTGACTGACACATCCACCCGGCCTGAACTCAGACAAACTTGTCAACAACAAACCCTCCTAGATTTCGCATCGTGTTTTAGTTGGGCAAAAACCCTTGTCATCTCCATATGCCAGTTTATGCTGAAGTTTAGTTTTGAATGGCCCAAAATGGTCCTTCCAAATTAAGCAGGACACATATAGCCATTGGAATCTGCAAATGGACTGTTTCCCACAAATAGAGAGCAGGACAAGCAGAGCACAGTCTGGCCAATCTATTCATTTTGCCTGTCCTCACTAGGTGTACTGATGACCACAGCCAAATCAAATAGATAAGGATTCCCTACTTCACTTAAGGCCATTGAAGTGAAGGGCTTCATTGTGGTCTGTTGATTCCATATCCATGGATATGGTTTTCGCTTTTCTGGCTATTCTTGAATCAGTAATTTGCCTAATAATGTAGGCTCATAAGATGGTAGCCTAAATAAGTAAAAACTCAAAGGAAGAAAGATTTACCCAGATCAGCTTTGACTGGACCTGGTTGGTGATACTGAGAAATGGAAGTGTGCTTTTATTGAACATTGAGGCATCTCTGAGTATCAGAGGGGGAGTGGGGGAAGAGGAGGAATCCAGAGATTTTTATTTAGTATTGAATATATTCAGGTAATTTATTCTAAAGCATAGCTATCCTTGGCCATATCCAAATTAGAAATAATTCTGGTTATCCATAAATTGAGCCCGTAAGATTACATTGTATGCAGAGTTCAGCATTCTAAAATTAGGATGTTTATATTTGGACAGCTTCTTAAAAGGCAGCTTCCCTGTGGGAACCTCATTGTGGTTGCTCTGTGGTTCACCATGCCATTATGCATGTTTCACTGTGAATGCTAAAAGGAGAATTTTTCTTTTTCGTTCTTCCTTCCTTTTTTTTTTTGTTAGAAAGATTCTTTTTGGAGGGAATTTAAGGATTTTATTGTGACTTTCACAGTAGTCGGTTGCTCTTTGCTGGTAGCCTTTGTGGTTCACACACAGGGTACAATATGGAGGTGGGAGTTTCTATGAGAATGTACAGGAAAAAGAATAACATGCCTAATGCTTTCAGCATCAGTACATTTTAATGCTGTCAACTTTTTATGGCAATGTACTATCACAAGTTTAAAGAATGAGATGGAGTGGAGGAAAAAGAGAAAAGCAAAGTGAAGGGGTGATCAGACATTGTCAGTACCACACTGTATTTTCACATTTCACATTTCAGCTTTGACCTACAAACACATCACACACAGATAAAATGGGACTCTATAGGATGACTGAATCCCACAGAGATGAAAAAGGTATGTGGAAAAAGGTACCTGTGTCATGTTGTATGTATGTGATCTAGAAATGGGATTTAACAGTTGGGCAGAAACACTATGGCAAAATTTTCAAAGCCATCAGTGAGAAGTCTCAATACTATAATCTAAGGAACTGACTAATATGGTTTGCAATTTTATTCTGAGCAACTGAGAAGTTGTTTAGGAAGAAACACATTTGTCTATGTTTAAAATTACATATTTCTGTGTAAATATCCAATTTTGTAAATAATTGGACTTCTCTAATGAGAATGCCTAACCACACAAAACTTAAGCTCTCAATGTAGCTACCTCACTGGGCATGTTGCCCATGCATGGAGCCAGGAATTTAATTAGTGCTTAAGAATTTTTAGAAAACTGGTTTAAACTAGTTCAAGTTCCCATTTCATCTCATCACACAGATGAACAATGAATAAAATCATCATTATATCTTGAAGAAAGAAGGAAGGAGTGGAAGAAGCCCATGTCTATATATCCAGCCTTGATTTCTCTTGTATACTTGTCCCATTTCATCACATTCTTATTGGATATTTTGTACTGGATTTCCCACAGGCACATAAAACACAACATGTCTAAAACAGAACTCATTATCTTTCATCTACAAACCTAGCCCTATTTGCAAATTTCCCACCATCCTTCCAGTAACCTAGGTTCACAATCTCACAGTCATCCTGACTTTTCACCTTTATTCCAATCATATAGTCATAACCAATCAATTGAAAATTTGATCAGTTTTACCTCCCCAACATCTTGTATATTTTTTCTCTATTCATATCTAACAAGTATTGGTCACCTTGATGACAGATAATTATAATAGCCTTTTATAGCTCTCCTTACCTTCAGTCTTTTCTCTCTTCAATCCATTCTCATACAGTTTCTCATACGTGACCTTCCTTAAAGCACAGAACTAACCCTATCACTCTCCGGCTCAAGGAGCTCCATTAATTTGGTCTCTATAATCTCTATGATCAAATATAAACCTTCCTAGATTGGTATTTAAAGTAGCTTTTCACAATCTGGTTCAAATTTACTCTTCCAGACTTACACAGTATTCCCCTTCACCCTCTCTGTGGTCCAGACAAATTGACTTTCTTGCTGTTTTTCAGACATTCCCTTCTCCATGCTTTTGGAAGTTCCCTATTCCTAAAATGCACTGGCTCCTTATCTCTGCCTTTCAGAAACTCTAGTTTCCATCAGGTCTTAGTTTAGCAACCATCATCTACAATTTTCCTGATAACTCTACTTGCTAGTGCCTCTCCCCAAAATTACTTTGTGTTAACTTTACATGTGCTTGCAAATACGGACATGTTGCGTTCTCTGATAGAATGTAAGCTTCTTGATGGCAGAGACCATTTTGTTTTTGTTTCCTCCATTTGTAGTACTCACCTTTGTATATAGTGGGTGCTTAATAAATGATTGTTGATTAAAGTAAGGGAGGAAAGAAGAAAGGAAAACCTGTGATCTAGAAATCCAAATGTCATTATCACATACAATCTCTTTAGTCAGCTGTCCATCATTATAATTTTTCTCTCAAATAATTATTTATTTCTATGTTCTTGAACTCACTCATTATTTGGGATTTCATTGGTAAGTCTTCATTAGAGTCTGTATTTTTATTTGTAGCCCTTGAACCAGGGGATTATGGTGTGTTATATATGTATATGTATGTATTTACTATTTTTTCCTTTTTTACATTTGTTTATAATATCCCTATGCCTTAGTTAATATATGGTCAATTTTTGTAAAAGTTCCATATAGTACTAAGAAAGTACTTTAACTCTACATTCCCCAGCAATTTGTTCAGTTCTCTATTTTCTCTTTTCTTTATCTTTCTATTAGACTTAATCTAAAACTGAGAGGAAGATTTTATAGTCCCCTGTCATTATTGTGCTACTGTCTTCTTGTAGTTCAGTTAAAGTTATCTTCATTAATTTTAATACTAAAGTATTTGAAACATATAAGTTATTTTCTAGGGTTCAGCATAATGTAGCTTCCTTATTTATCTTTTTAATAACATTTTTAACATTTATTGAACATCCATCTTTTTTGACTTATGGTTAAGTTCAGATTTTCAGGGTGGGTAACCCTGGGCTGCATTCTAAACTCCATGACTTTTCAGAATACACTATACCATTTCCTCTTATGTTTTCTGGTGAGTGCAGAATAGTCTTGTGTTATTTAAATTTCCCTTTATGTTACATTTGAAGGTCTTACTCCTGATCAGTTGTAGAACTTATTTTTAAATTGAATTGTTAAATTTAACTACTATGTGTCATGGAGTTCACAACCTTGATTTTTTTTGTGGGTGTTTTTTCCTGTAGATAATTTGTGAATTGTCCAACTGGTATTTTACTTTCTGTGTACAGAAATTCTGGGCAGTTCTTTTGTATTATTTCTTGTGTTACAATATTAAGTTGGTTTTTATTGTCTTGTATTCTTCTGGAAGACCTATGATCCTTAGGTTGTTTCTATGCATCCTGTCTCCAAGATCAGTGCATTCTGCTTGGATAGTGAGTATATGTTATTGTTTTTTGCTTCTTCTAGATTATCCTTCACTTTTGTGTATTTGTATTATTTGTATTTCCAATATATTATTTTCTTTTTTGTTCCTTTGGTGAGACTTCCCATCAGATTTCAAACTTTCTATTCTGTCTTTTTTTTTTTTTTTGCTGTGTAGGCCATGAATTCCACTTTCATCATCCTTCCTTCCTTCCTTCCTTTCTTCCTTCCTTCCTTCCTTCCTTCCTTCCTTCCTTCCTTCTTTCCTTTCTTCTTTCCTTCCTTTCTTCCTTCTTTCTAGTGTTCAACATTCACTTTCACAAGATTTTGAGTTCCAGATTTGGAACTCCCCATATCCCCCCTCTGCCCACCCCAAGATGGTGTGCATTCTGATTATCCCTTCCCCCAATCTGCCCTCCCTTCTGTCTCTGCCACCCCCTTCTCTGATCCCATTCCCCTTCTATTATCCTGTAAGGTAAGATAGATTTCTATACTGTAGAGGGCCAGTACTTAGCCAGTCTAGTCATGGGTAGAGTCTGGGTCAGGATTTCCCTAGGCCCTATTCCTTGTAAGGACTCATTTTTGCTCAGGGTGATTGTCTCACCATCTTTCCTTGATTAGCAAGGGAACAGGGCATGATTACTGAGAAATGATCACACATGCACACAATGGAATAAAGTAATAGGAGGTAGAATACCAGATGTAATCACTTTTGCTATTAGTATATAAACCTTTACCCTCAGATAAATAAATGGACTGCCTAGACAGCTTCCCACCTGGCTCATGTCTCATCATTCCCACACTCTCACGTTTGGCCCAATCTGTATATGGGTGATGGCATGGGAGGAGCACTGGGGAGAATAGGCTCACGGCACGCTTCCAAATCTGTCTCCTCTATGATTTTCAGATGTTCATCTATACAATGTGCCATTTCCTCCTCTTTCTCTGTCGCTGATGCCATGTCTATTTTTAAAACTTTTATGGCTATCGGTACCTTTTCTGGGGGTTGGAGACATATTTTTAGCACATTCCAGATGGAGAATGCTGAAATGGGGAATGTGCTGCGGCCAACCTCTTGATAATACTCACTCATCTGTCTTCCTACAGTTTCCCATTTTTCTAAATCAATTATCCCTTCTTTTAAGAACCATGGACAGCAGGTTTCTACGCAGTCTAAAAATTAATGAAGCTAATTAGTAAATATTAAGAGACCCCTTTCTCTGACTATATTCTTTAAGAGCCTCAGATAATATTCACAGTCTTTACTTCCCAATTGTGTTTGCCCTATTCTTGCTCTAGGCAGCACACTTAAAAACTGAAAGCAAGGTGGCCCAACAAATTGAAGGTAAACCAGAGCACTGTCTTCTATTTACTTGAACTCTTGTTTTCTGCTTAATCCCTAACACATACTCACATTAGCCTGGTCATCTGTTCTTCCTAAGTCTAATACTTACAAGAAAATTCAGCTTTTGCCTCTTTGCCTTTATTGTGGCATTTCTCTGGAGCATAGGAGTCCACTTTCCTCATACCTTCTTTTCAAGTCCTGGTTTGGTTTGCTACTTGACACCTGTACCACTATACCCCATTGCCTGTGTATCTTATTTCCCAGTTGCACGTGAAAACAATTTTTAACATTCGTTTTCAAAACCTTGAATTCCAATTTCTCTCCCTTCTTCCCTTCCTACCTACCCCTCATTGAGAAGGCAAGCAATTTGATATAGGCCATGAATGTCTAATCATGCAAAACACCTCCATAATAGTCATGTTGTGAAAGACTAACTGTATTTCCCTATATCTTCTCCCCCCCCAATTTATTCTATCCTCTCCTTTCACCCTGTCCCTCTTGAAAAGTGTTTGCTTCTGACTATCCCTCCCCCAATTTTTCTATCCCACCCTCTTTCATCCACTTCCCCCTTACTTTCATATAGAGTAAGATAGGTTTTCATACCCAATTCAGTGGGTATGTTATTCCCTCCTTAAGCCAAATCTTATGAGAATAAGGTTCACTTATTTCCTCTCACCACCCATCTCTTCCCCTCCACTGTAAAAGCTTTACTTGACTCTTTTATGTGAGATAATTTACCCCCATTCTACCTTTCCCTTTCTCCTTCTCCCAGTACATTCCTTGCTCACCCCTTAATTTTATTTTTTAGATATCATCCCTTCATATGCAACTCACTCTGTACTCTCTGTCTATATATATTCCCTCCAACTACCCTAATAATAAGAAAGGTATTATGAGTAACAAATATCATCTTTCCACATAGGAATGCAAACAGTTCAACTTTAATAAGTCCCTTATGATTTCTTTCCTGTTTACCTTTTCATGCTTCTCTTGAATCTTACACTTGAAAGTGAAATTTTCTATTCAACTCTGGTCTTTTCATCAAGAATGCTTGAAAGTCTTCTATTTCATTAAATGTCCATTCTCTCCCCTCCTGGACCCCCAAAAGAGTATACTAAGTTTTGCTGGGTAGGTGATTCTTGGTTTTAATCCTAGCTCCTTTGACCTCTGGAATATCATATTCTAAACCCTCTAATCCCTTAATGTAGAAACTGCTAAATCTTGTGTGGTTGTTTTCCACAATACTTGAATTGTTCTTTTCTGACTGCTTGCAATATTTTCTCCTTGACCTGGGAACTCTGGAATTTGGCTATCACATTGCTGCCAGTTTGCATTTTGAGATCTCTTTCAGGAGGTAAACAGTGAATTCTTTCCATTTCTATCTTACCTTCTGGTTCTAGAATATCAGAGCAGTTTCCCTTGATAATTTCTTGAAAGATGATATCTAGACTTTTTTTTATCATGGTTTTCAGGTAGTCTAATAATTTTTAAATTATCTCTCCTGTATCTATTTTCCAGGTCAGTTGTTTTCCCAACAAGATATTTCTTTTCATTTTTCCTTTTTTTCACTTTTTTTTGGGGGGGAAGGCAAGGCAATTGGGGTTAAGTGACTTGCCCAAGGTCACATGGCTAGTAAATGTTAAATGTCCAAGGCTGGATTTGAACTCGAGTCCTGCTGACTTCAGGGCCAGTGTTCTATTCACTGCATCACCTAACTGCCCCATCCCTCAATGAAATATTTCATAACATCTTCTATTTTTTCATTCTTTTGGTTTTGTTTTAGAATTTCTTGATTTCTCATAGAGTCATTAGCTTCCGTTTGCTCCATTCTAATGTTTAGGGAATCATTTTCTTCAGTAAGCTTTTGGACTTCCTTTTCCACTTTGGAATTTTTCTCCTTATGGACTTTTTGGACCTCTTTTGTCGTTTGGTCTAGTCTATTTTCTAAGGTGTTATTTTCTTCAGTATTTTTTAGATCTCCTTTGGAGAGCTGTTGACTCATTTTTTTATGATTTTCTTGTATCACTCTCATTTCTCTTCCTAATTTTCCCTCTACTTCTCTTACTTGCTTTTCAAATTCCTTTTTGAGCCTGAGACCAATTTATGTTTTTCTTGGAGGTTTTGACTGTAGGAGCTTTGACTTTGTTTGTCTTCTGAGTATATGTTTTGATCTTTCTTGTTACCAAAGTAAGTTTCTATAGTCTGGAGTTTTTTTCTGCTATTTGGTCATTTTCCCAGCCAATTATTTGACTTTTTTACTCTTTGTTAAGGAAGGACTCTGCTTCCAGTGTGGAGGGCATATTATCCCAAGCTTCAAGGGTTTTATGCAGTTGTTGTCAGAGATAATTCTAGGGACCTATAAATTTTCATTTCTTCCAACGTGGTATGATCTAAGGAGAGGTATTTACTCCTCTCCTGGCCTGTGCTGTGGTTTGTGAGAGACTACAACCAGTCTTTTCTGCCCTGGAACTGTGAGGAGGGTTCCTTCTCCATTGCTGCCACAAGCTCTGCTATACCTGTTTTCCTTCTTGCCCCAAGACTGCCACCTAGGACTATGACCTAGATTCACATATGGGTAAAGCAACAGAATCCTGCCTCAGTGTCAGCAAAGAGACCCCTATAATCTGCTTCTGATCATTTGTTTGATCCCTTTAGCTTCTGTGGGCTAAGAGCTCTGGAAATAGGCACTGCTGCCACCACTACCACCACTGCTGCTTCTGATTCAGGACCATGCTAGGGCCGGGGCTAGACTGCATGCCTCTCTCACCCAGGTCCAACAGACCTTTCCTTTTGACCTTCTAAGTTGCCTTTGATGTTTGTGGGTTGACAAGTCTAGAAACCACCACAGCAGCCAGTGATTCAGTGCCCTCAGTCCTGCTCTGGGTTTTCTGGGGCACTGTCTGTGGTGGCTTGGACTGCTAACATTCTTCTCCCAGCCTGTGCAACAGACTTCCCTGTCAACCTTCCAGATTGTCTTTGGTTGGAAATTTATTTCACTCTATCTTTTTGTAGGTTCTGCTGCTCTAGAATTTGTTGGAGTTTGGGAGAGAACTCAAGAGAGCCTCTGTCTTTACTCCCCCATCTTGCCTCCACTCCTCTCTTATTTCTTTTTTAAACCACTTAGTTATCAAATGTTGTAGTTCCATGTTCTCGAATTCCATAGCATTCTCTGTCTCTTCATTTTTCTTTGTTTTGCACTATTTATTTATAGATGTCTAAACTCATTTACTGGATCTGGAGGCCATATTCCTTCCTGCTAATTTATGTGCACTTATGTTTTGTTCAAGGTTGTGTTATGTTATGTTATTATTATTATTATTATTATGTTATGCTCAAGGTCTTTGAGTTTTCTTCTTCCCAAGATCTTTGGTAATTTCAAACTATTCCATACCTTCCTTATCTTTGCTTATTGTTCATTATCTTACCCCTTTCCCTCTAATTTTCAGATTTCCCTGTGGGCTACATCTCAAAGCATTTCAGCCTCTTCCCATACTGGGCAGTTCATAGTTCAGCCATCTAAGTCTCTGGCCTGAGTGACTTTTAGGGGAACAGAACTAGGTCTCTTTCCCTTAGGCTTATTGGAGTGTCACATAGTACCTCCTGTCTTAGTGTCCTGTCTTACTCCCTCTGTTCTCTGGCCTAGAACTGACAGTTCAGAGTTGCCACACTGGTGCTATGGGCCTGATTTCTGTCATTTGGATCTCCAAGGTTCTGGGAGGAGGAAGAGAAGGAGAAAGAGGAGGAAGAGAAAGGTCAGGATGTAGATGTTGAGCTCTATTTCATACCCAAACTAGTGACTATCCCCTTTCCCTCTGTTCCTCACTCTCCTACTTAAATCTTTTGCAACACAGAATGTTATCATGGCACTGAATGGCTATTGTAGCTCCAGAAAACTTCCACAGCTTCGAGCTCAGATCTCTATGGCCCTGGAAAGAGGGGAGGTGGTAAAGAGACCAGAGTATGGAGTTGTATTTTTTGTTGCAAGCCCATGGTTTGGGTCCTTGGGTCAGCCAGTGTAGTCTTGCTTGCTGTTAGTATGATGACCAGTAGGAGAGGGGTTTTTGAGTAAGCTCAAAGTAGCCATAACTTCAGTTTGTTTTTTTAACTTTCTTTTGTGTTCTGTGTGTCCTAGATTGTGAGCACAAATGATGGATCTCTTTGGAGCATAATTTCTATTTAGGAGATGTTTGAGAAGTCATTTGGACCATAAAAAAGTGTTTAGTCTCTATTGTATTGGTCACATCTAGACAGCTGTTCATATCCATTTTTCTTTTTGGCTCCCTCTACCATCACCTGGCAGGTATGTTAAGAAAAATCAAACCCATTAGTTGTGCCACTAAGGTCTTTAACTTCTTGCTCAGTACTTAATAAGCTCTGCTTTCTCCATTTCTCCTGGCAGTATCATTAATCCCCCAGGTGAATCACCAGAAGTAGATAATGGTCATTAGATCTGACAGTTTTGGGGAGGCTCTTCATCGTGTCTCAGATGAATATCCCAGGAAGACACCACACTTCTCTATTTCTCATGTCAAGCAGATAAATGACCACACTCCAGTTCCCATCTCTGTGCTTTTGCACTGGCTGTTCACCCAACAAGAAGTTGTTATCTCCTTTAGTTCTTTGCTCTGGTCAGTACTGGATAGCTTAACCCATTGGTGATGAAATGAAGATCTAAAAAGATCTAGAAAAGCTACATGTATGGGTCACATTAAATAAGAAAATTATAATAGAAATAAATGTTAGGTTCAAAAATCAACTGTACAATTGAGACATTAGTATTTTATCACAGTTAATATAAGTCAATTGTGTGATATTGGCCAAAAAATCTCAAGTAACCTTTGCTGACAGAGGCAAAGTATTCAGGAAAAAGTAAGAATATGGTAAAAATACTAAAGATATTCTATATGGTTATACCTACCCATGATGTACCATTAGTGCAAGGTACTGTGCTAATAGCTGAAGATATATGGACAAATTAATAGCTAGCATTCATATAGTGCTTGAGGTTTGCAATTTTATCTTGACAACAGCCCTGAGAGACAGGTGCTATTAGCTCCATTTTACAGATAAGAAAACTGAGGAAAGTAGCAGTCGAATGACTTGCCCAAGGAAACACAGCTAGTATGTGTCCAATCAAGGTTTTCGTGTCTCCAAGCCTAGCACTCTATCCACCTAGTCTAGACCATCTAGACTAGGAGGACATCAACAAAAATGATTGCATCTAGAAGATGTTTAAGGTGGTAAAAGACTGGAGAACATCCCATTTAAAGTTGGAGGAATGAGAATGCTTAGAATGAAGACTTAAATGTCAGGTGACAGCTAGCTTCAAGTTTTTGAAGAGCTGTCTTGTGAAAGAGTGTTTAGATTTATCTCCTAAAGGCAGGACAAGAAGCTATAAGGAGAAGTCAGCAGTGTGGTGGATTTCACTTCACTATAATCAAACACTTCTGACAACTTAGAGTAATCTAGAAATGGAATGAGTGGCTCAGAAGGCAGGGAACTTCTCAGTGAGAGGTTGGCTGACCACTTGCTAGAAATGGGGGAGAGGGAATGCCTGTGCAAAGAGGAGCTAAAACAATTGTCTTCTGCACCTTCCAACTCTGAAATTCTGCCTGTTACATGGCAACCGACAGTCCTTGTCATATTTACTTTGAGAAACCAAGAAGCCATTTCTTCAAAAGGTTCCAGTCGACCTTCTAAGAAAAGAAACTCAAACCTGTTGGCTCCAAAGTTTCAGGGGTCTTTTTTTCATTTTCTTCTTATACTTGTAGACCATAGGTTCCCAGATCTGGATCTGGAAAGGGCCTTAAAAGTCAGTTAGATCAATCTTTCCTTTTTTCAGATAAGGATACTGTCAACAAGACCAGTTCAATGTCTTTCCCAAAGTCACAAAGGCAACAAATGATGGACCAGGGATTCAAACTTGGGCCCTCTGGCTCCAAATTCAGTGTTATTTGCACTACATCACATTGCCTAAGCTCCCAACACAGGGAGAGATTGCTTCTTCCATTTCTTTCTCCCTTAGCTTTCTCCTTGAAGCACTTCCCTGTCCGACCCCCAAACCCCCATTCTTTCCAGGAACACTTAATTCTCCTTGATGAAGTGGAGAACAGAGAAGTATTCCCCCTTGACTGTTGTAGTAAAACCAACTTCCATTTTTTGCACATGTAGCTATTATTTGACACTGGCAGGAAAACAAATATAACTCAGTCTATACGAGTCAATGGAAAATTCTTTTTGGGCTCCATGCTTTTCTCTTTCTCTGTTGTCACTGATTCTTGTTCTTAACTCTACTAGTTAACTGCTTTTTTGTCCTGCTTGCAAAGTTTGTGGAGTTGGTATGTGAAATGAAAAAGGCTTTACTGGCAGTGAGCGTTCATTATTTTTTTTTTCCCCTCGTGGTATAACTATTCAGAGGACAGTCAATAGAAAACTCTCTGACAAGTACTGGTACACTGACCCAGGGGAAAGTTTAATTTCTCAGTGCCCCCAGGCAACTTTCTGAGATGACCTTACAAATCACAGAACATTTGCCACAGTCTGCTCTGGTAGAAGACAATTTACTCACTGGGAGTTCCCTAAACCAAGAAAATCAGAGGTCTGGTCACTTCCTCTGCTCCTTTACTATCCTCATCCTCCAGAAAAGATACTATTTGCTAGGTCTTTAAATCCCAGCTTTCTTCAAACTCTCTAATGCAGATAGTAGTTGTACTTAGCTGTGGTTTGTGAGATCTTATATAAAAATTTAACTTTCAAAAACATTCCTCTTCCCTTCTGTTCTCTTTTCTCTATTCACCACTAATCAGACTTCAGAAACTATGTACTCATATCTTACCTCTGCTCTTCCTAGACTTGCTTCCTAGAAATAGATCTCTCCCTATTGATCTAGTGAATTTGGTTTTCATTAGCTCTCTTCCCCTGATTTCTTAGAATCTGATTGCTCCTTTGGCCATCTTTGTCTACTTTCCTTGCTCTCCTTCCCTAATCTCTTGTTCTCATAATATTTAGTTTGTGAAGATTTACTCTATGCCTGTGCTAGTCTCTCAGTACATATTAGTTATTACTTCATTCCCACAAGTTTCCATTTTACCTTTAGCTGAATTTTTTCTTCCTCTCTAACATCTCCCTGCCTACCACACCCCACCCCATGACCTAGTGACTTAAACTGTGATCCAGACTGCTTTCAAGAGTCTTATTCAAAAGAAGAAGAAAAAAAGTCTTATTTAGTGACTGATTACCTTGAGGTGTCAAATACCATCAACAATGGGAAATGAGTCTTTGGGACTTCTTTAGACAATGTTCAAGTGCCTACAATAACTCTAAAAACCAAGTTTAATGACCCTTTGCCCACGCAGCAAAACCTGATAGAAAGCTTTGAGGTATAGCTGGGGATGGGGTGGGGGAGGCACTAATATACTATAAGTCAGAACTTGGGAGTTTATGTAAGTCCTAATTCACTGTACAGGACAGGAGTTGGAAAGGGAGAATCAATACAAAATACCACTCAGTTGGCATTCTGATGATCTCACCAGCTTCTTATTTATAACCTAAGACATGTTTCTCTTTCCCAACCAGTCTACTATTCACATGAGTGCCAGACTGTTATTCCCTGGGCATGGCTAGCTAGGTCATTCCACATCTCTTCTCAAGTCTTTGAATGGTTTTTGTTCAGTTGTTTTTCAGTAATGTCCAATTCATCATATCCTCATTTGGAGTTTTCTTAGCAAAGATACTGGAGCGGTTTTCCATTTCCTTCTACAGTACATTTTATAGATGGGGAAACTGAGGCACATGGGGTTAAGTGATTTCCCCAGGGTCATACAGCTAGTAAATGTCTGAGGCCAGATTTGAACTCAGGAAGAGGAGTCTTCCTGACTCCAGGCCCAGTATTCTATCCACTGCACCACCTAGCTGCCTTCTTTTAATAGTTCCCTATTCCCTAATTAGGAAAATTCATACACCATAGCCTTCTCTACTATTTAAGGCCTTTCAGTATGTCAGCTGATTGTTAGGAGATTAGGATCCTGTAGGGCTGGTAGGAGGAGTGGGAAAGTTCCATCCATATCCTTCATCACGGGTGGGGATGGTTCATTACAGTGCCATTAAGGTATTTAGGAGTGCCATGAAGACTGTGTATAATGAAATGAGACTGAGTAAGATCAGCCTTCATGTACCAGAGCAGAACAACTATTAAACCATTGCAGAATAATCAAGAAATATGTTGTAAGGCCCCAAGTAAGATCACAGTGTGAGGAGTGAGAAGAGTGCTCCCTTGGTGGGGGAGAAATCTGGAGAAGTTAGGAAGCAGGTGGTAAGTATTGTGAGGTCTCAGCCTTTTGTCCCATCCTTTCGAGTTATAATTTTGGGGCACAGAGGATAACCCCATTGTTTGTGTTGGCTTCATGAAGCCTAGAGAGAAAAAGCATTTTTAAGTGTGGGAACAAGTGGTGATAAAACTATAATACCAAATCCCATCTAGTACTGCTTATCTGAACTGTATCAGCTAAGCTTGCTCTTCCCTTCAGGGGGAAGTGGGGGTGGAAAGGCACATTGGGCAACTCTACACACCTACCTGTCTAGCTTTATCTCATCCTACTCTCCTTATTCCATGACCTAATCATATGGAACTACTTACTGTTCCCCAATATACTTCCATTCCTCATACTTTCCTACCTCTAGGTCTTTGATCACTCTGTTCTTCTTGGAGTGCTCTTCACCATGCCCTCCCACCAAATGAATATTTGCTCATCCTTTAAAACCCAACTCAGTGCCTACTTCTCTTTTCTATTCCTTCTCATCCTGTCAATAATGGCCTCTTTTCTGCTTTTGTTTGCACTTTTCATCCATTTGTCAAATATTATTATATGTTATTTCATGTTGCAGTCATTTATGTACCTCTTATAGTCTAATTAGCATAAAAGCTGCATGAAGGCAAAGCTTTTCTCCTATCTGAAGGATAGCTCCTGTAGAACCAGGGTATTTCATACCTAATAAGTGCTTAATGAATGTTTATTGAATTTGTTGGATTGAAAAGCAGTCCTGGCTCATTCTGGACATTACTTATTATGCACAGGGAGAGTGCTAAGGTAAGCAGTGGGCTTATTACAGTTCCTGAGATCTATAAAGCTTACTTAGCCCAGTGCCTGGAATGTAGTAAACACTTAATAAATGCTGATGGATTGATTGAATGGAATTTTCATTAATCACTGTCATTTTTCAGTTGTGTCCGACTCTTTTGTGATCCGATTTGGGGTTTTCTTGGCAAAGATACTGGAGTACTTTGCCATTTCATTCTCCAGCTCATTTTATAGATGAAGAAACTGAGGCAAAGAGGGTTAAGTGATTTGCCCAGGGTCACACAGCTAGTAAAGTGTCTGAGGCTGAATTTGAACTCAGTTCTTCCTGATTCCAGGCCCAGTACTAACTAGCTACCCCAAGTACTGTCTTACTAGCTCCAATTAGAATAATAACTCACTTCTAGAGCACTTGATCTTCCCCTCACAATCACCTGGTGAGGTAGATAAGTACAACTATTATTTTACAGATGAGGGCACTAAGACCCAGAACCCGAAATGAATTGACCACGTTTCTAGCAAACAGTATTGTTCATACTTGAACCCTCATCTTCCAGTTCTAAGTCTTGTACTTGGCACAATGCCCACTACATAGTAGGCACTTAATAAATGTCTATTGAATGACTGACAGTGCTATTCCTATTAGATTATGCTGCTTCTCCATTTTTAAGTGAATGAACAATTAAGAAAAAGCATGTATTTGCTGACAGAGCTATCTTAAATCCAGAAGTAGGTGGAATGTAAATTATAAATAAACAAATTATTAATAAATAAATAAATATGCTGCCTGCTTTTACTGACACTCTACCCTTTCTGTTGGCACTGGCTAAAGTATCAGAACAGCCTAGGCATGTTAAAGGCAAACCGTGCTTTACATGAAACATGGTGCCGAAAAGTCATATGTAAAGCATTTTTTTTCTCTAAATTAAATCATGTTTTCAATGTACTAGAAAGCTCATCATTTTTGTAAGCTATACTAAAAGAATTTAGGTAAATCCTTTTATGCAGGGAATAATTATCACCATTTCTCAACTTTTACCACCACTTCAATCCCCTTTGATCTAATGTTCTAGTCCTGAACCCACGTCCAATGTTTTCTACTTTCCAATTGCTATCCTCCTCATCATCAATATCATCAGTCTTTCATATAAATAAACATGGATTTCTATATCTTAAATAGATCTAATTATTTACAGGTTATCTCCCCTAATAAAATGTTCTCTCATTGAGAACAAGGACTATTTTTTTTTTTTTGCCTTTCATTGCATCCACAGCATTTGCTCACAGTGGCAGACACATATTTGTTAATTGATCAATTTAGTGTATATTTTCATAGATCGTGTTTCCCTGAAGTAAAGCACACCTGTATTGAAGATAGTACCATGGGGTGTGACCATCCCACTTGTTATCTTTTTGCATGAGGATTATATCAGGTCAATCACACATGCAATTATCTTTGGTACAGGAACCATGGGGCTCTTCTGGAACCAAGAAAGAATGGAGGCCCCACATGATTATGGCAAAATCTTTAGAATGCTAGTTTTGAACTTAATTTAAGAAATATCATGAAATTATGTGCCAAGAGGTCAGATGCCTAGCAAGCAGTACTTGGGAAAATTGAATTATTCACTCCACACAGGAATCTAGTGTACAAAGGCCCTCAAACAAACTCAAATCTATTTCTGTCTCTTGCTTTTCCTCACACTAGGTCAGAAAGCTGCTGAAAGCACAAATGTTCTTACTCTGTCAACCCTGGCATTCTGCAGCTCCTCTGACAACAGCCACTGAAAGCTGTTATTAAGGGATAATCTTATAATTCCCAGAATGAGTTACAGCAGAAAGCATGTACTGTTTCTCTCTGTTATCTAGTTGGTTGCAGAAGGTTAATTTTCTTTCCATTGTTCTGATTCTATAGTTTCCCTGTCAAAAACAAAAGTTAAGTCACAAGCCATACAACTAGCTTGTTTTCTGCTGAAAGGGCAGGATGCCTCATCCTTCTGGCAGAAAAGCAGTTAGTTAATTAGGAAATTCAGAGATGTGACTTGATATGCCAGATCTTCAAAACATAAGTGATTTATTTCTTTTCAAACATTTCCTTTTTTATCATTAAAAAACCCACAAATATATTAACGTATGAAAGGGAAAAAAAGATTTCAAGAGGCAGCATGGAAAGGTGGATAGGGCTGTGGTCTTGGAGTTAGGAGGACCAAGGTTCAATTCCTGCCTCAGATACTTACTGGTCTATGAATCCAGGCAAGTCACTTAGCCCCATTCTTCCTCAATTTCCTAGCAATGAAATAAGCATGTTGGCCTAGATGACCTCTAAGATCCCTTCCAAGTCTGAATCGATGATCTTGTTATGATCATATAAGAAATCAAGACCTTCAGGCAGGTAGATATTGTTGGGCTCAAAGTCAAGTCAAGAAGACTGGAGTTCAAATTCTGCCTAACTCTCTTACTAGCTGTTACTTTAACTTTGCCTAGCCTCAGTTTCCAAATTGGTTAAATGAGAATAATAATAGCACCTACCTTAGAAGATTGTTTCAAGGAACAAATGAGTTAACATGTAAAGTGATTTTCAAACTTAAGCACATTATTGTGTTACATACTATTTGGTTTCTTAAGCATCTATTAAATTTAACAAAGAAGTAACAAAATTGCCTTTTTGTGTCCTTTTCTGAACCTTTGTGTTTTTCTCCTTGAATTTTTAATGTTTTCCTCAGTGTTCTTTTATGTCTTTTTTCCCCCTCAGTGTTCTTTTATGTCTTTTTTTTATTCTTGTCACTACCCATTAACTCACTCCCACCTCAAATAAAAGCTTTCCCATATAACAACTAATTATACCTTATACCCAGTAAAGCAAATCAACGCCTTGGCGAGGTATGGAAAACATATGTCTCATTTGGCATCTCTACTCCATCATCTCTTTGGCATGGCAAGGAACAGGTTTCTTCATTATTAGTCTTCTGAAGTCATGATTGGCCACTGCATTGATCAGAGTTCTGAAAGTCTTTCAAAATTGCTCCCCTCTATATTCTTGTGGTCATGCTGTAAGTTGTTGTTCTGATTCTGCTCATTTCATTTTTTTTAACTTCATAGTTTCCCTGAATCCTTCCTTTCTCAAGGCACAACAATATTTCATTAAATTCATAAGCCAAAACTTGTTCAAATTCCCAAATGATGGGTACCCACTTTGTTTCCAGCAAAATTCATAATAAAAAAATTAATTTTTACAAAAGAAATAAACTATCTATGTTTAGCAGTCACAGTTCTGCATTTACTAATTAACTGACAGCAAGAAAGAAGAGCTATCCTTCCTTTGCTACAAAAAAAGTACTGCTATGCATATTTTTGTATGTATGGTTTATTTCTTTATGCAGTTAAGTCTATTGACTAAGTGGAAGTATGGTAGTAGGTAGCATCATGATGTGATCGTCATAATGCCATATTGTCTATGTCTGTGGAACATGTGTTTCACTTAGGGTCGTGTTTTGGTCAGTCCCATCATGTAACTCGTTTCCTATTACCATTTGCAATTGTTACCATAACACTGAGGGTTTCTTTCACTTCTGCTTACTATCGCGGCCAATTGCAGATATTCTTATTTGAGTGAGGGAAACTAGTGCCAAGGTGTCATTAGTGACCAACAGGTAGTTGTTGTTTGTTGTGTATTCATTTTCATCATGTCTGCCTCTTCGTGACCTCATTTAGGAGTGGCTTGCACTTTCCTTCTCCAGCTCATACTACAGATGAGGAACTTAGGCAAATAGGGTTAAGTGATTTGCTCAGGGTCCCACAGTCACATTTGAACTCGTGTCTTCCTGACTCCAGGCTCAGTGTACTACTGGGTAGTACACTGGTGGGTTCATTTTCATTATATGTATTTTATTTAAATTAACCCATGCATGATTTTCAGGAAGGTCTTACATTTCTAACAAAGAAGTTGCTATAAACTGTATGTACTGATCCAACCTTCTTGCCCTAGGAGTTTCTAAAGTTTCCAGGACACTTTTTAAATTATAACAGCTCTGTTCCTATATTGGAAAGAAACAAGGTAGGCACATACACAATTGTGAAGTTTAGAAATTTTAGAAACAGAGAAATATAAACCAGAGGGTGGTAAAGAAGAAATAGTTTCGTTTCATTGAATAAATATTTAAGATAAGACAGGGGTTTGATTAAAAACATAAAAGGTTTCTCATGCCAAGAGATTTTTTTTTTTTTCCTTCTTGTTTCAACCTGTTGTCATTGCTGTTGAGTTGTTTCATTCATGCCTGACTCTTTGTGACCCTGTCTGGGGCTTTCTTGGCAAAGATGCTGGAAAGGTTTGCTACTTCTTTCTCCATCCCATTTTACAGATGAGGAACTGAGGCAAAGAACATTAAGTGACTTCCCAGGGTCAGACATCTAGTAAGTGTTTGAGTCCAGATTTGAACTCATGAAGATGAATCTTCCTGATTTTAAGCCTAGCTCTCTTTCCACAATACCACCTAGCTGTCAATTTGTTACGGGTTACTTAAGAGCTCATAGCCACTTCTTATTATAACTTGGTTATATTACAATTACACATCTAATATGACGGACTTACCTACATTTTTAGAATGTCAGTCAAGTAAACCCTCTCTCTCTTGAATTACTTTGTATTAATTTATATATACGTTATATTTATTTATTTTTTTACAAGTATCCCTTCAAGTAGAATGTAAGCTTCTTAAGGTCAGGGGCAGTTTTGCTTTTGTCTTTCTACTCTTCACCCACCCCAAGGCTTGCACAGCACACATAAGATAGGGATAGGGGTTGTATCTGTGGTTGCATTTGTTTAGGGAACTCTTACATGAGGAAAATCCCTCTACCAACATTGATAGACACCATCCCTGCCAAGTTTAGTCTTAGAGAATTACCTAGATTGCTGAGAGATTCAGTTACCTGCCCAGATTACTTACACACAAGCCAGTAAGTGTCAGAGGCATGATTTGAACCCAAGGTTTGCTCATTTCATGACTGGGTTTCTGTCCACTATGCCATGCTGCCTTTAAGTTAGCAAGCACTTAATAGACATTTGTTGAATTAAACTGTATTCTATGGTTAAACCACAGTGTTACAATAATGTGTAGTACAGGGGGAAAAACCACCCCCTAAATAGACAAATCAATAACTGTAAGGATTTGGAAATGCTCTAACCCCTCAAGTCAGGATCTCCAGTCTTCTTATCAGTATCCAGTACATGAATGTGTCTAGGACATGACTCTCAAGTGTTGAAACTGATTTTCATGTTTGGGTTTATAGAATCAGGAGTGTGACTTCATAGTCATACTTTTTATACTACAGCCCATTAAAATGAAGTAATAATAGACTATGAATCCCTTTCATATGTAGTGACTGTTTCATAACTAAATAGTACACTAAAGCCTTCTCATAGAATAATCAGTAGGTATTTATGGAGCACCCTCTGTCTGCCTAGCACTCTATTTTATCCTGCAGTTAGCCAATAAACATTTATTAAGCCTCAGCTATGTGCCAGGTACTACACTAAGTGCTGGAGATACAAGGAAAACAGTCCCTACTTTCGAGGAGTTCACAATCTAATGGGAGAGACAACATGCAAATGATTATGTACAGACAAGCTACATACAAGATAAACTGGAGATACTCAACAGAAGGAAAGCACTGAAGTAAGAGGGATCAGAAAAGGCTTCTGGATCTGGGACTTTATCACCTGCCACATTATAGTCATCTATACTTTCTTATGCTGTATGACCTATGTCCATGCCTTATGTGCCAGACACTATGCTAAGACACTATTACTTTTTTGCAAATATCATCTCATTTGAGTTTATAGGGGTAAGAAATGAGAAGATGAGTCTGATGAGAACAGAGAAGGTATGTTTGGATATGACCATTTATAGATTCCATAATGGCCAGGCATATAGATAGGATAAAGCCCAATTATAAATTTTCCACAGAGGCTCCACTCCACCTACTGGGGACATGCCTTTAGGCCTCTTGATCTATATCTCCCTACATTAACTCTAGTTCTTGCCATATCACCAGCTCCTCACACATTTACATGGTCATACATTTCTCTGATGATATCCTTTATGTCCCACCCCCCCCCCCAACAATTTTTGGTTGGTGATAGGTTGCACTCTAGTCATAGCCACCAGGGACCATACTATTGTCCAGAGGGTGGCCCACCATTTTAATTCTCAAGTCTGTGGCATTTCATGATATACAGTCATATAGTATCCTTGTTTCAAAGGCAAACTTGAACTTATTAGAAGCACTGTGTGAGTTGCCTTTCCCAAAGGCAATACAATCCATTCTCTTCCTCTTGTTCATTACTAGGTCTAGCTCATTATCCATCCACTCCATCAAATATATACCTTTTAGCTGAAAGGTCTGAGATATTTAGAAAATATGTGTGACACAGTTCTTGCCCTCAAGAAGCATGCATTCTTTTTGAGGAGAACATGCTAGGCCATGATTAGAGAACAATTAAGTATTAAGCTATTTGTACTGGCTATGAGTATATAATCCTGGAGAAGGAAATGGCAAACCACTCCAGTATTTTTGCCAAGAAAAGCTCAGGTACTGTAGAGTACACAGGATCAACACAAAAGTTGAACACAATTGAACAATGACAACAACATAAGTATAATAGATATAATAGGAATTCAGAGAAGGGAAATATCACTGGAGTATTTGAGGTTTCATAGAGAAGATGTGTATAGAAGAGCTGAGCTTTGAAGAATGTGTATAGAAGGAGGAGGAATAGTGGCATTCCAGGTATGATGAACAACATGAAGGAAAGCATGCAATTGAGCTTAGTTTAGGGAAGGAAATAAGCATTTAAACAGTCTCTACTAAGTGCCAGGCACTATGCTAAGTGATTTTTTTACAAATATTATTTCATTCGAGTTTGTAGGGATAAGAAATGAGAAGATGAGTCTGATGAGAGCAGAGAAGGTATGTTTGAATATGGCCATTTATAGATGCCATAATGACCAGGTGTATAGATAGAATAAAGCCCCACTATAGTTAAGACTTGGAAAAATGGATAGGGAATTTGTACTTGATATATTAGGCAATAGAAAAAAATGATAGTTCTTAACAGAAAAGTGGCATCAAAACTGCTGCTTTAGGAATATGGTTCTGGCAGTAATAGGTATGAGAGATTGAAAGAGGAAGAAACTGGTAACAAGAGAATTAGATACTATTTTGTTACTTTTATGTACAACATATAATTAACTCAGAAACAACATGGTATAGCAGATAAAGAACCATCCTTGAAGTAGGAATACCAGGTTCAGGTTCCACCTTTGACATATATATGTCTGCCCTGGTCAAGTCACAACTCTTAATGCTCTAGACCAGTGATGTCAAATTCAAATAGAAAATAGGAGCTACTAAACCATACATAAGCACCCTGTGGGTATATATTGATTTAGAAAACTAAATGTTAAAATTATCTAAATTTTATTGTATTTTAAAATTTATTTTGTTAAATATTTCCCAATTACATTTTAATCTGGTCCTGGAAGTACCTAGGAATATTGTGGGCCACATGTGACATATCCTCTGCTTTAGACAATTCTCTCAGACTCTAAGTTTCAGAGAAGGTTCCAACCTGTGTAGGCAGAGGGTGTTTCAGATACAAGCCCTATATCTATATCTGTATCTATATCTATATCTACATACATATATCTCTATCTATATCTCTATCTATCTATCTATCTATCTATCTATCTATCTATATACATATCTTTTGTAATTAACAAAACTGGATTCCATTAGTTGAGAATAGTTAATTGGAGAGTCAGTAATCAGACTCAAACAAGAATCTTGGAGACATGATATACATGTTATACATACTAGATATTTAAATGGACCTACTACTGTCTCAATAGCAGTGTTCCTTACACCGGGGCAGATTACAATCCATCTGTGCTTTCTCATACTGTGTAATTCTCATCTAATGTCCTACCATAAATCCTCCATAGGGATCATCAATATGTTAAGGATGTCTTTTAAGGCTTAGCATTCAGGGAGGACCAGCAACTCTGGTGTAGGGGTTTGCTGAGCACTTTTCAGGACTGTTCATTCACTTTTAGTGTTCACTGGTAACTCATCTCTCACCTGTGACTCCAAAAAGCAGTAGCATGAGTAGTGACCATATTCCGGTAAAACTGTCTCAGCAGACAGACTAAATCAGATTGAGGATAATCAACAGGCCTCAAACACATCAGTGAGATGTCTAACCCAAACACATGAAGACCTGTCTCAGTGGAGTGGGTGAATGAGAACAATGTTCCAGTGGTCATGAAGGTGACTGAAGCAGGTGCTATGGTCAGACATCAAAGACACAAAGATTGTCCACTGCATCCCAGGCCATTACCATTCGTCTTGATTTTTTTGTCTTGCCACTAGACTTCTATATCTCTGGAAGACAGAGTGAGGCTAACAACTTCTCATAACTCTGCCTCACTTAAATCCAATTCATGTACAGGACATTGCTCCTCTTAGAAAATGGAAGAACAACAACAACCATTAGGTGGGTACTTCTGCAGTATTCAGGCTTTCCATTTGCTATTTTTCATCCTTGCCAATCAGACCAGTCCATCTTATTTCCTGATCAGTATGATACCTCAATACAGATCATTGTTGGCAATACAGTAGTCTTTTCATTGTCCTTTGGGTCATCCACAATTTTGATTACTCAGAAATTATATTGTTCCATGATTTAAGATCAAGTAGTCTCACTGGAGTTAATTTTTTTTGTTGTTTAAAATATGGGTTTTCATGTCTGGAGACAGCTTAGAACCATTGAAAGTAAAAGGCCATCCATCCTACTGGATATGGAGTAAGAGCACCTGATTTAAAATACTAGCTGTCACCTAATGTACTATGTGAACTGATATCCCTGGCACTCCTTTGTATTTTATAAAAAAATATTTTATATACGTTTTATTTTATAAAAATTTATGTTTTATATTCCTTGATCTCCCTGGTACTCCATTTCCTCGCCTGAAAAATGAGGGGGCATTCTAGATAACCTCAAATCTTCTAATCTAGTTCTAAATCTAAACTCCCAGGGTGATCTTCTTCCTATTTGAATCTATGGCCAGTTTGTTACTCTTTACTACATAATCAGAACAACATTAAATTGTAAGAAACTTGAATGTAGTGACCATCTTTGCCTTTCTCTGTATTCCCTGCACATAGCACATTCCCTGGTACATACTTAGTCCTTAATGAATGCTTGCTGACAGACTGATAACGTATATTCTTTCTCCTTGGTTTGTCATATGTGTATTATTTGGTCAATTTCTTTTTAATATTCGTCGATGTCATTGAAGAGTTCTCATAGTATTCTGGGGATTGATGTAATCAGCAAAATGTCATCTGCAAATAGGGGCACCTGAAGGACCTCCTAGGAAATCCCTCTTCCACTTGGACTTGGTATAGCATATCCTCCATGACAGTAGTACACACCTTTGGTGAGCAGGTGTTACCGCTTTCTCCCTCCTGTGGTAATGATAACCATAGCATCATTGAACAGACTTATCTGTGGTTATATCAAGAAATCTCAAATGATCTTAACAATTACATAGGAGATACCTTGCTGGAGAAGAGCCTGTAAAGATGCATTTCCCTTTATTAAATAATTTTTTTTGTAAATTAAATTCATTAGAATTTATTAAGCAGCTACCATTTGCCAGACAAATCAAGAAACAATAAACACAATGAGCTATCATAATCTCCACACCTTAGTCAATTATATGGGAAAAAGTAGTCAGTTGTAGAGGATACATTGAAAAGCCTTCCCTTTGAGAATAGATTCATACAAAAATTATGTTAAATTCAATTCAATAAACATTTATTAAGTATCTTCTGTGTTCTAGGCACTGTGCTAAGAGCTGGTGATAAAAATAAGAAAAAGAAAGACCAGCCTAGCACTCAAAGAAGTTAATCTAATGGGGGAAGACAAAACACAAAAGGAAACTGGAAAGGGAAGAGAAGGGGACATCAGAGGTACCTGATGCAGGGACATCTTTTTCCAGGCAACTCGAACCTGGCAGAGCCACAGGTAAGAAGTCCACATCCTGTGCTCTATAAAGAAAAGCTCTGGGAGAAATGTAGTTCTTTACCCTTTGGCCTTCCAATTAGAAGGGGTAGGAGGCTGAGGGAATTGGGAAGGTATTGAAATATCCAATGCCAAATTAGGAGCATGATGCTGAGATTAAAGTGATCAGCTTATTCTGGGAAGGGCATCTTAGTTATTCCATGAAGTTCAAACCAAACATAGCTGGAGATGAACAGTGGGATTTCATTTCACATCTATTTGGTATTGGGTTTTGAGGTCCTCATTGAAAAAGTGGGACAGGAAAGTTGAACTAGAGGATCTTTAAGGTCCCATCTGGTCCTAAACCTGTGATCCTAGTCAGTTGAATTTTTGTGATGTTTGATGCTTGTCACATTCTTCATTTTCCTATACTCTTTTTGAAGAAGTAATCATAATAGACAAGCATGACATCTAAATACAAGGTTTTGATCATTCATTTCTTAACTCTGAATGTATTTCCCAGCTTAATTATTTTTAATTATCTCCTTTTCTCACCTTAGCACTGAAATAACTGAGTATCAAGGCACGTATTAACTGAATTTAGAAGATCTTGTAGGTTCTTTATGTAATTTCTTCACTTCATCTTCCTGAACACTTTATGCCCATAAATTACAATTTTCTCCATGGTTGTCCTTTTTGCTCATACTCCCATGAAATGAGGCTTTTGTGCCACAGGGAACATGATAACACCAATTCCACTAATTCCTCTATTCACCTCAACAAGAAAAATTATGAGCCATCATTTCATTTAGCTGCAAATTCATTATGGTTTCAGGTTTCATTTTAAGTGAGAATGTCAAAATGGAGATTTCTTAGTTACTCTAGTGCAGGAGTACCTTTTTTTTTGCTTTTTTTTTGGGGGGGGGGCAGGCAGGATAATTGGAGTTAAGTGACTTGCCCAAAGTCACAGGGCTAGTAAGTGTTAAATGTCTGAGGTTGTGTTTGAACTCAGGTCCTCCTGACTTGAGGGCCAGTGTTCTATTCACTGTACCACCTAGCCACCCCAATGCAGAGGTTCTTAACCTTTCTGTGCCATGGACTCCTTTTACAATCTAGTAAAGCCTATAACCCCTTTTCAGAATAATGTTCTTAAATGCATAAAATAAAATATACAGGATTACAAAGTAAACCAATTATAGTGAAATGGAGTTATCAAACACTTAATAAATAAGCAAGTTCACAAACCCCCTGAAATATACTGTGGAACCCTTGTGGATTCTATGCACCCAAATTAAAAGCTCCTGCTCTAGTGACTTATAAATTCATTGGGCACTGGATAAAAATGTCACATTTGGAGTAACAACAATTAAATTACCATTTTTCAACAGTGGAAAATCTGAGTGATTCTTAGTGCCCTCTCTTTCCTTTTATCATCACTATGGAAAACGGAGGGATCACACGGCACCAAAGACCATTTTGGTTTTTTTGTTTGTCTTTGGTTTCATGGATGCTCATGTCTGCAGAACCCCTTACCTGGTGTCCTACTCTAGACTTAACTAGACTTATCCTTAAACAAGCAAGTATAGTCTGTTACTGTATCATACATGAAATGTTTCCAGTTTGGTTGAATCTTCCAGGACTTGCGTATGATTAAGGTACAGTATTCAAGAATTTAGACTCACTTCTACACATGCTGAGGCATCAAAAGACAATTTTTTTTTTTTAGAGATAGACATGGTATATATGACACTTAGGGAGTAAAATATTTAATAAAATCTCTTCTACAAATTTTTAGGGTCTTATAAATCAGATGCATTTTGCCTAAATTTAATAGCATCTTAAAACTAAGGGTTCAGTAAATTAAGAATTCCCTCAAATACATTCATTTATGGACATTTTATATTTTGATGTAATGACATTTAAGTATATTATGAATTATTGTGATTTTTTTTTTCTTTTTGGAGGGGAAAAGGCCAGGCAATTGGGGGTAAGTACTTGCCCAAAGTCACATGGCTAGGTTTGTGTGTGTGTGTGTGTGTGTGTGTGAGTGTTAAGTGTCTGAGGTCAAATTTGAACTCAGGTCCTCCTGACTCCAGGGCTGGTGCTCTATTCACTGAACTAGCTAGCCTCTCCAATTATTGTGATTTTTTTCAATTAGCTTAGTTCATTTTATCTAGGCTTTCATATTTTAATTAAATATGTATTATACTTAAAAGTAATAGAACTTCTTATCATAATAAAAAATATTCTCTAACTCAGATTTCATATGTGCTAAATCAAACTGGGATTTCCACTCACAATTCTGATTTATTGATACTTTCTATGATCTCTTTCCTAAGAATTCAAATTTCATATAAATTACCAATCAGAGCCTTATAGCATTCCTCTGAGATATGGAATGCCGGATACTATAAACCCTTTTATGCCATCAAGCATAATATAGGTGCTGTAAAAGAAGATTTTGATACAGTAAAAATGGAACAAACATAATTAAGCTATAATTTTAGGGGATGATTTGACTTGCAAAATAACCAAATCAATGAAATAATGAGCCCATGTTATAATGAAATTCTACTGTATTCATTGAATATTTCAGGGGTCTGAGATTTTAATGGTACTGATGGTCCACTAATGAAGATCATAGCCCCTCAGTGCCTTGGCAGATGGTCTTCCTGAGTTGCTTTGGCAAAAATAACAACAGTAACAACAACAATCAATCCTTCTACCACCACCACGAAAAACAAACAAACACATCACCTGGTGGTCAACCTTCTCATGATGTACTTAACTAAGCTGGTCCTTGAATGGCAAACAAATAGGCGTGCTAGACTTTCTGTGATGGTATTAAAATCTTCAAGGACTATGTATAATAACCTCAATGCCACAATGGAACATCAGTGTAGGAAATCAGTTGAATTCTATTATATTTTTTTTATAGTTTTATAGTTTGTGAAATTGAAATAGAGATGAAATGATTTGCTTGTGGTTACACAGGTTTGGAACCTACATCATTTGATTTAAGCCATGTGTTGTGTTAATCGCAACTGTGTAGTATAATAAAAGCATTGAACAAGCAGTCAGGATATTTTGATTTAAATCTTAGCTTTGCCAGCTGTCTGACCTTGGGAAGGTCACTCAGACTCTCAAGGGACATTTATCAAATGAGGGATTTTGACTAGATCAAACCAAGACCTCTTCCTACTCTAAAATTATCCAATCTTACCTACTTCTGTATTATGAATTGATAACCAATGAACAAATATTTATTTTTTAATTTTTTTGTTTTTTGGAGGGGGGAAGGCAGGGCATTTGGGGTTAAGTGACTTGCCCAAGGTCCCACGGCTAGTAAGTGTTAAGTTTCTGAGGCCAGATTTGAACTCAGGTCCTCCTGACTCCAGGGCCAGTGTCTATTCACTGAACCACCTAGCTGCCCCAAATAAATATTTATTGAAATTTTTTTGTATTCAAGGAACTATTTTAGGTGCTTTGTTGTTGTTAAGTCATATTTGACTCTTTGTGACCCCATTTGGGGTTTTCTTGTCAAAGATACTGAAGTGGTTTGCTATTTCCTTCTCTGATCCATTTTACAGATAAGGAATTGAGGCAAACAGGGTTAAGTCATTTGCCCAGGGTCACACAGCTATTAAGTGTCTGAGGCCAGATTTGAACTCATGAAGAAAGGTCTTCCTATTCTAAGACCAGTGCTCTATCTACTTTGCTACCTAGTTGCTCCATGCTAAGTGCTTTAGGTAGTTATGGATAAAAAGTAGAAGATACAGCTTCTGCCTCAAAGTAGTTTACAATCTAGCTGGGGAAATAGGACATAAGCACATGGAAATTTATATAATTCTAGAAGAAGTAAAGAATAGTTCAATATTCAGTTGCCTGAGCACTGTGCTAGGCACTGGGAATATAAACACAAAAACAACATAATCCTTGCCTTCAAGGAGTTTAGGGTTCACTAGGGGATACATATATGCAGATGCATAAATAGAAAACTTTTACACAGTAAGTATGTATTTGGTGGTGGAAGACTGGAGAGTAAGAGAGATAGATAGCAGGATCAGGTATGGAAATGTGGTATAGAAAGTGATGGGATTAGTGAAGAAGAAAAGAATATTAAAAGAGAAGACTACCTAGAATAGAACTCAGCTGCTTTTCCCCACCCCTGGGGAAGGGGGCAGGACTTGGATGATGTAAGCACCTCCGTAGGAGACTGAGGAAGAGCCCTCGAATAGGTAGGAAGAGAATAGCCTCACTAAATCCAAATGAAGAGAGAGTATGGAGGGATGAGGGTGATCAACAGTGTCAAAATCTTCATAGAGGCAAAAAAAAAAAAAGACAAGAAAAAGAAAAGGACTGGATTTACCATTTACAAGATCTTGGTAATCTTGGAAAAAGGATTTTCAGACCAGTAGTTGGATCAGAAGCCAAATTACACTGAAGTCACTATGTGGCTCAACTAATAGAATAATGGGCCTGGAATAAGGATGACCTAAATTCAAATACAGTCTCAGACAGTCGCTAAATGTGTGACCCTGGACAAGTCATTTAACCTCATTTGGCTTAATCCACATCATGAGAAGGTTGACCACCAAGTGATAGTGTTTGTTTTTCGTGGTGGTGGTAGAAGGATTGATTGTTGTTGTTACTGTTGTTATTTTTGCCAAAGCAACTCAGGAAGACCATCTGCCAAGGCACTGAGGGGCTATGATTTTCATTAGTGGACCATCAGTACCATTAAAATCTCAGACCCCTGAACTATTCAATGAATACAGTAGAATGTGTCAAACCACTCCAGAATCTTTGCCAAGAAAACACCATATGAGGTTACAAAGAATCAGATATGACTGTACAACGACAAAAACCAAATTACAAAGGTTTGAAAAGTGAGTGTGAGATGGAGAAATATAACTGTGATGATATAATGGAGATAATAATGATGATAATGATGCTAGTTAACATTTATATAGTGCCTACTACATGGCAGGTATTACATCTACTGAGGGCTTTACAATTATTATCTCATTTGGTCCTCACAACAACCTTGGAAATAGGTGCTATTATTATCCCCATTTTACAGATAAGGGAAGTAAGGCAAACAAAAGTTAAGTGACTTGCCCAGGGTCACACAGCTAATAAGTATCTGAGACTGGATTTGAACTCAGGTCTTCCTTACTCCAGGTTCAGCAATCTATCTACTACATGACCTAGCTGCTTCAGTGAGTACGAGGAGAAATGAGCATAGTGAGCTTCTTCTAGGATTGGGGTGTGAAGAGGAAGAGGGATATAGGAGAGTAGTTTGAAGTAACAGGGTTAAGTGAAAGTTTTGCAAGGATGGTGGTGTATGTTTTGGCAGCAGAGAACGAATTAGTGAATGAGTTTTCAAAGGAAAAAACCTAAACTATTCATTTGATTATAACCAATTGTAATGGTAATGTAATTTGAATACTGAACACTGTGAGCTCCAGTGTGGAGCAGGAACTTCACAGAGAGCTGGACAAGGATCTGTGAATGATCTGCCTTTGAACCCAGCTGACAGTTTGGTGAATCCAGGTAGAATCTGGGACCATGGAAGGGGATCCAGGGAATCTGAGAAACCACCCCAAGTCAAGCTGAAAGAAGACTTTACTTGGATACTGTGTACTGACTGAGAAATTGTAAATTTACTAGTGACCTAGGGGTAAAGGGTCTGTGTAGTTTCTAATGATTGAATAGTGAATAATGAAGGATGCTTGATTGACTAAATGATTATACTTAATGACTGACTACTGAATAAGTAATTGATTTGTAACCTAGTGTGCCCCATGAGTGGAAAACTTTGACAATTGTACTTTGTGATTGAATTAAGGATTTTATGAATGCTTGAGTTACTAAATGATTGTTCTTTGTTCAAAACTTTGTGACCACTATAGTGGAAACTATGTGGCTATTTTCTATGATAAGTTGTTGTGAATGCTATATTTTGATTTTCTGTGATAAGTTGTAACATTGTGAATGCTGTACCTTGATTTACTGTTTTGCCTTGATTTGTTATGGAATAAATAGAGTGTTCACTATACTGTGTAATCAGAACCTTAAAAGCTGTTCACAGTAGCATTCTTCTGAAAAGCTACTAGTGCTTGGCTTTACATTATGGTGTAGTTGGTAGGATTACAAAGTATAGTGCCTCTATTTGTTACAGGATCCATGGCCATTTAAATTGAAATTGTAAGGCCAAGGATCATGGAGAGGTGGAATGTAATAGTAATGTAATTTGAATTTGAAGATCCCTTTGTTTTAGCAAAGGTAGCAGGTACTTAGCACTTAGTAATTGATCAAGCCTCTGTTGGGAAAACAGAAGGCATGAATTCCTGTCTCCTGTTGCTGACCTAACAGGAAGGGGTTGGCTGAAACAGGAAGCAGCTGATGCTGTATGTATATAAGGAAAAGCCCCAGAGGGACTTTCAGAATTTCTTGGAACCAGCATCTGGAGGCAGAGCAGCTACAGAAGAGAAATGAGAATTGAGAACTGAGTCAGAATTTCTTGGAGCACCGCAGAGGCAGAGCTGCTGCTGGGAGGAGGCTGAAGAGGAAAGCACCACTCCTCCAGCCTGAAGAGAATGGTTTTGATTTTGAAAACCTGGAAGGAGTGATTTTTTATTCCGAGAGCCAGCTGAGACTTCTGGGTCTGAGGGCCAACCAGAGCTGCCAAGGGACTGATGAAGCATGACTGTGATGCTGAGACTTTGTCTGTTTGTGGTTTTGTTAAGCCTTGACTTCCTGGAAACAGAGACTATGAAGAATTTGAGATGGAGTGGACACTGTGAGCTCCATTGTGGAACAGGAACTACACAGAGAGCTGGACAAAGACCTAGAAACACTCTACCTTTGAACCCAGGTAACAGTTTGGTGAATCCAGGTAGAATCTGGGATCATGGAAGGGGATCCAGAGAATCTGATGGACTGCCCTGAGTCAAGCTGAAAGAAGACTTTACTTGGATATTGTGTATGTGTACTGACTAAGAAGATTATAATTTACTAGTGACCCAGGGGTGGATGATGATTGAGTAGTGAATAATAAAGGATAATCGAATGACTAAATGATTGTACTTAGTGATTGATTACTGAATATGTGACTGATTGAGTTAACTTAGTGTGCCCCATGAGTGGAAGACTTTGATTATTGTGTTTTGAGATGGTTGAATGACTGAGTAAGGAGACAAGCCTCCTGAAGGATGATTGAATGATTGAGTTACTAAACGATTGTTCTTTGTTGAAAACTTTGTGGCCACTATGGTGGAAACTATGTGGCCATTTTAATGATAAGCTGTTGTGAATACTATACCTTGAATGCTGTACCTTGAATTTCTGTGAATGTTTTGCGTTGATTTGTTATGGAATAAATAGAGTGTTCACAATACTATGTGATTAGAACCTTAAAAGCTGTTCACAGTAGCATTCTTCTGGAAAGCTGCTCATGCGTGGCATTACACCAACAGTCATATGAAAAAATTCTCCAAATCACTGATTAGGAATGCAAATTAAAATAACTTTGAGATTCTGCCTCACACCTATTAGACAATGAAAAATGACAAAAGAGCAAAATGACAAATATTAGATGGGCTCTGGGAAAAAATTTTTTCACTAGTGCATTTTTGGTGGAACTGTGAATTGCTCCAAACATTCAGTAAAACAACTTGTAACTATAACCAAAGGTTACTAAACTGAGCATATCCTTTGCCTCAATTATATCACTACTAGACCTATAACCCAAAGAAATAAAAGAAACAGAAAAAGTATCTATACATATAAAAAATCTTGTAGCAGTTCTTTTCATTGTAGTCAAAAAGGAAACCAAAGGGGTGCCCTCCTACTGGGAAATGGCTCAACAAATTGTAGTATATAAACTACATAAGAAACGATGTGCCATGAGAAACGATGACAAGGAGAATTTCAGAGGAAATTGGGGAACTGATGCAGAGAAGTGGGTAGAATTAGGGGAACAATTTATACAATCGCTATCAATTATTGGTAACAACATTGTAGCAAAAAATAACTTTGAAAAACTAAAACTCTGAACAATACAAGGATGAAACCACAAGTCTGGAAGATGAATCATTTCTTTCACCTCCTTCCAAAGACATAATTAATTTAAAATTCAGGAAAAGGCATACATTTTCAGACATGGCTAATATAGGAATTTGTTCTGCTAAACTATATAACTATGCATTCAGGGGTTTATTTTTAAGGTTGTTTTTTTGTTTTTGTTTTTGTTTTTGCTCATAGTGGGTAGTCAGAGGAAGAAATGAATTTTTAAAATGCTTATTAATTGAAAAAATTGAAATTAAAATGAACCCTTTAAAAATTACCTCGTAAGCCTCAAGTGCTAAATAAATGTGTTATAATTATGCAAAAAAAGATTTAGAATTGAGAAGGACCTCACTATGAATGACTTCTATGCAAGAAATGTCATGAGACATGATGAATGAATAATTACCAAATGAAATCTATAAACAATAAGTATTATAAGAATTGATAAGAATGAGAAATTTTGTGGGCTTCAGTGGACTGAGAAATTATCAAAACTAAGAATTTTATTTGCCTTTTGAAAAGTGAATAGAATTTAAGCACCAAATAGAGAAGGGGTGAGGCATGGTGATAATGAGCAGGGAATAGAAAATGATATGAACAAAAGCAAAGGCATCATGTTCAAAGTCTCAACCTTTCTCCAGCTTTTCCTTCTTCAAAAAAAAGGAGGGAAATATATACTGGGGGCAAAACAAGCTGAAAGAAGTTACTTGTTATATATTATTCTGTTTTTCTCATCAATTTTTGACCACATAGTCCCCTAACTTCCATTGCTCAGAAGAGGCTTGATAATTCAGAATACTCTTGGAATGAAGCCTTAAAAATGAACGTTAATGAGTTTTTTTTTCCCCATAGAAGCATATGGTATTAATGCAAAACATTTTTAATAACTGAAAATTTGTGATTCAATATTAAGGCAATTAGTGACATTGCAAGAGAAATTAAGGTAGAAAAGTTAATGCAGAGTCAGTGTTTATTGCATTTTGATAGAGACATATTGCATTTATTTCATAAATAGAGCCTACTGAAAATAGGCTTTATACATTTATTTTTCCATTGAGATATAAAAAATGGTAACCTTTTATTATTTGGGCAGTTTTATTAATACAAAAGAACAGAAACAAAGACAACTGTGTAAGAAACACTGAAAAAGTAATCCCAGAGAGAAAAAAATACTCTTCCAGAATGAAGGTGACCAACGTGTCCAGTTTTCCAGCCTCCTAGGGATATGTGATAAATATGAAGACTTTAACATGGAAAGCTAGGAAATCCTAATACCTAGATCTGTGTGATAATTATGGGACAACTGTAAATTGTCTATTTGTGTTATGGCTGACAGAAATGTAGATTTTGTTTTCTTTTATATATATATATATATATATATATATATATATATATATATAAATGTTAAAATATACATATATTTTAACATTTATTAACATAATAATACACATACATTTTTAACATTTGATTTTAGAACTTTAAATTCTAGATTCTTTCCCTTCCTCCCTCATCACCCACCCCCACTGGAAAGACAAACAATTCAATACAGGCCATACATGTGTAGTTACCCAGAACATCTCCACAATGGACATAAAGTGAAAGACTGACTATATTTCTCTCCTTCCTATTCTGTCCCCCACTCGTTCTATTTTCTACTTTGTCCCTGTCCCTTTACAGAAGTGTGTGCGTCTAACAACACTCCACCCCAACCTGCCCTTCCTTTCATCATCGCCCCTCTCATCCCCTTCCCCCCCCTACTCTCCTGTAGGGCAAGATACCCAATTTAGACTGTATGTCATTCCTTCCCTAAGCCAAATTCAATGAGAGTAAGGTTGACCCATCCCTTTTGCCTTCCTGCTCTTCTCCTCCATTGTAACAGTTATCCCTTGCCTTTTCTATATGAGATGATTAACCCCATTCTGTCTCTTCCTGTCTCCTCTCATTCTATTCCTCTCTCACCTCTCAATTTCACCTTTTAAAATATTATCCCATTTGATAATTGATCCTGTGCCCTCTGTCTGTGTACATACATATACACACACTCACATATGCATTCCTACGTATATATACCCTCCTATATAGACATATATGGATGTATACATATATATACACATTTATATTCCCTTCAACTATCCTCACACTGAGAAAAGTTTCGTAAGTTACAATGATCGTTTTTCCTTGTTGGCATGTAAATAGTTCAACTTTGATAAGTTCCTTATGAATTCTTTTCCATGTTTACCTTCTCATGCTTCTTGTACTTGAATGTCAAATTTTCTATTCAGTTCTGGTTTTTTCATCAAGAATGCTTGGAA
>CM053585.1:451311492-451349859 GCA_028646515.1 Pseudochirops corinnae | reverse complement strand
TTCATAACTACTGTGATGGCTTTGACTTTCTGGTTTTGGGACTCAGGTTTCTGGTATTTAAATAAATGTTCTAGCTATATTTCCCATGTAGAGAGCCTGTTACATTTTGTGATTAATAACCATATCAGCATATTTATAGTTACTGTAGATATTGTGAATACTGCATTGTTGATACAGGTACTTCTGGCATATTAGGATATGTCTGGGCATATATAGACTACCCCATACTCAAGCCTATGCACTTGTATAAATAAATATAGTTTAAAAAAAATAAATAAAACTTAATTCCTTAGTAGCTTTTGGAGGGAAGCAGGCAGTAGTATATGGGGAGGGGTATAAAGAAAGAATGCACTCGAACAAAGCTCTCTCTAGAGGAAAGAGTTGTTGTCGTCTGAGAGTTAGGGGAAAAGGGAGACATTTTCAGTTCCATAGGGTGAGGTATTCTATGTGTGGTGTTTCAAGCACCAAGACAGACCGGTTATAAGTACTAGGTAAGTAATGATCTTTGATAAGTTTTGTAAAATATGCTTTGCTGAATTTGCATAACTCTGAATTTGTGAATGACTGTAATTCCAGCTTGTTATTTTGGGCCAGTATAAGATCTGTGCCACATGGACTTTGCTGAGATTCTTTATTATAATATGGGGGAAAACATTCAAAAAGGTTTGAATTCTTGAGTCTTCATGGGAACTTAGAGACTTCTTCTGGATTGGAAATATGGACAATTAGTTCAAAATGTATCACAGCTGATTTGCTGAGTACAGGACATTTTTAACAAGGGAGGGGTAAGGAAGAATGTAATGAAGGGTAGAAGGAATGAGAGCTCAGTACTTGAACGTTGCACAGATATTTCTCTGCCTGCTTCTAGTCTAAGTGGCTTTGTGAAAAGCTGGGAGTGGGAGTGGAGGTAAGAAGGTTGGGGAAAATTGTTTCCAGCCATGCATAACTGAAGGTCTGGTGCTGTGTGGTGAGGAAGCTTTCTAATTGACTCAAAAACTGGAATTTCTGATGACTCAAGAATTTCTGAGCCACAACTCAGTTTTCATATAAAAGGGATAGCTATAAGAAGATCTCTAAGTTTCTTTCCTTCCTTGTGATAAGTCAGGTGAGAACTTCCATGATATACCAAGTGGGGAAGTAGCAGCAAATTGCATTACCCTACTCATGAGTTCATGACCATACAGCATCTTGTTTCTTTTGTGTTTGTTATTCTCTCATCTAAGGCAACTAATGAGGCATCCAGAGACAGAATTGTCTAGTAGTAACCTTGTGTGTTAAGGAGATACATCAGCACCCTCAGAATCTCACCGTCAACTAGAGTTAGGCAGCAGAGTATACCAGAGGTAATGGGCGATGGCCATGAAGTAGGGATGGCTGATGACAGAGTCCGTGCCTGAAGGATGTGGAAAGGCAGTCACATGGGGATAAAGGCAACTTCAGAGACTTCAGGGAGACTTAGGAGAACTCCATGAAAGGACAAAAGAATTTCCTTGTGTCAAGAGTCAGTTTGCCATTTGTTTTCTTATATATGTCCCTCTATACCAGTATACTTTAAACTTAAGCCCATTTTGTCCAGTGACCATAGGCTCTCCCAGGGGGAGAGTATGCCTGCAATTTTGGGGTGAAGAATATTTTTAAAATTACTTTTATTGGTACAGCTCAGTAAATCCTTTTTCTAAAAGCTTAATGGAGTTAAACCAATTCCAGCTGATAATGTGAAGCATTACTGTAGCTTGGAAGCTACAGTGTTAGAAGGTATAACTCTTTAGGGTTATCTCTAGAAACCTGAAGGTAGTTATACTTAACCACTCTCAGAGAACTCAACCTGCCAGTGCCAGTGGAAGGTGGGGAACGGAGTGTATATATATATATATATATATGTATGTGGGGAATACTAATTGTGGAATTTTCAAAGTGGTAGGGCTGAAGGAAAAAGGTGGCAGTCTTTTGGCTCCCACTTTCAGCATTGAAGGCTATGGAAACAGATTCCCTAAGATTTAGTCCCAATGACTTTGACAGCTGAACACAAAGAGGACTAGAACTGAGCTAATATCAAGGACAAGAACTTGCAGAAGGAGGTCAATCAGGAGGGAAAAGGAAACAAAGAAAAATTGACCTAGTTCCCTGTTTTTAGGACATTGGATGAAGATTAAGGTTTAAGAGCCATTGATATTTGTAAACTTTACCTAGTTTCCCTACTTCCTCTCTCAGTTCCCACCCTACCCTGCTATGGGTACCTATAGAGTGTGCTATATGGTACATTTCCTTTTAAGTGGGAGTTTCAAAGAAATGGATATTCAAGATAAATTTGACAGACATTCAGAAAGCTCTTAGCTGCTCTTGATGAGTTTAAGGCATAAGACCCAAATGATCTATAACCTCATATACTGAAAAAAAAAATAGAAGATATAATTACTGAGTCAGTGTCAGTGATTTTTTCAAGATTATAGAGGGGAAAAGAAGGTTCCTGTGAGGAACGTGCTATACAATTCTGCTCTGGCCTCGAAGTCAGTAAAACCTAGGTTTGAGTTCTACCTTAGATGCTTAGCTGTTGTAACACCAGGCAAGTCATTTCATTTCCATAAGCCTCAGTTTCTTCATCTGTAAAATTAGGAGTTTGGTTACTCAGTGACCTCTAAGGTCCATTCCAGTTCTATTACTATGATACTGAATGATCTTGGTGCCAAAGGAGGGACTTGCAAGTTTTCAGAAAGTGAGGCCCAAGTGGGATGGGGACGCTCTGTGGTCCCTTCTGTGGGTTGTGCTTACTGAGGCCCCCTGCTCATCTTGCAGCTCCTTGCCCCTTTCAAGGGGAAGTGGTGGAGCTGCTATATAACAGCTGTGGGAGTGGTTGTGGTGGTGGGGTAGCTGATACTCAAATCTTGAGATTCATCATTTCAGTGAGGATGAGCCAGGCATTTTTGCAATTTGGAAGATACATGAAGGCAGATGTTCATACAGTTCGAGCTGGAATCTCAAGGAACAACCTGCTCAAAGGAAGGTATTAACCTCATGTAATGTCAATCATGGCAGCACACCTGAGGATTGCTGCTGTGAATAATTTTAAGAGTCTAATCTCATAGTATAATGAATTCTCTATTTATAGAACAATAAATTAAAGTTTATTACATAGGAAGTTAGAGTGGAACTTGGTATTCTAGTCAAGGAAATTCTAAGAGACATGGAATTGTGGATTTGTGAACAAGCAAAATGGCAGCCTTAGGAGAATCTCTATGGTATTATTGAGCAGGCCAGGGCTATTCATTCACCAAACAATGTGGAAGCCAAATTTTTAGGAAATGTGCCTTGTGCCTATTATAAATTCAAGTTTTCCTAAGCTTTTCCTATAGAGAATAGTTACTTTTCCAAGTGCTACTAAGAAATAGAAGTCTGTCTCATGCAGGAACGGTCACCAAGAAGGAAATGGGTGTCTACTTGAAAGCAAAAACCCAGTACAAGTTAGGAAATTTTTGTTTCTGGACGTCTGCTAGACAGAAATGCCCTTAGCACAAACCCTCTCAGAAGTGCCTTATGTTCCTGGGCAGGTCACTTAATTTCTCTCACTTTTCTCATCTGAAAAATGAAAGGGTGGGAATTGGTGACCTCTAAATTCCCTTCCAACTCTAAATCTAGGATCCTAAATTAATAAAAGTCTAGAGTATATAGTCAGATCTATCAATCCCCCATCCCAATTCTCCTCCCCCCCTCCAACTGGCAGATTAGATCCCTGGAGGTCTGGTGGCTACTTCTCTCCTTGGAGTCTTAAGAGACTTTAAGACAGTGGTTCTCAACCTTCCTAATACCCTGACCCCTTTAATACTCATATGTGGGCATATCTGCATGTGGGTGGACCACTTATAGATGGATAGAGGAGCTGTGTCTTGGATAGAGGAGCAATGTCTCAGTTCCTAAGACCATCAGAAATATGTGTTTTCCAATGGTCTTAGGCAACCCCTGTGACCTCTGTGAAAGGGTCGTTTGACCCCCAAAAGGGTCGCGACCCACAGGTTGAGAACCACTGCAAGAGGTTGGAGAAGGCCTTCGAATACTATAGCTCAAGAGGACCTCACTAGTGTGTTTTTCCCTCCAACTCCCATGATTACCAGTCAATTAGTTAAATATACTTAAGAAGCTTTCAGAAAGGGGGTATTTATTAAGGAAGAACAGTTGGTACTAAAACATCCCCCCTCTTCCTCCTCCCAAACTCTGTGACTTACTTTTCTACAGTATATATAAAGTCTAGGAGAAAGTGGGATGAAGCTTAGAGATCACATGTGGCAAAGGGGCAACCGACAGACCCTGAATGTTGGAAGCCCCTTTCTTTTCATTGTGAGATACTCATGAAGCCTTCCTCAGGCACATATCTTCTCTCCTGGTCTCCTTGTAGAGTCTTGAAACTGCCTTTCTTCAGTGTGTCTTATTTGTCTTTGGCTCCCAACGTAAACACTGCTGCATTGGAAGCCAAATCTATAGACAACTGCTGCCGTTCCAGGGACATTGCTAGGATGTCAGTGAAGAAGTACAAATTCTCCTGAACAAGGTCCTCTTCTTATCAAAATGGGGAAGGGAAGATTGAATCTGCTTTTCCTCTGCCTCATGTGTTTCCTATTAAGAGCTTGGTAGGAATTGCTCTCCCCTCCATTGCCCCTGGAATCACCAAAGTTGTGAAATGAATCGTTATTTTATACAAAACCCATTGGATGAGTTTCTTCAGCCATTCCTAAAACAACACCTGTATAGCTTGACTCCATTTCATCTGATGGCTTCCAAGGACTTTTTACACATAGCCTGATATCTCTGATTGATTAATTAATAGTTTCAGTCTAGATCTTTCTCACTTGATAAAGGTGTCAGGGCTAGAGAATTTTGTTAGTTTCTTTAAGTGAAGTGGGAGTAATTGATCCATTGGTTCATTCTCCTCCTTCACTCTTACATTATAATTCGGCATGCTGTGTATAGATCACCAAGAAATAACCTTAATACTGATAAATTAGTGAGCCTCCCAACTCTTTCCAGAAAAAAAAAAGATGGAATTGTGGAATTAAGAAGGACAAATGTTATCTTAAATTTAAGAAAAAAAAAGGAAGAGAAGGGACTCTGAAAACCATAGACCAGTGAGTTTGACCTCTGTTGGGAGGAGGAAATTCTAGAGAACATCATGAAAGGCATGGTTAGTAAACACCTAGAAAAGAAAGTGGTGATCACAGAGAGCTAGCATGGCTTCATCAAGAATAGATCATGCCAGAATAATCTCATTTCCTTTTTTGTTTTTTAAATAGGATTATTGTATGAGTAGACTGTGGGAATTCTTTATAGCTTACCCAGATTTTAACAAAGTGCTTGACTAGGGTGGGTTTTGGTTTTTTTTGTGCTATTCTTGTGGAAAAGATGGAGAATGTGATCTAGAAAATCATATAGTTTGGTTGATTTGGGATTGTTGGAACAAATGAGCTCAAAAGAGTTCCATGTCAATTTTGGAAGTCTACAGTAGACTTCCCTAGGGATATGTGCTTTTGTGGATGAAGCTATACATATAAGTATCAAGTTTGCAGATGACACAAATATGGAAGGAATTACTAACATAGGATTACAAAGTCAGGATCTAAAAAAAAAAAAAAACAATCCACAGGGAGTAAGCATAAATAAATGCTTTTTGATTAATTGGATTAAATGTAATAACATGAAATAAAATGACTATAAATGTAAAATCTTACACTTAGCTTCAAAAAATCAGCTTATTTGGGGGGCAGGATGGGGACTCTATGGCTATACAGTAATTCATCTGAAAAAGGATCTAGGGCTATTGCTGGACTGCATATTCAATGTGAGTCAACAATATACTATGGCAGCTACAAAAGCTATAAACATCTTAGTCTACATTAAGAAAGGCCTGGTGTCCAGAGCAAGGAGGTGAGAGTCCCACTGCACTATTTCTTGGCCCAAACACATCTGATTTATTGGGTTTAATTCTGGGCACCACATTTTAGGAAGGATGTTGCTAAGCTGGAGAACGTACAAAAGAGAACAATCTGAATAGTGAACTCTTAAGGTCATCCCATATGAGGGTCAGTTGAAGGAAAGGGAGAAAAGAAGACAGATGGGGGATGGGAAGGTGACAGTAAAGGTTGAAATGTGAAAGAGGGATCAAACTTTGACCTAGAGGGAAGATCTAGGAACAATCAAGGCACTGGGGTCAACTGCCCCAAGAAGAGAAGTATCAGCACAAGAGACCTCTCATCTGGGCTGTTGCTATAGCTTCCTATTTGCTCTCCTTGCCTTAAGTCTCTCCCTATTCCAGCCTGTCCTCCACAAGACTGCCAGAGAGATCTTCCCAAAGTTCAAGTCTCACCATGCCTTTCTGCCCTCCCAATAAACTTCAGGGGATTCCTATTCCTTTTTGGGTCAGAAATGAACTCCCCTGTCTGGCATTGACAACTCTGCTCCTGCATTTCCAGCCTTGTTATATTATCACTCCCTATCACACACACTAAAATCCAGCCACAGGGAATGGCTATTTTTGTCCTTGTATCTCTAGCACTTTGAATAGTGACTAGCACAGAGTAGGTACTTAGTAAATGCTTATTAGATGATTGATTGTTTGAAGGAAGAGTTTGTTAGGGAAGTGTCCTATCTTCCCCTCACACTAAGTCCAGGCCTGTGGCGCCACAATTAGCAAGAGGATAATGATGCTGATAATAATGACTGATGTGTAGCTGTGATTCTGATCAGTAGCTCTCCTGTAGGGAGTGAAAAAAAATGTGATCTCAACACAAAACCATTTGGACAAAAAATTATACATGTCCTCAGTAATGCCAGAGTATTACAGTACAGGGCAGACTGCTTAACATTAACCATAGAATTAATTTGCCACAAACATTTTGATATTTAGTTCCTCAGTAAGTGATTTGACCTTGCTCAGAATGAAAATGACATCACAGAAGCCCCTTTCTATTTTCTAATCCTAAAAAGGAAATTAATCCTTCTAGGCTGTTCAAGACTTTGTTTTGCAAAATTCTTGAATATATAAAATGGGCAGCTAAAGTGAGAAGATGAGAGTAAAGTGTATATCTAACTGCAAATTGAATCATGTAATGTGCTGCCTGTGATATTTTAAAGTGATATTTGAAGCAAGGATCAGCATTTCTAGTTGATATTAAATGGTTGCTGTTTTATCGATATGACACCAAAATGGCCCGGCCCTTGTAAAAGAATTTGTCGTAGGTGAAGTTTGGGGTTATGTAAAATGATAATAAGTGGGCTCAAGTGGAACAGAGGCATGTCAGGCTTTAAGAGGTAGTTCCTGATGTATTGTTATTGCTTGGGTTGGGCTTGTTGATGCTGATAAATTAACTTTATTTCCAATTTTAGACTGGAGGGATACACATTTATGGTCAATCTCCTTTCAGTTGCAACAGAAATAAATCCTCAGGGAGACAATCTTAAAGACCGTCTGCTTGGTCATTGAGATTGAAGGACCCAATTCTGGTTTTCCTTATTAACTCTTCAAACATTATACTTTCTCTTGTAATTGAAAAAATATATATTTTCTAACCTGGAAGGTAAAATCGTGGTGTCTGACATTTTTTCAAAAGACTGAACTGTCTTATCAGGGAGGAGGAATGCCTAATCTTATGACCTGACTATTTATATAGTTTTTAAACTTTCTAAGAAAAAAGGCTTTAATTAATGCTTAATGGTATAAACACCATTGCTTTAGTAGTTGCCTAGCAACTAACATATTGCAGGTCTGTTGGATTGCTAAAGAGACCCAAATAAATGAAGAGATTTAGATTAATTTCAGATTCAGGTGGATGAGAGACAGTTCTGGGCCAGACTACTATGTTAAATTTTTATATATTTTTTTTAAGTTCAAGATTGTACTTGTCTCACATTAAATTAAGTATCCCTTGTGGTCTATTGCTTTTAAACTATTTAAAGAGAGAAAACCAAAAAGCATTAGAATACAATTCAGAAAATACACATAATGACATTGGACAAACCAATGTATTCAGGACCATAGGAAAGACTTTTCTATTAATAAAATTGCAGAAATGTTTCTGAGTCACATAAAATTGCAAGTAGGGTGTTTGAGCAGGGAGTCTAGGCATTCTCAGATTAGGTAACAACCCCCAAATTCTCCAGTATGTTATAGCTTTGATTATATAACAAGGATGAAGGGACCAGAGCATTTGGGTCACCAGATCGGCAAGGTCATGAGTCATGTGAGTGGGCCACACATACTCTGATCCCTCTACCCCTGTTACAGTAGTATTACAGTTTTTCAACATGGTAACAGTTTCTCTGGTAGGAATGGCCACTCCCATATCCACACCCAGAATATTGGGTACCTACAAAGAGGGTTAGGGTTGTCTGAGACCCCAAAATACCAACATGCCGGGTCCTGCCGAAAGAATTTGACTCGTCTTCTCAGCCAAAGAAAAGTAAAGTTTATTGAAAGTTCGCCATATTGAGTAGAATCTTAAGAAGCCTAGGTATCTGTTGGCACAGTGATAAAAAAATAGAAATAGGCAATAATGGAGGGGTTGCGGAAAGACTGGCATAATAATATATTATTGGTGGAAATGTGAAGTAGTCTAACTGTTGTGGAAAACAATTTGGGGTTAGACATATAAAGGAGTTAAAATGTCTGTATCTTTTAACCTAGAGATTCTATGCCTAAGTACATACCCCAAGGAGGTCACTGACAAAAAGAAAGGCTCCATATACCCCCTAGAATTACAGCAGCATTCTTTATGTACTCCTTTGGGAAAGCTAAAGAAATTATGGTATATAAGATATTACTAAACTAAAAGAAAGGACATAATGAGTACAGAGAAGCTTGGAAAGACTTGGATGAATTGATGCAAGGTAAATTTAAGAGAGGCAGGAAAGCAAATTTTTATATTTTATAATGCACAATGACTACAACAATGAAAATTTAAAAAAAAACTACTACAAAACAGTTGAAAATGAATGTTGTAAGATGGTAAGAGCAAGCTTGGTTCCAAAGAGGAGCTAAGAGAAGATATCCCACAACATTAACATTAAGTTCAGTTTTTTTAATGTATTGATTAGTTTTGCCATATTTTTTCATCTCTTTTTCTTTTCTTTTTAAATAAAATTCTTTGTTATTCAAGATGTCTTTCTGGGAGGGGGGAAGGAGACAAATACGTAGGAAATCTAGGTAATTTAAAAACAAAAGCTATCAATAAAAATCTGTTGAAAGAAAAAAAGAATGGATAGACCATGGAAGCAGTTCTATCATTGTATTAGGAGACATACAATACTGTTTTGTTCTTGTCCACTATTTTGACAATTGTACAAAAAGTCTACTCTCAATTATCTGCATTATTAGAAACAAGCGTTGGTGAAAATAATAGATCATCCAAAAGTCATTTGTAATTGACTGGCTTGCATTACATGCTGGAGATTTACTTTTCCAATTATGTTTTGCTTAAGCTAATATTAAAAGTATTTTGTATTCCCTGTGCATAATCTACCAAACAATATTTGTTGTGGAAGACTTCCCCCAAACCATATCATACTGGGTAGCAAGGGAAAATGAGACAGGACCTACAAATTTACTAAGTAAAATTTACCAAATATCTAAACCACACATGGATAACCAATAATTGACTGTTATAAAATTATTACATCATAAAAATGAAAGTGGGGGAAGGAACTTGATAATCCCTAGTGCTTTGGGCTTTGCTCTTATTAAACAGACACATGGAGCTCAGGTCTCTGATGCTTTCTTTTTTAGTTTTCATGAGAAAAGGAGTGGGGCTCTATCATGTCAGATACTAGGGAATAGAGAAGAATGACAGTGATCTGGTACTTTCTAAATTTTATTACTAAAACCTTGATGATACAGAGTTGATTTCATAATCAGTAATTTTGTCCTTTGACAAGCACAAAGTCTGAGTAAAAAATGATTTGCTCTATAGAGTTAATAACACTCCCCTCCCCCAATTTAGTGTAGCAGAGACCACAATGATTACAGTCTTCTTTATGGAGGGAGGAAAACTACTCAAACATCAGTGGAGAGTGTTTATCTCAGCATAGGATATTGGGAATTCTAATGGCTCCCTCAATATAGAACTCTCTGGGTTGTTCAGCTCATTTAGTTGGAGCTTAATGCCAATTAGGTCAAGGTCATGGGTTCAGGGAGAAATGCCTAAAACATTTCCTCAGTCACAGACTGAATTCTTGACTCCAGCCTGCCATCTCATCGGTCACAAGGAGGGCTGACTCAATAGAAACTCATTTTACTACAAAAACAAATCCAAATAACAAATCCCAGTCAAGTTGGATGCACATACAAAAGGGATTAGTTGGTTCTCCAGTATGATAAATAGAATTCATGATCTTTCCATTTTAATGTTAAATATAAGTGATTTAAAAATAAGATTCATTCTTATTCATTGCCTTCTCCTCCCCCTCCATCTTTGCCCTGCTATCTTTCCAAACTTGCCAATGGAAAATTTACTTCCTTAGCATTGGGATGAGTTTCCTATTTAAGTATCTGATGAAGCTTCAAAAAATTTAATTTACAGAACTGGCCAGTAGTTGTTGCTTTCGGTTCTATGCTACCTGACATTAATGGAAGTTGTGTTTTATGCAAAGACTCTGAGAAAGGATTAATTTTCAGTCTCCATACAAGCTGATCTCAGAAGAGAGTTTAAACTAGCTAGTGTCCTAGTGGTGATACTGCACTGACTAGGCCATTTTAATAGTAAGGGACTTAATTCATAGTGGTCGGACTACTGGGCAAGCAGAGCAAAATCCTTGCAAAATGCTCTAAATCTCAAGAATTGTAAGGTTAAAGCAGAACAATTAAGTTGTCAATTAACCAATGTACAAGTGGGATTTTAGAAGTGAAATTACCTTTATTTTAAGTCCTCTCTTGTGATCAATCTTGAACTATCATCCTGGGTATAATTTTGTTTTTATAGCCTAAGAGCTAATGAATGTGATTCATGACAATGAACATTTTTATTGGGGTCATCAGTGAACCCAAAAACATTTAGTCTCTATAACAACAGTATAAACTCCTTAGATGCTACTTCCTGAAGAAACCATGTTATAACATTAGACAATTTCTAGTTCTAAACTCCTCACTGAAGATTTTCCATTTCAGCAGTGAGATAGTTAGCTCTTTGGATTATAATCCAACAGCAATACAAGAAAATTCACTGCTTTGTTTTACAAGAAAATGTTTCTTGAAAAGAAAGAAAAACTTCTTTCATTTCTCTTAATTCCAAGTTCTTAAGCATATAACTTTTTACTTATTAGGTATGCTTGTATTATCTTGTAAGCAGAGTTAGGATTCTAGCGGAAGGCATAAATTTCAGAGGAAGGTTTTTTTTTTCCCCTTGAGAAAGAGATGGTAAATCCAAAGAACTAATGCTCAAAGAAAAAATTAAAGAATTTCTATTCAAGAGGTAATTATGCCTCAGTCTCTTCACTGAAAAAGTACCCAGACCATTTGACTGATCATTAGCCCTGGAATTTGGTTTAAGAATCTTCCAGAAGGTTGAAATTAAAGAGTTAACATTTCTTAGGCAATGAATCAACTCCAGTTCAAGAACCTATAGGGGAGATTTTCCCTGCCCTGGTTTGTGTCAGATTTGGGCCCAATTTGTAAACTGAGTGATTAGAGTGTGAAGAACCTATAATTAGAAGTCCCAATATGAATATTTACCTGTCTAAAAAAGGAACATTGGTCCCAGTTAGTCAGAGCTCAAGGTTGGAAATTATAATCTAATGATCTCTTAGAATTTCAAGTCTATTTTTTTCCTAAGGAGTCAATAAATACTAGTTCATTGCTATTTTACTGAAACACAGCTTGGATGCTTGGAGTTGATTTCATGCTTTCAACACATTTTTAAGATATCTAGCAATTCTGGAAGGGTTTGTACCATATGGTCCTGATAAAGGGATAGATTTGCACAACATGGTAGTTGGCAGGAAAGGGCATGAACTGAATCAGGTGTGGGTGGGGGCAAAGGAGTATGGGGCAAAGTCTCTAATATTATGCAAGATCCCTTGAGAATTATATAGAAAAAAGTGATCTTTTAAGAAAAATTGTAAATTCACATTAGAAAAATCTCATAAAAATGATTTTCCTCCCTCAATTGTTACTATTTCAGGTGACAAAGTTAATTCCCCCAGGCTTTTTTTAGGGCTGCTCATTTAGTGATCAGAATAGAGAGACCAGTGCCTTGCACAAGATTGGAGCTTCATAAATATCTGTTAATTGATTGGTTGATTGGAATATTAAAAAGGTACACCATCATCTCTAGGGAAAGTCAATAGGAGCATAGTTCTAGAGAGGCTAAATCTCTTAATTCTGTAGATAAGGAAATTGAGGGTCAGAGAGGTTGTGACTTGTCCAAGATCACTCAGCTAGTAAGAAGCAGAACTGGGATTAGAATCTAGATTTTTTAACTCCAAATTTAGTGCTCCTCCTACAGTATCACACTTCCTCTAAGAAATGTTTAAGAAGGAAGGTAGACCAGTGTCTTGTCCCCATAGGAGGACTTCTTGGCTAGGGCTAGAATCATCCTCATCACAAAAAAAAATTAACATTCATTTAACACTGTAAGGTTTAGAAAACTAAATATCTCATTTTCTATTTAACGAGCATTTTGATGGTCACATCCTACAACAGTATTATCCAAATTTACTCTTAGGAAAATAGAGGTCAGGTAGCTAGCAAGTGATAGTGTAGATGCCACTAGTAAGTGTCAGAGGCAGAACCAGAGAAGCCAGATATTCTTGGCATCCAATCTAGCATTGTACCCACTGCAGAATGATAGAAATGGAAAAGACTTTAGAGGCCATTTTTCAGACAAGGAAATAGATCCAGTGAAGTACTTGTCCAAGGGACACACAAATTAGTTCGAGAGTTCGATTTGGAGCATGAGTCTCCTGACTATCAGGCCAGTGCACTTTCTGAAGCAGTCTCTAAAGTCTAAGTGACAAACACAGTCAACAATGAAGTGGAATGGGCAGCAGAGGAATGGCTAATCAATGCAGTGGAATTTAAAGTCTAAGGACCATGGTTCAAATTCTTCTTTTACTACCTGTGTGACCTTGGATAAGTGCGGCATCTGTGGGCCCTACTTCTTGATCTGTAAAATGAGGGAGTTTGAACAGATGCTCTCTGAGGGTCCTTACAGCTTTAAATTACGATACTATGAACAGGAGACCAGGAGAGAAAATCTTCGGTTTAGAATCGGTGACCATTTGGAGGAGGCAAAAGGTTGACCGTTTGAGAGATACGGGGTTTGACAAGGGACTTTTGTCAAGAGAGATAAAAGGAAATTTCTGAAGATGAAAACAATGCTTTATCTTTTGTGTAGTGCCCAGTTGAGAAGGGAAAGCGATAACTTGACCTAGCTCAGAGTTAAGATTTGGGAGACCTGAGATTTAGTTTTACCCCGTACCGCTGTCGTGTAGGGATGCATTGACAGTTATGTTCGGTGGTGCCTCAGATTCCTCCATCCGCCTAGGGGACAGACCCGTAACCCCGGGGCCCGGCTTATCTGTAGTCTGTTTCACTGCAAAGAGAAAGGAGTGGGGGTGTGTTTTGCAAAGACTTGGGTTGTCTTTCAAACTCAGGAGGCGGGAACACGATCAAGGTCATCCACCCTCTCCAGAAACCCTTCCACCGGGATGCCTGGTGGCGTGGGTTCCTGGAGCCGGAAAGAAGTGAGGCTCTCAGCACGAGAAAGCGTGGGTGCCCGCCTGCGCCCTGCCGCGGGCTCCTCCTTGGCACAGGGGCGCCGCTCTGGGCTGGGCTCCAGCGCGCAGCGGGTTAAAGCGCGGCGGGGGCGGGCAGGCAAGGGGAGGAGTGTCCTGTGTTTTGCGGGCTGGGGGTGCGGAGCTGGGGAGGTGTGCAGAGCGCGGCGCTCCCGACTCCTTCCTCTCCTCTCCGCTAATCTGTGTGGCCGGCTCTCCGGCGTGCAGGGGGTTAAGCGCCTCCCGTGCAGAGCGAGGGGGCTGAGCTGGGGAGCTGCAGCTCGGTGCTCGCATTCAGATCCGCTAGAGCAGGAAGATGGCGACGGACGGGGCGAGCTGCGAGCCCGACTTCTCCCGCACCCCGGAGGACCCGGCGGGAGCCCCGGCAGCGGCGGCGGCTGCGGTAACCGAGCTCCGGGGGTGGGAACGTTGCAGGCGATGGTTCGGGGTGCTGGGGCTTAAGGTGGCGGGTTCCGCGGTCTACCAGGCTCTGCAGCCTTCTTTCCTCCCGGGAATACCTTTCGTCCCCACGCCACACCCCTGCAACTGGAGGGGTGGGGCGGGAGGTGGCTGGGGTTGCTCCCGATCTTCCCCTGCAGCTGGAAAGCACCAGGTCCTTTTCTCCTGCTTTCCTTGGCGAGCCTCCCCTTCGGGGCACCTCTCCGGAGCCCGCCCCTCTTGCAGCCCGCACCCTTTCCCTAAGCTTGCTGTCCCCGGTCCCACCCTCTCTGCACGCCTCCTTCTCTTCTCCCCCAACCCTTCCCACTTGCCCCAGTCCCTGCTGGTTTGGCTGAAGGTGAATTGTGGTCTATTTGCCAAGCGAACTTGACCCCCTATTGTTTGCATCTCTGCCGCGCGCGTTGTGGTGTGTGTGTGTGTGTGTGTGTGTGTGTGTATTTGTATGTATGGACGAGCCTTAGAACTGGACGCTTGTCACCTGGCCAGGATTCTAAGAAATGTTCGAGGAAGGGGATGCGGAAGAGGACGATCTCTAGTTAGGTATAGGACAGGTGTGCTGCTGCCTATTGTGTGTTTGAGGATGCTCGGAGATGCCTCTGGGGAAAGTCACCACAGAAATTCACCGGTGGGTTGGGCTCAGGGCTGCCTGTGACCAGGCATTGGCACTTCCTTTGACTCCTTTAAACCCCCTCCTCACCCCTCCCTATTCCCCCTTTTTAGAGTTGTGCTGACAGAAGCTGGTGGGGGGGAGAGAGAGAGAGACAGGTTCAGACCGAGTTTTTGATATTAAATCGCCTTTTTTTTTTTTTTTTTTTTGCTGTATGCCCCGTGATACCTGCCCCTCTCTTCCCCCCGCTTGCATCTTTTTACCTTGTGGGTGGAAATCAGAGCAAGTGACAAGCCCCTACTGTTGAATAGAGCTGAACTTCACGTAATAGGTGGAAAATGTTTTCAATATTTAGGGAAGCCTGATTGTTTAGAACAGCGTGGAACCTGTTTAAAAAAAAAAAAAAAGGCCAGCTCTGCCTGCCTGCCCGCCCGCCCATGGCCCTTCTCTTACTTTAGTTATTTTCAATGTGGGGTTTTGATGAAGTGACGGAAATAAGAATTTCTGTCAACCCTTCTGTCTTGTACCATACACTCTTCCTTCTTGATTCTTACTGCTTAAAATGAGCTTACGTTTCAATCAGAAACAGGGGACAGGGCCAAGAGTAAACGACAAAAATCTTTAAAACTTTCCCTAGCTAGCCTGCTTAATGTTATTTCACTCCCTTAGAACCTTACCACTGGTGTAAGGCGGGAAGAAGGAAGGGAGAGTAAGTGGGGGTAGCGGTAGGGGGGTTGGGGGGAGCCAGGGAGGTAGGGCTTGCAGGGCCCTAATGAGGACTGAAAGGAGAAATAGACAAGAGAAGTGAGGATTTAGGAAAGAAGTAGGAGAGCTATTGATTTCTACTTTCACAATTGCTAGATTTTGGTTTCTGAGTTTTAGAAGAATCCCTTTATTGACACTGGAATTTTTTTTTTAAAGGCATTAAGATTGCAAATGAAATAGTCCAATTTATGATGTGGAAAGAAAACAGGTAGCCCCCCCTCTCCCCCCTGAAACACAATCGAGACTGCTATTAAGCCAGAAAGCAATTATGTGTTGCTGAAAATGACCAGGAATCTTCCTGGTGTGATGATGGATAAGGTGAGGTAGTGAAAGTGAAAAGATTTTTTTTCTTCTTCTTAAAAAAAATTTTAAAAGGTTTACTTTGTAGGTCTCGTTGCATACTTAGAATAAGCTTCTTTGTTGTAACTCTCAGGACTTTAAATCACCTACTGAAAGTAAAGCAAAACATAAACACTTGATTTATGGACTCTATCGGATTCATATATTTGTTTAGGTCATAAATCCAGATGGGGATGGTTAGGTTGATTTTTGTGATGTTGGTGTTAGTTCTCTTTTTTGTTTAATAATTCATAAAATCCCAGGAGTCAGGTGTGTGTGTGTGTGTGCAATTAGTTTGAGGTTTAATCGTGAGAATAGCCAGAGAAAATCTTAAACTGCTTTCTATTTCCAGAGATTCCTTTAGACTAGATATATTTTGGTGAAATTAATCTTTCAGCATTTTACAACTTATCTTTCCAGTAACCTCTCTGCTTTTTTTTTTTTTAAATAGCTGGTAAAGCTGTTTTCCTTTAAAAAATGGGTTGTTTTTTTTGAAGGTTTGTTTACTCAATATGCTAACCTCTCACAATGATCAGTTTAGGTGATGCCCTGAAGACTAATTTTAAATTAAAGTAAGGGGCTGGAGAGGTGATATTTTCACACAAATGCAATTTGTCACCCAGTGTTTAAAAGCAAGAGATATTTTCATACTCCTACATATTCTTGGCTGATTGAGTCCTTGCTACATTTTAAATTCTGTATATTTTGGAAAGTATGGCTTTTATATCTTTTTTTAAAAAGCCTAGTTTCATTTTATTTCAAATTGGGTGTGTATTTCTTTTTGCTAATGATGATTTAAATGATCCTTAAAAGCAAATTAGGTTATTTTTTGGAAGTTGGGGTTTTTTTTTCCTGAAAGTTGATATATTTGGATGGTTGCCTGGAAACAAGTTGAATTTATAGTTTTTCAGTTTAATATGATTTCCAGGGGAGTGTTTTTTAATTCAGGTTGTGAAAGTTTTGTTTAGCTATTTAAATCCTAAAAGACTAGCCAGTGCATTGAAAGGGATGGTAACAATTAAAACTGCCAGTACTGTTGGTGCTATCATATCAATTATCAAGTGCTGTCAACCATTCCAGGAGTCTGGTAGTGTTTTCAGTTCCTTGGCTAAATATTGTGATTCTGGGAATTCATATTATCATTTCATAGTGGAAATAACTCCCAATGTATAGGATAGCATGAACAAAATGTTTTTATTATTATTATTACCAATTAATTTTAGAAGCAGGAGAGATAGAGATCATTCTGGGCTTTCCTGGACCATATGAGTCCAGGAAAGGAGTCAGTATGTGTGCAAAAGATTTAGTGTATGTTCTTTTTTGTCATAGTTATAGTGCCAGGGGAAAACTTAGGCAACGATTTCGTTAAAAAGTGCTAAATATTGAATGACTTACACCTGCAATGACAGTATTAATAAAAAAAATAGCTGTCACATTTTATAAATTTTCATGATGTCTTGCAGGTGAGTGTTGGGGTAGAGCAAGCAATGAAAAGATCTGTCTTAACTGAAATGAAAATTATTGCTAAGCCATTTTCTTTCAAAATACAGCAAAAACGTAGTTAGAGTAGCTGTATGTGGTGGATGCTTTGCCTTTATCACTCTTTTCAAAGGGGAAAACAAAGATTTACTGGATTAAAAGCTGTGGAATTACTGATTTACAGTCTTGCTCAAAGATGGGAAATGCGTGGTATTTAACATTTTTTTAAGGTTTGACATTTTTCCCTTTAATAATCATAGTTGACACTTCTATAGCATTTTAAAGTTTGAAAAGTGCTCTATCGGATGCATTATCTCCTTTTCAGGCAGTAAACATTTATTTAAGTGCCTACTGTATACCAGGCATTGTGCTAAGATCTAGCTGGGGATACTAAGAATGACAAAAGGCAGTCCCTGCTCTTAAACTGTTCATACAAAAAAACTATGTAAAAACAAGATGCATATGGGATAAATTGGAATTAATCAGCTAGGGAAGGCACTAAAATTAAGGGGATCACCTTGGATTCCTGTAGGAAATGGGATTTTTGCTGAGACTTATAGGAAGCCAGGAGGGAGAGATGAAGAAGAGCCTTCCAAGCATGGGAAATAGTGAAAACACCTGTAGTCTAGAACAGTGTATGCTAGAGAAAAGGAGAAATGCTCAGTTGACATAGTCATATTTTATTGCTTGAAGAGACCTTAGAAATAATTGTATAGGCAGGGAAACTGAGGCCCTACATGTCTGATTTGGTCAAGGTCACACAATTAGTGGACCGTCTGGGATGTCTTAAGTATCCTTAGTTTGTGTAACTTGAACCCACATTAGAATTGGTTTTGAACTCTGCATTTACCAGCATAATAAAGTGTCAGTAGGTAGGCAGCATGGTGCAGTGGAATGAGGGCTGGAGTTTAGAGGGGTAGAGTCAGAGAACAGGTGGGTTCAAATCTTATCTCTGATACTTACCAGCTGTGTGACTTTAGGCAAGTCACTTAATGTCTTTGGACTAGTATCCTCATCTGCAAAATAAGGGTGTTGGACTAGAAGAGCTGAAATGGTCCTTTACATTCTAAGTCTTTGATACTTTGAAGAGTTTAAACAATAGAACTTCAGTCTAGTGTTAAAAATTTGGTTACATAAGTATCGTTATGCATACCTTAGTGCCTTCATGGTCTCTTGTGAATTAACTCCTTCACTGGTATAAATCACAGCCCACCAATGCTTTCTTTTTTTTGGGGGGGGAGGACAGTTGGCTTGCCCAATGTCACATGGCTAGAGGTGTGTGTGTGTGTGTGTGTGTGTGTGTGTGTGTGTGTAAGTGCCCGAGTTCAGATTTGAACTCAGATCCTCCTGATTCCAAGGCAGATGCTCAATTTGCATGTGCCACCTAGCCACCCCCCACAAATGCTTTCTTAATCCTGTGTGATTTTTATCCATACTCTCCCATAAATTCTCCATAAAAAATTTAACTAACATCCTACTCTTGATTTTTAACATGTCATGAATACTAGCCTAGCACTTAGGCTGGCCATATATTTTCATCCCTCACTCTTACTTGACAGACCCACCTTTTCTAATATCACATTCTTCTGATTACATCTTTATTGCTCTTCCATGGTCTCAAGTAATCTCTTGTTGTTTTTGCCTACTTACATGTACTATTCGTCTCTCCATTGCCTTTTATATCACTCTGCATTTTGATCCTTCAGCTATTCTTGCTTTGAAGCCATCTAGTACTATGGGGGAAATATCATTGTGTTTTTAAAAATGAGTTTTTATGTTAGGGCTCATCCTCGGCAATCATTGAAAGTGTTGCTTAATTTTTCAAATATAGCTCAGGCCACACTCTTCCTTGTATTCCGTCCTAGACCTGGCTCATTGCTGAGCTGCATTGCTTGCCTAATATATTTGTGGGCTAATACAGTGGGCTGTCCATCTAGCCACCTGTTCTCATATGGACAATATGTAGTCTTTATCAGCTTTTTTTTCTTGTGTGATTTTCAAGGATAATCTTTTTTTTTTTCTTTTGGATGGGAGAAGGCAGGGCAGTAGGGGTTTAGTGACTTGCCCAAGGTCATGTGGCTAGTGTCTGAGGCCACATTTGAACTTAGGTCCTCCTGACTCCAGGGCCCATGCTCTATTCACTGCTTCACCTAGCCACCCCAAGGCTAATTTTTTTTGAATGGTCGTAGATCTTATTGAGGAGGAGATCTGTAGTATTCTGAAATGATGCCATCAGTGCACTCTGATCTGCCAGCAGTAGCATGGAGATGATACCTTGCCATCTAGAAGAAATCTCTGCTCTATTTGGACCCTTTGCAGGATGAATTCTATGATAAGTGTAAACCTTGGTGAGCATGCAGAGGTGTAGTCTGTCTCTCATCTCTGACTTGTTTATCATTGATAATCAGAGCATCAGTGAACAAGATTATCCCTGTGGTTGCAACTATTAAGGCTTCTTGTATCATTTTAAAATATGCATGAAGGACGCTTTGTTGAAATAGGGTCTGTAAGGGCCATATTTTGCCCTACTAAATCAAATGCTTTTTGTAATCAGCAGATAATAAATACTTCTTGTGTTCTCTGTACCTGCTAGTCTGCTTAGTGATTGATGACATGTGGTCTGTTGCACAGAATTTTCTGCAAAAACCTCTCCCCTTCTCATATTTTTAACAAGGATATCCTCTTTATCTATAGACTCTATAGAGTCTATAGAGACACAGATCATTCTCATAAAGATTTTCTTGATGTCAGAATGTAGTAGGCATATCTGTCAATTTTACCAACATCTTCTTAGTCACCTTTCCTCTTCACTCTGATAATAATTTTTTTTAATTGCTAATTCCCTTCCCCCTTATTGTTTTTCCCCATATTATGTGTTGCTGTTTTGTTAAATGCCGTTGTCTTATACCTTAAACCAGAGGTGTCAGACTTTCAGGCCACAAGCTACCCAAAAACTCCCAAGTGGAGCCAAACCAGATTAAAATGTATTTGGGAAATGCTTAATAAAGTAAAAAAATAAAGAAGTGCAAGGCAACATAGATAATGTCAATTTGTGATTTTCTAAGTCAGTATGCTGCCCATCAGGATTTCTTTCTGTTTGAGTTTGACACTACTGTCTTAAATTGTCTTGGAACTGGGATAACATGTCACTTAATTTCTCAATGCACCCAAACATCTCTCTGACTGTACATTACAGGGAAGGCACTGATGTGCGTTGGCCAAAGAAATTCTTCACTGGAGCTCCCTATAGCAAATGCAGTCATAGGTCTGGTTATATACCTGTAAAGTAGATATAGTACTATGGAAGCTAAGATTTAGTCCTAGTAGAGGCCAGTTCATTTTCCACAGTGAGCATGGTTCACAGCCGTAGATCCTTATCAGCCATTTGAAAAGTACATACTGTTCTGCACAAGCACAGAATGGATGAGTATTGGATAAATTAGTGCAACTCATCTGATTGTAGGAAAGAAAACAGGGAGTGTGCATTTCTACTGAAGTTTCTTAGTTTAACTGTGTATTTATGTGTGTATTAAGATTAAGAGAAACATTGACCAGGGGGATAACAAATGATTGGCAGTGGATCATTGTAACTAATTCAATGACCATCATTGGTCTTTCCCTGCCTTTCCCCAGGTGATTCTCTTATCCTATTTAAAACCTCCCCTTTCTCATGTCTAACTTTATTTCTTCCCTTTTTACTTGATTGCTTTGTGTCTGCCTTGTGCCTCCCTTTTTATTTGCATTTATGTGACTACCAGTTTTCCCCTTTTATTCTTTTATTAAGAACAGGGATTGATAACATGGAATGACAATTCTTCCTTTTCAACCTCTTCCCCCATTGACTCCCAAGGGTCCCGAACTCTCCTTTCAGTCTTGGTAGGCCTTTTGATCGGTCATGATTGTCACTAAGATATTGAGATTTGGGAAAAATACAAATCACAAGAGGTGGAGAGAAGGCAGGAAAGACTGGTATGAATCATTCACGACACATTGTGGTCCAGTAGAAAAATTTGACTGTTAATTGACCTGGGTTCAGATAGTACCTCTGTTGTTTACTACCCATGTAACCTTATAGAGGTCACTTAAGCTCTTTGTCTCCCCAGTCAGATGAGAGAGGTTCTACTACTAGGTGGCGTGTGAGGTCCCTTTCAGTCACACTTGATCTAGCATCCTATGTTCTGATCCATAGTGGGGCAAAATTAAATAATTAAATAAAAAGAAGAATTTGAATAATGTTCTTCTTCATGTCTTTCCCTGTTTCTTCCTTATCACAAGTACTGGTTCAGAGATCAGATTTCTCTATCTGAATATCTTAAGCAAAGCTGATGTAACATTACATTAATTTCCAGTATTGGTTTGTCCTTTTTGGAAATGGGTAACAGCAGAAAGAAAGTAATTTTGTTATTGCTGAGGCTTGTAAAATTACCCTAAGAAGTAGGTAAGTACTAATTTATCAGTTAAGGAGTGCTCTGCTCTAGGCACTTGGAGATATAAGTAAAACAAGGGTGTTTTACTTATAATAGTAGTAAATAGTATTCTAATAATATAGTAGTAGTCATAATAGTAGTCATTCTGCTGTCATCATTGTGACCGTGGCCTGACTGTTGGTGTTAGTAAGAACCATACACACAGATTGAGAACCATCTTAATGCCATGTGATTTCCAGTAGGTAGTCTTTTAATTCTTTTGATTTGCTCACACTGAATGTATTAAATATTTGCATCCATTCAGTAGGCTAAGTGCCAGTTAAAATGTTAAGTCCATCAAATGCAATATAGCTGAGTTAATATTGCTGTGGGAACTGGATATTTATTTCCTGAGTACCTTTGCTTTGAAATCTTAATGTGGTATTTAAACAACAGCAGAATTTCTTTAGGAGATCTGAGTTCCAGCTGAAAGCACATCATTTAATCTCTTGGTGTATCAGGTTACTCTTTTGAATATTAGTGTTGGGATTTGCCATCTTAAGCTGGATCTTGGAGAGAATATTTATAAATGCAATTTGAGCTTCAATGTTTATTTCATCTAATTGCTGGCTCCTGCAGGTTATTTTAAACAAAGACCCTCTGCGGGCCTCTTGTTAACACTGAAAGACAAAAAAGTAGAAGTAGGAAACATTGCTTTGTACTATCTGAAGTTCCCTTTTCTAAAAAAAATGATGAGCTTATGGAGAAGGGAGGAAGTAGTCCTGGTTACGTATCTGAGACTGTCTCCATCATTTGCTTGTTCTCTGGTTTTCATTTTAGTTTTCTCTTAGTCAAATTTAATTGGACCCAGTAGCAGGTTCTGGTTGCTTTCTGTTTCCTTGTCAGTTTTATTGCTTCATGATCTTGCCCTGATTGAATACAATATGCTGCTTTTCTATCTTAAATATAAGAGCAAATTGTTTGACTGCATGTATATGTTTATGTATATGTATTTCATCAGAGAGAAGGTTCAGAGAAGAGTTAAAATGGGCAAATTTGAAATGTTCAGATGCATTAATTTTAACCCTCTGATTTTTAACACAGTAAATTTATGTCGATTGTCCTAATTCCTAATCACCACAGTTTTCATCAGTTTATAGTAATAGAGCTTGACCACTTAGTTGCTTCTAAGAATGATCCATGAAACTATGAGTGTGGCTTTGAAGACTATGAAGGCTGCCATGTTGTTTTCTCTGTTTGCATAGACTCTTGCTTTATACCCAAGCAGATAGACAGTTACACCCTATCTTGCACAAAGGAAGCAATAGCATAGTTTTCTTGTTTTTCTTTTTAAAATATTTTTTAAAATAACAGTTGTTAATGGACTTTTTGATGGGTCACAGTTGTCCCCGAGATATTGAAATTTGGGAAAAATACAAATAACAAGAGATGGAGAGAAGGCAGGAAAGACTGGTATGAATCATTCAGGAGACATTGTGGTCCAATAGAAAAATTTGTAAGTAATGATCTGTGAACCCTGAAAACCCAGCTTCTAATTCAGTCTTTGACCTCAGTCTCCTTGTGCTCCAGTTTCTTAAACTTGAAAAAGAGAGGATAGAGATATTAACCAATGAAGCAGTGTTGATGTGAAGAGGGATTATGTAGTTTGAAAGTACCTTGAAAAGATCCAGCATTTTAGAGATAAATATTCAGTGCCCTTTCCCCCTTGCATTTTTCTTGAAAGATTAATTCTACTAGGGCACCTCAGCACTGTAGTTGGATACAGTGTCAATTTTGTGACTTAGAGAAAATGTATTCTTGATCTCAGATGGAAGGATGAATTTTGGGATGTTAGTATTTATCCTCATTCAGAGAATTCAAAATTTGGTCTTTGCCCACAAATTTCAAAAGACTCATTGCTTTCTTCTCTTTTTCCCATCAGTTCTTCCAAGTTGCTACAAAACCACATATCCTTAGATAAAAACATTGAATCAGCCAGAAGAAAACAATGTGGGCAGTTTCTAAATGTTCTAATAATTATCAGCACCATATGATCACAGATCATGGAATTTTAGAGCTGGAAGGAAGGAACCATAGTGATCATTGTCATTTTATAGATGACAAAACTGGGCATAGAAAGATGAAGTGATTTACCTAAGGTCATACAAGTTGTAAGTGACAGAACCAGGATTCAGACCCAGGTCTGCTGACTCCAAATCTAGTAGGCTTCCACTAGGAAGATGAAAAGATAAGTCTGTAGAAAGTGGCTTAAATGAATTTTCTAGGCCCTTTAGAACAATGTTTTAGACACAGATAATTACATAAGAAGTTTCCTGCAATCTAGTGATCTATCTGGGACAGTAGCCCCAAGGAATGTTCTAGAGGTCAGCTGTCACTCAAATTCTCTTGTGTATTGCTTTTGTATTACTGGTGCAGTGTTGGGGGGAGGGGAGAGGCGGGGAAATCCATATTTTGAAACAGCTAATGGTGCTGCGTGCCATTGTTAGCCGTTTTTAAAAGGATGTAGGCTGCGAACATGGATTTCTGATCATGTGACCAAAAAAATTGGATGCCACTGATCTAGCTCAACCTGTTCTAATTTTATAGATGAAGAAATTGAGATTTAGAATGGATGTGACACCCCAGGATTACACAACTAGCCAATGGCAGGCCTGGTACTAGACCCCATGTATCCTAGGTCCCATCATTGTCCTTTCCACTACAACATGATGTTTCCTGTGTTAACTGTCTAGAACAACTAACTGGGTTTAGGATTGCTTATTGGAGAATTCACTTTTGCAGCATGTATAAAGATGCAAGTCATTTCTTCTGCTTTAAAGTGCAGCCCGGCTTCATAGTTTCCATTTTTACCACCAATATTTAATTCTAGGACTAGATGTAGGAGGAAACCCCTTTACCGTGCACAAGTTGGTCTCTCAGCTTGCTGACTTCAGTCTTGCCCTGCCATGTCTAACAGAATGCTTCCCAAAGTAAAGAGGCCGTTGTGGTTTTGGGTGAAGAGCTCTGACTTTGCAATCAGGGTACATGGCTTCAGACCCTATCTCTGAGGCTCGCTATCTTTGTGACCTTGGACAACTCAGCAAGTCAGGAAACATTTGTTAAACTTCTCCGATGTATGTGCCAGGCCTTCTACTAAGGTCAGAGAAAGGCAAAAGACAGGCCTTACCCTCCCAGAGCTCAATTTCTGATGGGGGAAACAAGATGCAAACAATCATGTACAAACAAGCCGTAAGCAGGATAAATAGGAAATGATCAGTCGAGGGAAAGCACTAGAATTAAGCTGTTTGAGGAGAGGCTTCCTGTAGAAGGTAGGACTTAAGCTGGGATTTGAAAGAAAATGGGGAAGCCAGGAAGGGAAATGGCATATTTTGCTCGAGGCACAGCAGGGGGACCTTTGTCACTGGGTTGAAGAGTGAGTAGGGTGCGGTGTGAGGTGGAAGAGGGTTGGAGAGGTGGTGTTTAGAAGGGCTATGACCATTTAGTTTCCTTGGAGCTTCGTTTCCTCAGAGGTAAAGGGAAGGGATTGAGTCAGTCATTAGACGATGTGGTTTCTCTTAGGTCATTGCTGTCTGCAGACCTAGGCTCTCTCCTGCTCTGACGCCATGTGGCCAGAGAAGTTGGCTGTTCCCATTGCATCTGCTGGCACAGCTAGTACTTTACTCTTGCCTGGGAGGTGTCAGCTTGGCCGGTGCAGAACTTCGGCAGTGGCGATTAGAACGCACTTAGCTCAGTGATGATTTTTGTCAATCTGCTCTTGATTGTGCCTAGCCAGAGAAAGCCAAAACAGAGGTTATTTTTTCCTTCCCAAATGATCCAGAGCGATTGAAAACAGAACTATACTGAATGGTTTCTGTGGATTTAATGGACTGCCTTTTCTTAAGGATGTACTTTTTGTACATAAGTGCTGTGCTCTGTGGGTGCACAGTGTCCCAGCTGCTTCTTCAGAGGCCAGCCAGAGTACCTTTAGTTTACTTACACACAGGCTTTACAAAGAGGTGATAAAATAAAAGCTCTTCCTGCCCCCAGCCCTGAGTATTTTTCTTGGTAGATGTCACAGGCTAGGAAATAGAGTATAGAGATGAAATGTGTGAGTGCTTTTCAGGCCTCTGTAGAATTGAGAAGTAATTTTTTTCTTTAATTGAAAGGAAGTGGGAAAATAAAGCACCATCTATAAAGCTTATTCTTTAAAACTCTGCACTGAGATTACCTTTAATGTTTCACTAAGCCTCTTTTTTTATATCACTGTCTTCTTCCAATGATCGCTCCCTCCCCCTTACCTTCCCCTCCCCCACCCCCCTGGTAACAAATAAATAGAGTCTAGGAAAACAAATCAATACCTTGACCATGACTGAAATTGTATGCTTCATTCTGCCCATATAATCTACCACCCCATTGCCAGGAAGTGGGAGCCATGCTTTACCAGCTTTACCATCAGCCTGCCTAAATCACAATTGGGCATTGCATTCATCCGAGTTGTGAGGTATTTGAGTGTGATTTTCTTTTGTGATGAATGTGGTCATCAAATAAATGATTATCTTGTTTCTGCCAATCAATGCCATTTTGAACGATTTAGTGAGTGCTCTGTTTTAATTAATTCAGCAAGTCGAATTAAGATTAAGAATCTATATGCCAGGCACTATGCTAGGTGTCAGCATTAAAAAAAAACAAAACCCAAAATTAAACAGTCTCTGTTCTTAAAAAAAAGTATTTTGTTGGGAGGAAACGTAAAAATTGCTAGCTGTGCTAGCCCCTGCAGGGGCCCAGATGGGGTACATTTAAGGAAGGAGGTTGGCTTCTGGACTGTAGCTCTGGTGGAAATGAGGGATATTATGAATTAGAGGTGAGGAGAGTTAGTGCATTTCAGGTCTGGGAGACAGCCTGTGCAAAGCACTAGAGATGGAAGATAGAATGAAGTGAATGGGGAACCGCACATTGTTCAATTTGGCTAGATCATAGCCTCCCTTAAAGAGAGTGCTATGTGGAAAAGTCACCTTGGAGGCAGATCAGGAAGGACTTTAAAAGCCAGAGTAGTTTGTTTTTGAGCTTGGAGACAACAGAAAGAGCGACTGTATTTTCTTGAGCAGGGGAATGATGTGGTCAGACCAATGCTTTGAGAATATACATTTGGCAGCTGTGTGGAGGATGAATTGGAAAGGGCAGAGGACCAATTAGGAGGCTGTTGTAGAAGTCTACCAGAGTGGTGAATGGCTGACCGAGAATGGTGGTGGTATAAATGGTAAGAAGGGAATAGAGAAGTTATGGAATCAGAGACTTAGAATTGGAAGAGACTTCAGAGGCCATTGATTCCAAACCCCTCAATTTAGGGATGAGTAAACTGAGGTCCAGAGGGTTAAGTGACTTGCCCAGAGTTTTCAGCAAGTAGTTGTGAGAAACAGGATTTGAACCTAGGTTTTCCCTAATCCAAGTTGGGCTCTATGGTGAGTTTGTCTTACAGGGCATTCAGATGGAGATGTCTAATAGGCAGTTGGTTATTCAGGAAGTGAGTTCAGGAGGGCTGTGAGCTGGAGAGATACAGTTCTGGGCATAAGTGCATAGAGACAATCATTAAAAATATGGCAGGTGATAAGCTCTTCTAGAAAGGGCAGAGTCCTGGGGAACTCAAAACAGGGACTTGGAAGAGGTATAGGGAGGATCCAGGAAAAGAGAACGAGAGGTAGTCAGATAGGCAGGATAATCAGAGGCGACACATGCATAAAAACTCCAGAAGAAGTGTCAGATGCTCCTGAAAGCTCCAAAAGAGTTAGCTCTGTGAAAGGGCCATTCCCTTAAAAAAAAAAAAGTCTTTTATTGTAAACCTACCAGCAAACATTTCAGTGTACAAAAAAAGGCAACATGAAAGAGGATTGTGGAAGATGCTATGAATTATTGCAATTAATAGATTGTTGGTAATGTAGAGAGCAGTTTGATAAGTGGTAAGGTGAGAAGGCAGATTGCAAAGGGTTGAGAAGCTTAAATAGCTTTTTCTAGCTCTTCGTTGAAATAAGACAGGATACAATAATAGCTTAAGAGGTTGGTAGCATCAAGGGAAGGGTTTGGTTTTTTCTTTTAAGATGGGGAGAAATGGGTATAATGTGTAATGTTTTCCCCCTCTAAATTACAGATATTATATAATAACTCTTGTCTTATATCTCTTCCTATGTAGAGAAAATTCTCTTAAGAATGCTTGGGGGAAATGAGGTTAGGCAGTCTTTCTTATCATCTGAAGATATGGACAATTTCATTTTTCTTTGAACTTTTCTTTGTTCTTTTCTGAATGTCTTAACACTTTTTTTCTTGAACACAAAAATATATAATTTGAAAAACAAAGTTAGAGAAGAAAACTCCCAGATTTAATGGTAACAGTAAGAACAGATTACAGCCAATTTTTCTTCTTTATAACCTCAAAATTTATTTATCTGGCAATTCCGTTTATACAAAAGTAAAAGGGTCAGCAGGACATAGTGGGGATGGAGTGCTGGCTTCGGTATCAGGAAGATCTGAAGACTTTCAGTATACACTGAGTTTGTGACTTTGGACAAGGCACTTATCCTTCTGGGGATCAACTCCCAGGCAGTATCAAAGATTCAGTTTTTAGGTCTTCTCAATTTTACATCCCCAGCTTCTTTCATATCTTTCCTCAGGGCCCCAGCCCTTTTATCTGGGCTGTTGCAGTGGTCTCCTCCATGTACTTCCTTGCCACAGATCCCTTCCCCAGTCCACCTTCCAAAGTTGCCAAAGGGATTTTCCTAAGGTCTGATTATATTATTCCCCTACTCAATAAACTTCAGTGGCTCCCTGCTGCTTTTAGGACCAAATACCAACACTTCACAACATGGCTCCCATCTGCCTTTTCAGATTTATTGTTTACTATGTGCCTTCTTACTCTTTACAGTCTAGAGCCTTCTTGCTTCTCTTCAGACACAATTTTCTGTGTCCCATCTCTTGTATCTGCATGGGCTAACCTCCTGCCTGGGGTATCTGCATCTCTACCTTTAAAATCCTTAATTTCCTTCAAAATTCAGCTTCAGTGCCACTTCCTACATGAAGTCTTTCCTGATCCCATGCCCAAACTTGGTAATATGTCTCTTTTTTTTTTCACATTCTCCCTCCCTCCAATTATTTATATTTTGTTTATTTTGTAGATAGTTATCTATGTACGTATTGTCTCTCTGGATAAAATGTAAGGTCCTTGTGGAACACAGAAGGTGCTTAATAAATGCTTGTTGATTGGTAGAGGATATTTCTTCACACTATTACTTGTCTATACTGATAAAAACCCATTTCCAAGAAAAAAAAATTAAAGTTATATTTCTTTAAAAAAAAAAACATTTCCATATTAGTCATGTTGCAAAGAAGAATTGGAACCAAAGGGAAAAACCATGAGAAAGAAGAAATAAACAAACAAAAAACAAAAGAGAGAGAAAATAGTGTGCTTTGATCTGCGTTCAAACTCCTTTCTTTGGATGTGGTTAGCATCTTCCATCTTGAGTCTTTTGGAATTGTCTTAGATCCTTGCATTGCTGAGAAGAGCTAAGTCTATCAAAGTTGGTCATCACACAATGTTGCTGTTATTGTGTACAACGTTTACCTGATTCTGTTCACTTCACTCAGCATCAGTTCATTCAGGTCTTTCCAAGTTTTTCTGAAAAAACCTCATCATTTCTTATGGAACAGTAGTATTCCATTACATTCATATGCCACAACTTGTTCAGCCATTTCCCCAATTGATGGGTATCTCTTCAATTTCCAATTCTTGGCCAACACTAAAAGAACCATAAAGTTATATTTCTTGCTGCTAGTTTGTGGTACAGGGGCTAGAGTGCTGGGCCCGGAATCATGAAGACCTGATTTCAATTTGACTTTAGACATTTTTCTCTCTGTATGACCCTGGGCAAATCACTTGCCTATTTGCCTCCATTTCCTCAACCATAAAATGGAAATAATAATAGTACCTATCTCATAGGGTTGTTGTCAGGATCAAATTAGATAATGTTTTTGAAAGCACTTAACATAGTGTCTGGCATGTTGTTGTTGCTATATAAATGATTATTTCCTCATCCCTTCCCTTTCCGTATGATCAAAATACCTTGAATTTATTTGTAGAATACCTTGAAGCTTTTAGTTATTTTCATATACACACTTTTTAATATTGATAGCATTTTTATAGGGGTGGGAATAAAGAGTTTTAAAATTATATACCTTATTTAATATTGTATACTTTATTCTAATGCAAGTATGTCCTTGAAAAGACAAGCATTACAGTAGTGGTTTATTCTTGGGATATATGTAATATACCACTTTGTTCATAGGCATTGCGCCTGTGGTATGTTTGCCTTTGTGGTGTATCAAGGTTTATTATGCCAGGATTCTATTGATGTTCTATCTTGTTGATAGGAAACTAGATACAGACATGTGTTTTTATTACCCTTGATCACTTAATGAGATGCTATAACCAGGTCAGATGCCTTGATCTCCAATACAAATCAGCATCCTTGTAGTACATTATACTATTTGTCGTTCCTTAATTCAACAAACATTTATTAAGTGCCCATTCTGTGTAAGGCATGGTGGTAGGTGCTGAGGGTACAAAGACTAGAACTGAAATAGTCTCTGCCCTCACAGAGCTTACATTCTTCTGGAAGATATGACATAACAAACACATAGGTAAAGCCAGTGTGTATGCAGAGTAATGCAAAATAATTTCAGGAGAGAATGCAAATAACTAGGGAGATCAGGCAAGGCCTTGGATAGGATGTGGCCCCTGGAAGGCAGAGATCCTTTTTGCATATTGCAGATATGGTAGGTCACTTGTGGAATGACATAGAGGAGGGATGTCTAATGTTTTGTACATAGAGCAGCTAGTAGTAGGCTAGTTCAGCTGGCACAGAGAATATGAAAACTGAGTGCATTGGTAAGATGGAACATTTGGTTTATGAAGCTTTGGAAGATAATTAACTCAAGTCTTTAAAAGAAGCTGAAGCAACCTTAATTAAACACAACACTCTAAACAACACATAAATAACAGCTCCTCTCAGCTCCATGGGGAAAAAAAAAACAACAAATTTCTGTCTTTTATTATGGTCAGGATGTTAAAGTTATTGGACCAGGGTTAAAAGATTTCCGAAGAAATGGCTCTTATGAAGTATATCCTGTCTTTATCTGTTAGAAACATACATTCTGCTGATTTTAGCTATTTTCACATATATAGAGCAAGGCTCTAAGGTAGATTTGGAATTAGGTGATCTCTGAGGCTACATATTCCTTTTGTTTTTGCCAAGAGTTCTTATTTTCCTCTTCTCATTTCTCCAAGTACCTATTGTTGATTTAAGAGCAATAAAAAAATGACCCAAACTTACCTTAAAGATATTAACAACAACTAGCCACCCTCCTACAGATTAATAACCTGCGTTCCTCTCTTTTACTTTAAATATTTCCTTCTTAAAGCACTGTGTAGTGCGAAGAATGCTGCATTTGGAATCAGAAGACGTGGGTGCAAATTCTGCCTCTGTTTCCTATTATTATATGACCTTGGCCAAGTCCCATAGCCTTTCTATGACTGAAGTCTACACAGGATCGTAGAAGCATTTGGTTCATTATAGTATCTCTTACAACTCTGTATTTGTGATCCCATGATAGGAGTGTAATTTCATGTATAGATGGTAGGGTAAGTCCAGAAAGATACTAACATTAGATCAGAAGCCACTTGTTGGCTGGGAACTGTATCTTGTTCCCCCATAGCACAGTGCTGTGTTTTAGAGCAGTCAGTTGTTGGTAGATAGAAACACTCTCTTGGAAACTTAATAGCTCTATTTATTCCTGTTCTTGAAAAATCTTATGTAAGAGCATAAATGAAATGGATTTGATGACCTGGAAGATGTTCCTATAGAGAAGATGCATTAACTAGTCCCATTAGAATAGGCAACTAATGGTGCAGTGGGTAGAATGTTGGATCTACAGGAAGACCCAAATTCAGATCCCTCCTTAGGCACTTCATAGCAGTGTGAGGTTGGGAAAGTCACTTAACCTCTGGTTTTTTGGTTTTTTTTTCAGTTTCCTCACCTGTAAAATGAGAATAATAATAGCACACTCATCTTTGTAAAGCACTTTAAAAACCTTAAAATGCTACAAAAATACTAGCTATAATTATCCTTGTTGTTTAAAAAAAAGTTTGCCACTTTTAGACAATATGTGGGTAGAAAACGAATTCGTGCCATAAAATTGAGAGAGTATTTATTGGCTTTGTGAAAATACCAACTGCAAGGCTTTAAAAAAATATAATTGACAAATATTCAAATTATACACTGCTCTACAGGAATACATACACACTCTACAGGTGGCAGTTTCTGTTCAGATCATGGAAGATCCAGGGATTGCATAATCTTGAGGGTCTTTCATATTGGATTCATTCTGGAAATCAAACTCGATCCTCTCTGGAATGCAATGTGCCTGCTCTCTATGTACTTCAGCCTACTCTACCTCCATCTTCTAACAAGAAGACTTGACAAATCAATTAGTCTTTAAAAGATTTAGTTTCTTCATTTGTAAAAATGGGGTTAATAATACTTGCAAAATTTGCCTCACAGGGTGGTTGTAAGGAAATGACTTTGTAAATCTTAATTAAAGTGATCTGAGAATGTGAGTTACTGTAGGCTTAGTGGACCTGAGTACTAGTCTTGGCTCTGGAACCCTTGAATCTGCCTGAGTGGTGGAAGTATGCTGATGTCGTCCAAATAATTCCATTTGGAAAATATTGTCCATATGCTGGGGAAGCTCCTTGGAGGGAGAACTTTTGATGGTGGTTGATGGATTTAAGGGCAGAGACGGAGTTTGGCTGCTGGCCATTCCGTTTCCACCTTCCATTCCTGAAGGATGAGGACTACCCAGCTGCCACTGGGCAAATATCCAAATGCCTGGTGGGATAGTCCAGCCATAGATGTGCCAAACAATTGGAATAAAAATTGCTAGGCTATTTTTATAACATTTGGAGAATGGAAATGTTGAGCTGAGCCACACATTTCTTTTAAAAAGTGGTGTTTTCAACGCTTTATTTCTTTCTCCTTTGCAGAAAAAAGAATTTGATGTGGACACACTCAGTAAACCAGAGCTACGAATGCTTCTCAGTGTAATGGAAGGAGAACTGGAAGCTAGAGACCTTGTCATAGAGGCCTTGAGGGTAAGTTGCTTTTCAGATTCTATTGCCGTGGTAAAACCCAGGTATAATTAATCCTTCTACCAAGGGTTAGCCTCCAATGTTCTTTGATTTTTATTTGGTCAAACAGTTCCAAGTGTCATATTCCATCTATAGTGGTTTTGGAGGTTTTCTGGTTAAAAAGTTTTATTGATGACTTTTGTTTTCACATCGCATTAATTTCTTAATGTATCCCTACCCGTCCTACCCAGTCAACCTCTCCTTGTAATAGTTTTTTTTTTAAATCCAACAAAACCACCCAATACGTTGACTCTGATAGTATATGAAATATTCCATGCCTATCGTTCTTCACCTCTTCAGTGAAAGGAACACAGTCTATTTTCTCATCTCTCCTTTGGCCAAGATTAGCCATTATTATTCTTTCTATTTACATTGGTGTAGTTGTTGTGTATGTTGTTTTCTTGGTTTGGCTTTCGTCACTCTATATCAGCATATATACGTCTTTCTGTGTTTCTCTGAATTTCTTGTACTTGTTGGTTTTTATTATGGCCCAAGAATATTCCATTAAATTCTTGTACCAAAAATCCTCTATCTATTCGCAAATGGATGGCCTCCACTTTGTTTCTGGTTCTTTGCTACCACAAAAAGTGTTGCAGTGAATATTTTAGATGAACTCTTTGTTTATGTCTTTGACCTCCTTAAAATCAGATTCCTAGCAATGGCATTGCTCAAACAGCATAGATATTTTATACTTTTGCGAGGATAATTTGTGGGAAAAAGGGAATAGCCCTGAGACCCAGTTCCCCTAGTATGCATGAACCTGGGAAGAATGAGTCCTAAAAGCCCCTGCTATGCTTGACAGAGGTCTGAAGGGGAAGGAAAACTGGTTCAGTCAGTTTAGATGGTTGATAGCTCAGCTGGTCACCTTCATCAATGCCCCCTGTTGCTTATTATTGCAATATTATTATAAGCACATAGTAAGTTTTAAAATCATTCTTTATTATCATTATAACTAAGCAGGCAGCATGCTGTGTGATAATTCTTCACTTCTTGGGTAATTAGTCTCCCAAACTTTTAACTGGCTGCCACTGTACATGGAATTCTCTCCTTCTTCACCTCTGCCTCCTGGTTTCTTTGGATTTCTTCAAGTTTCAGTTAAAGTTCCTCCTTGTGCAAGACACCTTAATGCCTTCCCTCTGAAATGATCTCCAATTTATATTCTACAGATCCTGTTTGTACATAGTCTTCTGCAAGTTGTTCTGCGTCCCTCCCTTCCCCCATCACAACCCCCATTAGATTGTGAGCTCCTGGAGATCAGGGAATGATTTTTTTCTTTGTCTTTTCTTTGTATTTTTAGCATTTGGTATATATTGCTTGGCACAGAATAAGCATTTAATAAATACTTGTTGCCTTGAATTTTGTTCCTTTCATGTAAAAGTATATAGGGAAGACAGTGTGTTTTGTGAATCAAAAGTGAGCTTTCTTCTCTAGTACTGAAGGAAGGTAGGTGAGAAGATGGGCTAGGTGGATAGAAAGGTATGGATTGTAGCAAACCTTAGAATATGCCAACCTCCAGTCAGTGGAACATGAAGAAAGCAGGCATGGAATTCAGAGAAAGTTGGTACCTTTGAAATTAGTTACAGCAAAATCTTTCCAGAATTGGTGAACTAGGAACCAGGAGTGTTGGTAGGAGTCATTTGGTTCAAAAAAAGAAGATATTTCAGGAAAGAAGGAATGTACTTAGAGTAGTGATACATGAGTCCAAAATTACAGGAATTTTTTTGTGACAGGTCTTGCTGGGCATTTTCATTGTTGTCTTGGCACTGTGGTGTTCATTCTGTTTCCTTCTCAACATATACTGATCACAGAGTAAAGATATATTTACAAGAACATGGGCACAGAACAGAATGGTGGCCATCCAAATAAATATCATAGATTAGATTGGAGAAGGTACAAACGCATAGCTCCCTATTGAGGCTGATTGAGTCATTTGTTCTCAACAAACAAAAATGGAATAATCTGTCTGTAGCCTAGCCTTTCCTCTCTCCTTTTCACAATTATTCTGGGAGATGCTGTCTAGTGTGTAACTAACTCCTTGTGGTAACTTATTTCTGTACCTGGCATACAAACCTTAAGGGAACTTGATGGGCTTTGTGTATTCATGCGTTTTGTAAACAACTATATGTAATTTTTGGTAGACTTTTTAAGGGCAATGTTGTCATATACAAATAACAGTGGAGGGAAGAGCATGATTAATATGCTCAGGGACCTAGGAGATCATTTAGTCTGACCTCTCCATGTTATAGATAAGGGAGTAGGAGACCCAGGGTGATTATAAATAACTGATTAGTAGCAGACCTGCAACTGGAACTGGGGTTAGTTGGATTTTTTTCCCACTGTGTATGAAGCTGCTTCTGAAAGATGCTGATTTTTCTGAATGATGTGATTATAGGTACTTAAAAATATGTTTCTACATTGTGCACTTTTCTCCTATTTTCTCTGTTGTTTGATCATATCAGCTTCCAAGGGTTCAACTCTCACTTCTATGGAGATGACTTCCAAATCTATTTATCCAGCCCTTATTTCTCAACCGAACTCCAGTATCACATTGTAAATTGCTTAATGGGTGTCTTCACCCCATTATCCTTTCAAACTTACGTTATCCAAAACAAAACCCATTAGCTTTGTTCCCAAACCCACCCCTTTTTCTAGCTTTCCTATTTCTCTCTAAGGCAGTACCATTCTTCCAGTCACCTAGATTTGCAAGCTAGGAATTACCCTTATCTCTTCTTCCTCACATACTCTCCCACACCCACTCTGTTGCCAGATCTTCTTGGTTTTACTTCTGCAACATCTTTCTCCCCTATCTTTCTTTTCATGCACTTATCCACTACCTCATCACTTACATGTCCCCTCCCCAGTTCAGATTGTCATTACCAGTCACTTGTACTGTTACAGCAGCTTCTTAATTGGCCTCCAGTATCTCCTCTGCAGTCCATATAGTTGATAAATTGATCTTCTTGAAAAACAGGCCTGACTATCTCATTCTCCTGTTCAGGAAACGTTAGTGGCTCCCTGTTGTCTCTAGGGTAAAAAAAAGTAAATGCATCTATTTAAGATGTAAAGCCCTTCACAGTACAGCTTTATTCTTTCCCTAGGCTGCACTACCTCTCATGCACTGTGTATTTTTTCTGGCCCACTTCCTGATTTCCATACACGATGCTCCATCTCCCACTTTCATAACTTTACACAGGCTGTCCGCCATCCCTAAAATCATCTCCCTTCGCACTTCTTCCTCTAGAAACTCTAATCTCCCTTCAAGGTCAGCTCAAGTTCTAGTTCCTTCCAGAGACCTTTCCTTTTTCCCTAAGTATTTTTTCCCCCCATAACATGGTATAATAAAAAAAAAAGATGATTGCACATTAAATTGCAGTTCTGTTATGTACAACTTGCTATTCCTTTTCTATATATATAATAAAGTAATCATGTCCTTATTTTACCCACTCCTCCAGTCCCTCCCTTAACTTCTCCCCCCTCCTATATCCTAATCCAAGCACTAAAAGTTCCTCCCCAACCCCATCCCCTAGTTTTCTCACCTCTTTACAAGTTCAGAAGACTACCACACCCTTCCAGATGTACACTTTGTTTCATCTTCAGCTGAGATGAGAGTAAGGTTCCAGTACTACCAACCCTGCTTCCTGTATTAATTCTTACTTTTATGCCCAGTTTTTATGAAATAATTGCTCAATAATTTCTCTACATTCTCCAAAATACTTTATATTTTTAGATATTTAATAAATCTTATGTATTGTATACACATATGTGCAATATATGCATATGCTCTATACATGTATGTGTCTGAAAGTGTATATATAGAGAGCACATATGTGCACTATACGTCTGTGTGCTTTCTCTGTGTTTGAGTATGAAATATGTCTATATACACATAACATATAAACATATAAATGTATAAAATACATATATACATTCATATAAATTTACATATCTACAGAAATCTTTTCCTCAGCATAATATGAGCTCCTTGAGGGCAAGAACTGTCAGCTTTTGTATTAGTTTGCTTGGCACAATATCTGATAGTTACTACTAATAAATTCTCGTTGACTGATTTACAAAGTAAATACTTAAGAAGAGAGGATTGTAGAGGTTGAGGGAACACTAGAGGCATTCTGATCTAACCACATCTAAAAGCAGGTAGGTTCTTTATCATATCATCAGTATTTGGGAAAATATAAGAGTTACAGAAAATTCAGTTTTATGATTTAATGACTTTGTTTTTCATTAGTAATTGATTCTTTACCATAGAGGAGTACTTGGAGCCAACAAAGAATACTTGCTCTGTCATTTTTAATCGCCTTTTTTTCTTAGCTGAAGAATGCCATTTAGAGAGAAAATGATGTCTCTGGAGAAAGGAAGAATGATGCTAACCTTTAGTCTGATTTAGCATTATGAGAAATAGATAAAATCTCTAAAGTAAGAATTGAAATGTTCTGATTTCTGATCAGTCACCAGCCCGCCCTATAATGAACGGTTTTTATCTGATAAGAGTGAAAAAAGCTACATGTTTTTAAAATCACTAATAAATTCTCTTTTAAATGCTCAAGCCATTCTGTATTTGTTTGCACTTGTTAAATTTTTAAACTATGTACTGAAGTGGGATAAATAAATGGGCTAGCAATTCAGTCATGGGATATTGCATCAAAGATTCACTTTTTACTTTAAAACAGAAACTATGTTGATCCCTGTAATGGCACAAATGAAAACTGGGCATTTGTAGTAATGATGATTCTCTCTGAAAATATCAAATTCCAAAACTATACTCGATTTGCACGTATTTGTTTACTTTTTCTAACTTCTAAGGGCTTTCATTACTCCAAGTAGGCAGAAGACCTTGTTTTCTCACAGTCCTTGTTGTGCAACATTGTGGCATGGAACCAGAACACAAATTTAGTTAAGCTTTGTTGAGACTTAAATGGCTGTAATTTATTATGAAATTCAAATTGTGGCCATCAAATTTTTTTATGCGTTTAAAACAAATTTTTTTGAATGTTTGCTTTAATCTTGAGTTAATTCAGATTTACTTACTGGGTTTAGTCTCTTTCCCTAAATCAGTGTTTTTAAATATTCATGTGAATACATCTCTTTTTTTCCTGCTTGCAAAATCTAAACTGTTTTTTGAAAATTTATTTATTTTAAAATTTTATTATACTTTGCATCATTCATTTCCACAAGATTTTGAGTTACATATTTTCTCCCCCTCTTTCCCCCACCCACCGCCCCAAAACAGCCATCCCAGTGTGTCCCCCCTCCCCGAGTCTCTTCTTTCCTATGTCACTTTTCGGTAGGGCAGGATGGATCTCCCAACCGCAGTGCCTGTG
>CM053585.1:451285008-451310992 GCA_028646515.1 Pseudochirops corinnae | reverse complement strand
GGAGAGTAGGGGGGATGGGGATGAGAGGTGGGATGATGGAGGGGAGGGCAGGCTGGGGGAGAGGGTTGCTGGAAATACACACTTCTATAAATGGACAGGGACAGGGTAGAGAACAGAACAAGGGGGGGCGGGATAGGAAGGAGGGACATATAATCAGTCTTTTACAATATGTCCACTGTGGAGATTTTCTGCATAATTACACATGTGTAGCCTGTACTGAATTGCTTGTCCTTCCAGTGGGGGTGGGTTATGAGGGAGGGAGTGAAAGAATCTAGAATTTAAAGTTCTATAATAAAATGTTAAAATATTTATGTATATCCATATATATGTAATAATAATAATTATTATTATTATTATTAACTACATGCAACTGGGAATTAACTTATACAGGCACTGGGGTAAAGAGATCCATCCTGCCCTACCAGAAAGTGAGAGGGGCGATGGGGGAGGACATAGGAAAGAGCAGATTGCAAGAGGGGTTATACGGTGGGATGGCTGTTTTGAGGTGGTTGGGTAGGGAAAAAAATGGGGAGAAAATTTGTAACTCAAAATTTCATGGAAATGAATGATGTAAACAAGAAAATAAATAAATTAATTTATTAAAAATAAAAAAATTTTTTTTTAGTATACTATGGTGAGTAATACTTTAATATTTTTGGTTTTCTATATTTGTTTGAGAGCTTTTCGTGTCCTAAAACATGGTGAATTTCTGTCAAGGTGTCACTTATAGGTGAGAATTGTGTACATTCCTTTTTGTTCCCATTCAGTAATTGCCAGGAATCCATTATATCTAATTTTTCTAAAATTCTATTCAGGAACTAAATTTTGTTGTTATTTATCTTACTAGATTTTCTCCCCCTCTCTTCACCTCCCACTCCCAAGTGTAAAAGGCTACTACTATTATGGCTTCATTACTTATTTCCCTAGTAAGTTCATTAACTTTAAGTACTTTAATTCTAACATCAAGTACATAAATGTTAATACTGATTTTCACTATGCATAGTACTTTTAAGCATACTATAGTTTCCATGTTTATCTCTTTAATTCATATCTATTTTTTTTCCACTGTTGCTTTATCTGAGATCATAATTTCTACTCGTGAGTTTTCTTAAATAAACAGAATTTGCTCTAGTCTCACACAAATTTTAATTGTGTGAATCTTTATTTTTCAAGCATTTCTTGAATGAAGCTCTGATCTCACTGCATATTCATTCACCTACTGTGTGCAATGAACTATACTGAGGCGAGGAAAGATATAAAAATAAGTAGAATATAATCCCTATCTTAAAGATATTGATATGATTCAGATGACAGGGAAAGACACAAAATTAGGGATAGTGACTAATTCTCTGTTTTCATTTGTATAAGAAACTCTCAGAATTAAGAAGTTCCTTATACTACGGCAGATTCACATATTCTCTGCCATTTGTAGTCTTAGAGAGATGCCTAGAACACTTGACAAGTTAATTGATGTGTCCAGCACGTCACAGTCAATATGTGTCAAGGATGGGGAATAAGTAACTTATTAAGAGTTAGAATAGATGTTTCTAAGAGAAAAATAGTGAACTATGAAATCAACTAGGAGAGATGGGATCAAGGAAGGCTTAACAGAGAAGGCAGCATTTGAGCCAGGCCTTGATGAATGCTTGTCAATAAGTGAAAATAGGGGCATAGGGCTGCCTTCTAGGCATAAGGAATGGTGTGAGCAAAGATATAGTAGCAGAAGATCATAAGAATGCTTGGGTAACAGCAAACAGTTGAGTTTGGGTAATACATCAAATATGGAAGAGGTATTTCAAGGCAAGACTGGAGAACTAGTTAGCAGTTGGATTGTGGAGAGCTTTGAAAGCCAAGTGAAGTTTAAACTTTTAAAAAATAGTATGATTTTTTTTAAAAAAGAGAACTTTATTAAGCATGGGCCGGGAGTGAACTGAAGATTTCTGAATAGTAGAATGACATGATTACAGCTCTACATTCTGATGAATGTGGCAAGGGTGTGTAAAGTAGGATGGAGGTAGATGGGGGTGGGGAGTGGGGAATGGAAGAGTGAAGACATTTTTTGGAAGGTAAAAGGTTGTCCTCTTAAGAAAGAAGATCTATAAACATAGATGTTTTGAAATGATGATTAATTCTCCTAAACACTGATAATCTGTGATCATTAAATGATTCCCCTGGATGCAAGAATGTAAACTGATGAAATGGAGTCATATACCTTCCCAGCACAAGAATCAAGGAAGAAGGGAACTCTACTCCCACATCCCTCAAAGAATAGAAAGGTCTAGCTAGTTAGGGTGGCTGTGAATTAAAACCAGTTTTGCTTTTAAGTATTTAACAAAATGTCCTGGACTTTAATTGAAGAGTATAGAGTATGAAGAAAGAAAATTTTGAGGACTGTGCCACCCAATTCTCCTTCCCATACCGTCAGATTTATCCCTAACAATAAAAAATAACAATAGCTAGCATTTGTGTAGTGCTTATGATATGCCAGGCACTCTACTAAGAATTCTGTAAACATTTGTTTCATTTGATCCTGGTAATCTGGGAGGTAGGTATGATTATTATCTTTACTTGAAAATGAAGGAAACTGAAGCAAACACAGGTAAAGTAACTTGGCCTAGTTCACATAGCTAATAAACATCAGAGGTCGGTTTGAACGCAGTTCTTTCTTACATCAGGCCCAATGTTCTTTTCACTGTACTTCACTGCCTGGTCATTTGACACCCTGTATAAATCCTAGAACAGACCTAAGGGGGATCACTCTGTTAAAACATCCTGCTGATATGCCACAATGATGACAGAGGACTGACACATGACCATTTTACACATTCTCTTTAATATGGACAGAAAAATAAAGTAATTTATGTTTCTACAGAATAATTTTACTTCAGTACAGAAAGGTAGACTTACAGTCAGGTAGACATAACTATTGTAGTCATCAATATTCTCACTATTAAAAACAACTAAATTTCACTGAAAATTCAAATTTTAGAGAACCAATTTGCTAACTTAGGGAGGAGAAACAAACAATTTAATACAACCCTTTCTACTCCAAACTTCCAAGTTGTATGGAATAAGATTATTTGCAAAATAGTATGCACTCCCCTTACAGATTCTCCTTAGCTCTGTGCTTCTTTGAACTGGAAAAGATAACTAACTACCACAAGATTTAATTAGACATACAAATGATTTTCCCACAGAAGCTGCAAAATGATAACAAAAACAAGGCTAACTTTTTCCTAATACTATTACCATTAGTTATGTGGCACAAACATTCCACCCAACAGGGCTTTCTTGCTTTTGTTATATTTTCCAGTTAAAAGATGCTATCTTTGATTTGAACAGGTGCCCACAATCACCACACCCACATTGCAAAATAAATCAATAAATTCCCAAACACTATTGCTCTAAATATGAAAGGATTGTTTTCTTGGGTCTCTTAGCTTATGTCTTCTTAACTGAAGCCTATGGTAAAAAGTGAATATTACTAAATTTCTAAATTAAATAAAATCTAGACTAGCACCATCAGGAAAGCTTGACTTCATTTTTTTAAAATAATGCATACATATCCTTAATAGGTGGTATTTCAATCTTACTAAAATTTAAAATAATTTTAAATCTTATTAAACAATTACATGTACCAAAGCTTTGAAAAATTATTATAAAATACCCTTATTCCAATCAAGATAATCAGCCTATCACAAAGAATAAAATATCTTTCTTATCCTTTGACATTCCCTCTCTCAATACATATGCCTTTCTTTCTTTAAAACTCCATTTAAACTGTCTTTTCCAAAAAGCCTTCCCTAACAACCCTATCTATTCAATCCTTTATAGTTAAAGTCAATTTGAATATTAATTTACATTCACTTACATACTGGTTTCAAAATTTTTTAAACTGTGGTCGGTGTGCTTCATTTCTGTAAGCCTTTAAGTTTTTAATTTATTCTATATTCCCAAGAACACTTGTAAAGTTTTCTCTAGTGTTCAATAAGAGCTGGTTGAGAAAGACATGACTAATGTATGTTTATCATATTACATATTATGTTCTAACATATTATATTTAAAAATTACATTTTAGAACTTTGAACAAAATTAATATTATTTAATTATCCTTCGGAAAAATACCAATTAGTGTTCTCTCTACTGCACCATGCGTTAAATGCCTTAATTTTTCTGATATTCACAGTTCTAAGAGCTACATATGACAGAGAGGCACTATAATATATCACTAGAAAAGATACAGAGTGACATTACACTGACAAAGGGAAAAATATATTCCTTCTCTTGTATGTAGTCTGGGAAAAAAAACCAACCCAACAATTCTGCTTTTTTCTGGTCTAATTTTTCTCTGTCCAACAAGCCATCTATAATTCAACTCTTATCTTCCTCTGCTGGGTACCCCCTGCCTCATGTTCCTTTTTAGGAACTCTGCTTCTTTGGAATCTTCCAGGTTTGGAAGCATCCAAACTAGAAATTTATAGTTTCCTAGGCGACTGACAACTCCCTGAAGTTATGAGTGGGAAATAAGCCAACCCTCCCTATAAAACACCCTAACACTGGAGCTGCACTGATGCATGGAATGGACTGGCCCAGAAGTCCTAGCAAAAGCTAGTTCATAGGAGCTACCATCATGAATTTCCTTTTCTCACCACAATGGCCTGAATAATACTGTGCTCAAGGTTCCCTGGTGGTTTCCCTTCCCAACTCTTCCTTAATCCTTCTTTTGAAGTCTCAGTTCAGGTATCAATACATAAGAGTTTGATGAGTTGCCTTAAGGTGGAAATGTCAACTGATGGTTCTATTTTTGGAGGCGATAGTTGCTCTCTCTGTTTAGGGATAAAGATGACCCTGAAGTTTTTTCTTTGTTGGCCCTTCTCTTCCTCAAGTTTCATTTAGTATTTCTGTTTTTATTACATGGTTTTCCTTCTAAATGGCTCTAAGTAAAAGAAACGATCACTTTTGGCACCAACTGGCTCTTTGAATTTGCTTTCAAAAAGCCCCTTTTTATATCATCAATGGACTCCAACCATTAAAATGTTGGGCTTGTCCAGTTAATTACATAACACTTTAGTAAGCAAAATAAATCAGTTCCTATTAGGCATTTTGCTGTTATTTAACTAATTCAATTCAGCATTTACTGAAAGTCACCTATGCGCAAAGCATGTCTATGCTAGACACTATCTTTTTAAAAAGCCATAAATACTGCCATATTACCCGAAGGTGGGATCACAGTGATTAAATGACTTTCTATTTGAATGAACAGTATTTAACAATGAATGCGTGAATCCTATAACATACAAAGTTTAAGAGTTTTCTTGGAAAAGAATGTGGTTATTCTGGGTGTAGTATGTATTTATGTAAGAAGAGACTCTTCCTCTCATAAAAGCCTATAACCTAAAAACAATGAACCATAAAGAACATCCAAACACAGTTTACAATAAGGAATTGCTCTGGAAATGTAGTACTTTCCTTGAATTAGCTCTGAAGTCAGTAACAACTTGATAAGTATGGATGGCACATGTGTACCTCCCTTCATGAAACCCTTCCAGATTAAATCAATATTGACCCAGGTACTCACATAACTTTACTTTTCTTCACTTCAACCATTTCTCTGTAGCTCTATTCAGCTTTAATATCTTTAATACCAACATTTACACATTACTTAACATGTTTAAGGGAATGTACTAGGCACTAATGCTTTACATGAGTGCATGCAGACATAAATAACTAATCGGTAAACACTCATTAAGTGCCCACTATGTACTCACTATGTGCCCACTAAGTGTAGGTGATACACATATAAAAAAGAAAGATGGTCCTGTGCCTTCAAGGAGCTGACAGACAATACAAAAAAGAAACCTGAAAAGGGATGCAGGGGCATGAGTAGCAAGATTAATAATTAGATCTTGCAAGATGCATTTTTATTCAGTCTCTTCCACCGACCACAAGCCACTTAGGGACAAAAACAGATTCTCCTAATTCCTATGTAATTCTCCAGAGAGACCAGCATAATGTTGGGTACACAGCAGGGAGACTCAAATTAACTTTTAATGGTCTAAATACCTAACAAAATGTGATGGATGTAAGTCTATTACAATTCTTCATTACATCTTATGAATCCATATGAATATGGGACTGTAGAGGTAATTTCGAGTAACAAAGATCTGTGATTTCATTTATGTGGGTAGTCACTCCACTGACAAAGACTTCAACCACTCCCCATACTTTAGTACGTGCCTTTGTGAATCGCCGTACCCCAAAACAAATGTATGATGGTCAACCCTTGGCCTCTCCAAAAACACCAGACTAATATGTGGGTGACTGCCATAAATATGCCACTAGCCCACATAGGGAAACCTTTTCTCTTGGGTAGAATCTTCAAAGATTTATCTTCTCCTGACACAGTCATTGAGAACCCAGGGTCATCAACACGCCACAGTGAGGCATGTCATTGAAACAAATATAACAAAAATGAAATAAATGACTTTAAAGAAATATTGGGTTTTTGTTTTTTTTTTGGAAAATAAAGAACAAGACTGCAAAGCAGAAAAAAGACTTGAAAAGTAATACCTGCTATCATGTAGATTAAGATACATTACAGGTAAAAATTCATATAGTTTCAAACTTTGAGGGGGAGGTTTTTAAAGAGCTTACTGTTGGTGATATAGATAGTCAGACAAAGGGGGAGGCACAGAATTGATGAGATCTTCAGAGTCCCTACGTATCAATGATGAAACATAGAAGGGACAGGAGAAGCTGCCATAAACTAAACACCACTTCTTGCTGATGTATAGAAAAGACCTAATTAACACTGGAAAAGAGCATTACAAAATAGACCCTAGGTAATTAAAGTACCACCTGTTCTTACACCTTATTGAGTAAATACAATGATTTTCTTTGAAAAGAAAAAAATAAAAACAATAAGAAATTTTCCCATTTCCTCTAACTAAAACCACAAATTTCCTCAAATTCTGTGTCAGTTCCAAGCCAGTCTTCAATTGGTTAATTCTCCTAAACTCTCCATTAAAGTCCTACTTTGATGCCTCCTTGTGGAATGAAGGCAACATGAGTTCTTCAACTTTGTCAGCAGAGCGTAAGCTGTTACATGTAGTCCCAAGCTGGAAAAGGCTAGAGTATGGACCTGGAAGCCACTTCTGTGACAACGAAGTACCAGACTTGATAAGTTCAGTGAATCTTACTACCAAAAAGTTGGCCACAAGGAAATGATTTCTTCCCTTTTTTTTTTCTTTTTAAGCCCCAGTCATTTATGAATACCATAAGAGCATAGAATCATTCATTTAAAGTCAAAGGGCACTTTTGGGGTCAGACTATAGACTTTCATTTACAGATGAGAAAACTGGGGCACATTGAGATGAAGTGATTTGACCAGGGACTCACAACTAGTAAGTGTCTCAGGTGGGATTCAAACCCATTTTTTTGTTACTCTAAATACAGAATTCTATGTCATAGAGGAACTGGGTTCTATATATAAATACAGGGAGTACCCACACTGATGAAATCATTGAGACATATCAAACGAATAGCATGTAAATGGAATAAAACACAAACCCTACCACAAAACTTCCCATAGAGAATTATTTTTGTTAAATCAGTAAAAATTACTACAGAGGCAACCAAATGGAATGGTGCAATATTATGCTGGAGGCAGGAAGACTGGATTTGAAATTTCTGCCTCAGACACTACCTGAGCAAATTACTTAACATTTCTAGATCCTAGGTTTCCTCACACTTAAAATGAGGAGGCTCACCTTGATGCCCTTGCAGGTTCCTTCTTGTTCTATATCTCAGATCCTATGACCTGGTAAAGGAACAAATCTTCAGTATTTATTGAACTCAACAATTTAATATCTGAGCAAGGGATGAACCTGGATTTGATTCTAAAATGTAAAAACTTTTTGAATAATACTCTATGGATGCATGATCTGACTTATGGGCATAATTTTTCCAATAATGTTGACCACTACTTTTCCACTACCTGTCTATTTGAGTAAAGTTTGGGGAGAAAAGGTGGTTTAATAATACTGATGGCAGATACTCTTAGATTACTCCTTTTGATGAAATCTCAAGCCAAAAGCTTCTAACAGGTGTTACCTCTTAGTAAAACAAGAGCATTTCTTATGTTACTAAAGGGACAAGAATTTAATAATACCTTGAAGGACTCAGATATGTCAATTGATGCAGGGAATTTTCTTTTTTACCCATAAAACAGAGATCATAGGATGAAAAATTTTATTTCAAAGTAAAATTATGATATGTTTTCATCAACTAAATTGCCTGCCCTTCTAGAATTACAAACTCTATTTGTCTATTCATAGGGGTTTTTTTAACCTGTGAAAATCTTCTCAGCCTTGATGAGGTATCCTGAGCATAGCACAATAGAATATCAAAAGAATGAGAAGTATCTTTTCTGGGAATATGTCAATCTTCCAGGGCTAAACAGAGTTCATCAGGGGATAATTCTGGAAAGCCCTGTCTATTCGTGACATAAGAAAATGAATGTGAAAATTACAGGGACGTGGGAACAGTGATGACATAAGTCTCTCCACACTGAAATGAAAAACCCAAAATGTCAAGATGGTATCTAATCCATTGAGTATAATATAGCAGCTAATCTCTGTGGGTAAAAGTTGTCATTAATTCTGATGAAAATCTAAACCCATGGTCTCTCTTAGTTGTCCCAGGAAATACAACTTTCAAAAATTAGATGAAGACTTAAAAGTAAGAGTGGGTTAGATGGCTTTTACACTTGGTAATTTTCCTTACAGAATCCAGCCATCATTACCAAAGAATAATTCACCAAAGACAAAAATTGCTGAGCAGCTGGAAAAATAAACAGAGTTTAAAGTGTTCTCCATCTACCAGCTGAAGATGACTCATTCTGCATCAAAACAATGAAGAGAAAAGGAAAGTCAATGATTTCAGTGCAGTTTTTATTCAACTCCTGCCAGGGATTTTATCACCACCACTTCCTTCCTCCTTCTTGAAAGAATCTACACCCTGTGCCACACTGTACATCACAGCATAGGATTTGTAGTTCCTATGAAGGAACTCTGGGCCCTGCACCGAAAGAAGGGTCACTCAAGGAGAAAATACTCACTATATTAAATGACTACATTGAGGGGCATGAATACTTCACACAGACTGGGTGAATGACCCAGTTCTTAGAGTGACTATAGCTGTAGTTCTCTTAAAAAATGAAGGCAGAGTTGGGAGCTGGGGAAGAGAATGGGTGGGACTTTTCTATGGGTAGAAAACACTGTAAGAGTTAAATATCATATGCTGATTTCTGGGGTTTGTTTTCCCCCCACTAGTTTCCCTTTGTCACCAAAAAAAAAAATGTGACCAATATGAAATAAAACAATATTAAAGAGAAGGAAAAGGAAAAATTTCCTCACAAGGAAAAAAACCCAATAGAGAGACTAAAAAAAATGAAAATGAAAAAGGGGCCCCAATACTATGAACAAATATTATAGGGGAAAAGACAATTAAGCAAAAGATTCAGAAGAAAGGAATAATAATAAAAATATATGATGAAAATATATTAGGAAAACAATTGCTATAACTGATTATATTAACAACAAAAACAAAATCATACCATTAGGACCACAAGTGCCTCCCCCCCAAATATCAATACATAATATAGTAATCATTTATTTTTCAAATGGCAAAGAACAAAGCATTTGGAAGGAACTTTCCTTAATATGATCAAAAGCATTTATTCAAAATCAAAAGTTAGTATTATTGGAAATGTAGAAATACTGGAAGCTTTCCCATTAAGATCAGGAGTAAAGTGATGCTGCTCCCTCTCTCCCACAGTTATTTGATATAGCATTGGAAGTACTATTTGCAATAACTTATGACAATAAGGACAAGCAAATTGGAGGCATTCTCTATTTGTAATTTCCATTTCTCTCTATTTGTAGATAATAGAACAATTTACTAAGAGAAGCTTAGAAAGTAAACAAAGATATTAACCTAGGAAGTAGTTACAGCAAGAAAAATACAAAATAAATCCACAAAAATTATCATCATATTGCTAGAAAAAAATTAAAAAGAAACAAATGAGAAATTTTATTTAAACTAATATAAAACTCACTAAATATCTGGAAGTTAACCTTGCAACACAGCCATAGGTCTCCTGAAAAAACAGTCTCAAAGTAAATAAAGGAAGATCTAAATAACTGAAGACATAGTAAAATATTCACAGCAGAATCAGAGTAATACAGTGAAATGACTATGCTACCCAAATTAACTTATTAGGGCTATGGCAATCAAATTACTAAAGAGATAAGCTATAGAATTAGACAAAAATAACACAATTTATACAAATAAATAAAAAGTCAAGAATATCAAGGGTAAAAATAATATAAAGGAAAATTATATTAAAAAGTAAAATGGAAGAAAGTTTGTAATGAACACAACTAAAATTATATTTAAATTAGCAATCATCAAACCAATTTGATAGTGAATTAAAAAATTAAAATCCTTTATGTGAAACAGATTAGATAAGTAAGATATAGGCACAGATGTGTACCAAATCCTACTCTCTGATCACTTTAACAACATTTTGACAAGAACTGACTAGAAAACCAGTTTGCCACAAGATAAGTTAGAAAAAGTATACCCCAAATATTATAAAAAGTTCCAAATGGATAAAAAAAAATCTGATTTTATTTTAAATTACAGCACTAAGAAGTGGGATGAGAATGTTACCTTCTATTATTCTATTAATTTTTATTCTCTATTTCAATATCAATATTCTCTATGTTCAACTGTGTATAGGGAAAAATTCATAATCAAATGAGAAAGTAGAAATTACAAAAGAGAAAACAGATAATTTATTCTATTAAAATGAAAAAGACTGCACAAAGATATTAATGCAGTTACAGTAAGAAGGAAAGGCATAGATGAGGGGAAAATTTTTTCATTAAATATCAATGATAATAGTGTGATATACAAAATTAATAATGAACTTATATAATTATATAAAACTATGATTTGTTCCTCACTAGGTATAGTCAAAAATAAGAATAGTTTTGAAAAAAAACTTTTCAATGACCAGATGAAGAAATATTTAAAGTGGAGAAAAGCAAATTTGAAATATCACCTCACAATCATCAAATTGGTAATATGGAAAAATACTGATTTTTTTTTTTTAAAGTTAGAGGACATATTAGGAAAGACAGACACCAATTCAGGGCTCACAAAATAGTGAATTTTGGTAAAAATTTTTGAATTAGTAAGATGTCACTAACTTTTTTATGTCCTTTGAGTCAGCAATCTCACTACTGGGTTAATACCCATGGAGGTCAATGAAAACCAAAAAAAGATTCATGTACAAAAAATATTTACTGCTGCATTTGTAATAGCAAAATGCTAGAAACAATATTTGACAAATAGCTTAACTACTGTGGTATATGAATATAATATCACTGACTTTTAAAGAATAATAAATATGAAGATCTGGCAGAAACATGAGAAGATATTTTTAAGTAATGCAGACTGAAGGATGCACAGTGGTTATTATTGTTGTTCATCCTTCATTCTCGAAGGACCAATGACATCAAGAGGTATCATAATGTCTTGACTTGCACATGAATTGGATCTGAGTGAGGTAGAACTGAGTATGATATACACAATAATGATAACATTGTAAATGAAGATAACAAAAGTTGTATCAGATAGGATGGACAAGGGTGGCACTGATCTTTCCTTTCTTTCAACCAAAGGTAAAATATTAAAACAGAAAAATATATTACTGTCAGTGGCAATCAATTATTCTACTGAGTGGTTTTGTTTAGCTATTTTTTTGGAAACTTTTTATGGAGAGTGGATATTTGGATGTGAGTTAGGAAGTGATTGCTGTGTACAGAAAAACCAAAACATCAAAATATTATCGTTGATACTTTGTGGGGTACAACATAGAATGGGAAAATGTAATAATAAGGATAGTAGTACTTTAGAGTTGAAAAAAGTTGTGTGGTCCAATTCCCTCATACTTTTGGAAATGAGGGAACTGAGGCTGAGGAGGTCGTTGAGTGACTTGTTCAGGGTCACAAATCTAGTGAGTAGCAAAGCCAGGACTCAAGCTCAGATCTTCTGAGTTTTCCTACAGAAGAGGCTCTTAACCTTTTTGTGTGTCACAGACCCCCTCTGACAGTCTGATGAAGCCTATGGATGCCTCTCAGAATGACATTTTTAAATACATAGGTGTAAAAAGAAAACCAAGTATACTGAAAAAGTTATCACATTTTTAAAAAGAGGTCACAGAACCCAGATTAAGAACTCCAGTCTTATGGTATTCTTTACACTAAGTGACAGCTACCTACCACTTCCAGAGAGTTTACATTGTTAGAAAATATTTAACTTTTCCTTTGAAATCTTTTCCTCATAAGTATTAATGGCTATACATTCTGGAGAGAAAAAAAAAACCAACCCTGAATAGAGAGCTTTTTTTAGACCTTACGAGCAAGAATCTGTTTTTAATTCTTCAAGTTCTGCCACCCACTTCATAATAGAAAGTAGAGTGCAAAGTCTGAAAGCATTGGTGGCATCAGCCCAGATGACAGCATTTTCTCCATGTAGGTGGCACATTACAGCTCTCACTGGAATCCTATGCAGGAAGTTCAGGATCCTTCCATTTCCTCCCCCACTATCCTGGATCAGCTATTCCCTCGAATGGAGGCATCTGTTTATGTACTTGTATATCCTCAGATTCCCAGTAAGAGTTCTGGTTCACAAAACCAGAGTAAAAAATAGAACCAAGATCATCCCTAAAATAGTGCAATGGGTCTGTTGCATATATCCCAGATGATAAGAAGAATAGGTAGCATTTATATAGCACTTTCAGGTTTGCAATGAGTTTTACAAATATCTCAACAGAAAGGTTCTAGTGAGGTCATTTATGGAAAAAAAAACAAAACAAAAATATGAATAATTCCAGAAAATCGGTGCTCATATTTCTATGCCTAATTCCACTGTCCATACCCTTGTGGAGATAGCATCAGTTTGTCTTATTTGTGGTCTGAGAGTTGTCCAATACATAAAGATGTTGATACTAATACCTCTCTTAAAATATATCCTCTTGTGTTGTTTCTCTAGCAGTGCTGAAAAGGAATCTAAACATTTCTGCCCATTCGACTAATAAGTTAGGGGAGTAATCCACAGTTGTTAAAAGTGTTTATTTGTTCATATGATGCCATACAAACGTTAACACAGCAAACAAACCTACCAGCTCAGCCTTCTTAGAACCATGCTCACTTTGGGTTTTAAAGGGTTTTGTTTGTTTTTTACTTGTGTGTGTGTGTTGTTTGAGACTAGGTCTCCCTATCTCAGACTTAAAGTATGGCAGCCACTCATGGGCTGACACCACTACTGATCAGCCTGGAAGCTTTGAACTGTTCCTTTTTTGACCTGGCCTAGCTCTCCCCTTCTTAGGCAGCCTGAGACTAGATAGACTGTGGACATCCAATTGCCTTTACCCTAGTGCAGCTCAGAATTCTCATGCAGCAGGGATTACAGGCATATACCACAATACCTAGGGCTTTCAAGTACAGAAATGGCCCAACTACACTGGATGTTCCTTTGTGGCAATCTGACCTGAGATGATACACAAAGTATTTAAAAGTTCATCTTTTAACAACATTATTGCTACTAATGGAAGCCCTAAACATCTCCACCAGCTATGTTCTTCCATCTTCAGATGCAAGTATTGTGCAGATGCAAATTCCTAGTGTCTTGCAGCTGTGTAGGAGAAGTTTAATGGTACGTGCAGGTTAGAGAGCTAGCTTAAGACAAATCCTACTCCATTCTACTGAGAAGACAAACTAAAGATGTCACACTCCAAAATACACACACATGCACACATGTACCACACTCACAGTCAATCTCTGAAGAAATTAACCTCAATAGCTTTTTGCAAAGGCAATTAAACCATAGCTACATATTGATACTCCTTCTCTCCCTCCTTACCAAGCACATCTGCTGAGATGCCAATGGGGAAAGGCAATGAAAATGAAAAAAAAAAAAGATGTTTTGAAATATCTGAAGTAATATTTGAATGAATAGAGGCCAGAGGAAAAAAATGTGTTACTTTATGGCTCACAATGACTAACTACATAAATATTAAACAACATGCAAAACTGAATTAAATGTCAAATGTATAATATATTGTCATATCACTGAACTGGAATTGACTTGTGTCCACATACTAATTAAAGAACTGGTGATAAGGAAGGGCACAAAAGAGTGAACAAGGCCAAAACAAGGAGGATATAATGTTTATATATATATATAAGCATACATATATACAGGCATATGCACACATATACGCATATGTGTGTATATATGCATTGTGTATATATCTATATACACACGCACACACACACACACACACACACACACACACACACACACAAGCTGAACTATAAATGTTTTCTTGCTTCCTTCTTAGTTTTTAACCATAATAGAAGCAGACAAAGTACAAGCAGACAGACCTGTGACTTTTGACAGGCCTGCTGGCTTGGATAGTCTTCATAAACTGCTTGCTAGTATACATCATGATTCTTTCACATACACACACACACACACACACACACAGATATAATAAACAATCCTTTTCTCCAGGGAAAATTCTAGGCAGCTATATAAGAGCAATAGTAGAAAGATCACTGAAGCTTAAGTCAAAGAACTTCTGGTTTCAAGTGTAAGCTCTGGCAATTTACTTGTTACATGTCAAATGACTAGAAACTTGGCCTCTCTGATCCTTTGCTTCCTCACCTGTCAAGTGGAGTAACACCCGTACTCCCTACATAGGGTTATTGGGAGGAAGTGCAAATAGATCTAGAGACAGAGGTTGGACACATCTGACTTCAATGACACTGACCACTCCCCAATGAAGATATCATTTCTACCAATGTATATCAGCATATTTCCTATAACATATCATCTTAGAACAGCGGTTCTCAACATGTTTGTGCCATGGACCCCTTTTGTGATCTAGTGTGAATTCTATGGACCTCCTCATAGAATAATGCTTCTAAATGTATAAAATAAAATCAATAGAATTACAAAGAAAACCAAATATATGGGAAAAAAAATAGTTGGCAAAATATTTTTAAAAATTAAGTTCATAAACTGTAGCTTAAGAAAACCCTTTCTCAGGGAGTTGTCATATAGCAATAAGAAGTTAAGTAAGTTACCCAGAGTCACACAGACAATATGTGTGAGAGGCAGGACACAAACGCAGGTCTTCCTAACAACAAGGCCAGCTTCCTATCCACTATCCCATAACGGACAGGCAAAAGCATTAAATAAATAAGTTACTCAACAAATGTGCTTGAACTTTAATAATCCCCATCCCTTAAATTTGTTTTGGCTGTGTTAATTACATTATATGTTCTGTTGAGCCAGAGGGCCACACCAGAAGGCTGGCTTGCAAGACTTTAATACTGCTCTGCCAACGACAAAACTCTACTGCTGAGGAAGGACCATGTTGGTACCACCAACCAAAGCACAGCACAGAAGCTAAACTAGGATTAACCAAATTAGTTAGTATCTGAGTCAAACACAGCAGGGAGAGATTCAAGTCCAACATGCATTTGGCATTCTGATTTCTTTCCACTCACTTTCCTCATGTAAAGATTGGATTTGGGAATGAGAGCATAGAATTAGACAGCAAGAATACTACCACTCTGAGAAATTTTTTTCCACAGAACAGCTACATTATTTAGAAAGAGAGGATCAAGGGAGGCATTAGATTCACTAAATAGCTGATTGTTTTGCTACAGCATTTGCTTTTTATTTCTCCAGTATGAATGTCTCCTCAGTTGAATAAACACCATCCTTCCTTGGCTGTATGACACTGTAGGCTCTATCTACACAGGAAGTTAAAAGACAGTTGGAATCAGAGAGAATTTCACAACTGGTTTTGCTTCACAAGATTACAATCTGAATTTATATTCCAATTTTCTTCTCAAGGTAAGCCACAGGGACACCCTAATAGTCCAAGGATCTGACTGGCTAGAGATAGGGTAATGATGGCTCCATATGTAAATTGTATTTTGTCAAAATAAAAAAGCTTCTGGGTAGGTAATGGTATATTAATCCCAGCTATGATTTAAAAAAAAATCATTTATGCTTATTATGGTTTTATTCAAATGCAGAAAGGCAATTATAAGAACTTCCAAATAAAATTAGCATTATATGAGATACTTTCCATAAACTGAAATGTTTGTGATTAATTCCAGGCTCAATGGCAGAAAAGACTCTCCTCAGAGTTTTAGAAAAGGACTTTCAAATGAATTTTTTTTAGTTGAAAAACATTCTAATCTACTCTGAATGAAAAGAACTAACAGCACAATCAACGTTCAATTACATGTTAAGATAGAAACCAGAGGCCTAGATAACCCCCAAGAGCAGATAAGCACTTATCTATCACTTATATTTGACTCTAAAACATCCTTTTAAATTTATGTTTAAATATCTTTCTCACGACTACTCACATTTGCATAGTGGTACAAGACATTTTCCTCACAATTACTCTATGAGGTAGGTAGCGTTCCATTTACTGGACTGAATAGGATTATTTACATTTTACAGATAAGAAAATTAAGGGTCAGTGAATAGACCATGGTCACATGGCAGGTAATATGTCAGAACCAGGATTTATGACCCAAATCTATGAATTTAAAATCTGGTACTTTCTACTACTAAAATAAGATTCCTCTCTAAGATAAAGAAATGCAAAATATTAGACCTCTGAAGAAAAAAAAATGAAAGTACACAATTAATACCTAATAGGCAGAAATGAGAAGCTATGCAGTTTTCCATCCTGCCTTCCTCATCTACTCTTCCCATTACCTGTTATGTGCTAGGAATAAGCAGCATGAAATTGTCAAGATGAATGAAAGCACCAATATAAGCAAAGCTATCTATCACCTTTCCTAGAACAGGGATATGCTGTTCGGGATTCAAAGTATTACAGTCTGCTGGGATTCTAGCTGAGTTAAAATTTTAAAGAAAAAAAATTAATCTTAAGGAGCCAATTTAATCCTCTGCAACATGAGTTGGTCTATAAGCTATAACTCTTTTAGAGAAGTATCAAGGCAGCGTGGATAGAATGTTGGGTTTGAACAAGAAATGAGGCATGAAAACCTGGGTTCAAATACTACCTTTAACATTTACTAGCTTGTCCCTGTGGACAAGCCAGTTAACCTCCCTACACCTCAGTTTTCAAATATGTCAAGATGGGATCAATAATGTCAACAAATATGCCAATAAACATTTGGTAAGTGATTATTTTGTCAGGTGCTGGGGTTGCATGGAAACAATTCCTAACTTCCTCAAAGGGTGTTCTTGGGGTCAAATGAAAAAAATAAAAATAAATCTGAAAGTGCAAGCTAAATGTCATGTCTCAGAGGAATAGTTACTTTGCTTATCAGTTATCATAAGCAAAGAAGGGGAGGTGAACAGGTATCCCATGAAATTATATTTCATGCGGTCTTAGGATGTGATAAAACTCATTTTGGGAACATTTGATTCTCTGAAGGGATTTAGTGAAACTTCCTTCCATTTAACTGCATCTTCCTGATGTCTTTCAGATGAATTTGCAACAAGATTATAAACAAATGATTCAGCTGTACATCTCCTCATTCGTCCTTGGTCAACAAAGCATTTATTAAATGCTTTTTATGTGCCAGGCACTATGCTAAGTGATGCAGATATAAAGGGAGGCAAAAAAGATGGATAAAAGTCACATTTAGAATATTAAGGTAAATCAATATGTATAACTGATCTAAAAACTATGCTTTTAGCACTCAATCATATCTATAGCTTTAAAATTAGACATACTTTGAGAAAATTCAACCTGAACTATCCCCGTTTTACTGAAATAAAAGAAAACTTTCATGAGTCCCTCAAGCATGCTAGCTTTTCAAGAAACAAGGATAATTTTCCAGTTTTGTTTAATTCAGTTCTGATTGTGTGAAAAGAAAATACAGGTAGCATAGTGCTTACTGAAGAGGTATGGCTAGATTTGTTTGTCCTCTCAAAGACAAATAAGATGATCCTGGCTCTTCAAAAGTCTATTCAAGAAAACCAGAACAGGTCTGACTTGTTTCTTGAGAAGAAGCTCTCCAACTCCCTTCAGCTATATATGACTATGTTTCAACTTTCTTCTACCACATGTGTGAGAACAATATTCTTTGAGTTTCTCTACTTTGCTAGTTTGTAAATAGAAAAGAGTTTCTAATATTGTTGCTCTGAGTTAAAGTGCTTTTCTGAACACAGCATGCCCACTACACAAATTAGCTGAAAATGTAATACTCCCAACGAGGCAGAGCTGAGACATGAACATCTTTCAAGTGTTTCTGACTCAATCCCCTTCCTCTATGATTTGAGGACAACATGACAGGCCACTAGTCTGTTTTGTCCACATGCCACATCTTGAAAAACAGGTATGATTTCTGTTTACTCATTATCTTGTAGCTTAAGGCAGAATTCATGTAGGGGAGAACTGGGAAGGAAACAAGAATTTAAGGATGGAAAGCTACTTATTTCAGGTGGGTTGTTTTAGGAAACAGGTTCAAGAATGGATCTGCTTGTGAATTAAAATGTCTGTGTAGTGTGGGCTTAAAGAAGTATAACTAACTTTGACTTTTAAGTTCTCTTGTATATTAATTCTTGACAAGCATAAACTATTATAATTAAAAGTAACTGATTTTTATTTTCTTGCTATTTCCGCATACTTTTCTCATTATATCTTTCAAAAAACTCTCTGCATAATTACCTTTGATACGAATAATTATGGTAGTATCAAATAATTGGGCAATCAGATGGTCCTTCTAATGTCTTGTCTTTCAAGAGGACTCTGCTCTGCTCTTTATATCCTGGGGCACTGAGAGGTGAACTAATTTATGGAGTCTTGGCGTGTGTCAGAGACAAGACTTTAACCCATTTTTCTAGATCCCAAGGTAGCTGGCAATCAGATCTTCCTTGCTGACTCTCATGAGAAATTATATTTAGTGGGAGCTCAATAAATGGTGAATTAATGTTGTGAATGTTTGTATTATCATCTCTAACATCCTTTTTCATTTCCCTTCTATTTCCTACCCTGGTTTTTCCATACCATATTACTTAGCTCCCATTCATTTGACATAGAATCTTCATCAGCTGCCTGTTGATAACTGAATAGGCAGAGTCAAGCAAAGAGGGTGATTTGGAAATACAGGGTAGGCAAGATGGCCTCATGGACCATGTTCAACCTCCACATCTAGGTAAGCTAGTCAGAATCAAAATTAACCTACGTGCACCATTGCCAGGATGTGAAATTACTTTATTCCTAAATCTCATTATTTTAATACTTTTTATGCAACACTTCCAAACGACCTGGACTCCAAGATTGTCAGTTGTTTTTTATTTTTTTGCCAGGTTGTCTAGTGCACCTTAGAAGAAATTCAAATAATATTCTTTCAAAAGAGCAGAATCAACCTAGAAGGACCAGTAACACTCTTGAAAACATTTCACCCAATTTTTACAGGTTTATAGCTCTGAATATGGCACATAAAATGGGAGCCCATTGCGGACAAAGGCTGATTTTGCTTTTCATTGTTTCCTCGGCACTTAGCACAAAACCTGGTCCCTAGTAAGCACTTCATACGATGCTTATTGACTGAAGGATATCTAATTTTAAAAATCTATCAAATGCCAATCATGACATATTCTAAAAAGACAGATTCAGAAATCTGCCTCTGTATATGATTTAAGTAGTTCTATTTTTAAAATCTTCTACATCCTATTGTTGGTCGAAATGTCTTATAGAAAAATCTGGACACGTTAGCATACTTTTTAAAAAGTATGTGAAGGATAAGGATTCCATATCTTATTATAGTTTATCTGCAATTTCAAGTGACAAAATGTCTTTCATGGTTGGCATTTGTTTAGCAGCTGGTAATCATGTGCTCTGATTATTTAGCATCTAAAATTTCTCTTCCTTCCACTTTGGTCAGTAAGGCCTGTGTGGCCCGAGTAGTAGTTAAGAATAAATTTTCATGATTCAGGAAGAGATTAACAGGATTTAGAGTTGAAAAGAACCCTACTAAATCATCTAGCCAATCCTCCTACTTTAAAGATGAGGAAACCAAGGTCTAGAGAGGTTAGACAAATTGCTTAAGTCACATAAATATGTGGTGGAATGGAGATTTCAACCACGATCTTCTGGACCCAAGTCTAGTGTTCTTTGTGCTTCTGTAGGAGTAGACTAGATAGATGACCTCTAGGGTCCCTTACAATTCAAGATTCTGTAAGTTCTATTAGCTAACAAGTATTCATTCTCCATGAGGCATTTAGTAATATTCAGACCACAGAAATAAATGATCATTTTGTGACAAAAAATCAATTCTTGCTTAATGTAAGAAGATTCTGAAGACCTTCCCCTCCCCTCTTAAACCTCAATATGGCCCTGCCCCACCTCCCCAGCTTTTCAGGTCCATAGACAGAGTGGCTTCACTGCCAGAGAGACTTCAGTGCCTGGGGCAGGGACCCTGGCACAGGGCTATAGTCCCCAGCCACAGGGGAGCACATCTGTGTAATGTGAATTTACATAAAGCATTTCTGTAACATGAATTTACATAAAGCAACAACTGTCTTATTACTCAACCATTCTCTCAACTTACTAAATGCCTAAGTGTGCATGTTTCTCTGTTTTGAATTCTTCTAGTCCTTTAAAATATTTAAAATAACAATTCTCCTACAGATAAATACAGGGGGGGAAACCCCACCACACAAGCATTTTAAGAATAATAAATACAGGCTTTAGTAACATTAATAAAAGATATCTACATTAAAAATATATATCCTTCTATAAGTTCTGAAAAAAAAAACCAGAATTTGCTTAACATCATGTCTCTTCTAAGGAAAACAAAAAAAAGACCCTCCACGTTAAAGAAAGTCATAAAGAATAAATTTAAATGTTTTTAGATATCCATGTAAATTGAAGAAACATCTTAAAATTAGGTCATTTGAATCTTACTTATTTTTCATTCTTCTTAATACAATCCACAACCATTCAACAAATGTGTGTCAAGCTTCTATCTTCACAAACATTGATATTAGCTACCATTTCCATTGTTGTTTCGTTCAATCATTTCAGTCATGTCTAATTCTTTGTGACCCCATTTGGGGTTTTCTTGGCAAAGATACTTACCTATACAGTTCTCTGATCTCTACAACTCTCTAATTTTGAATCAAAGATATCCTATGAAAAATGGAAATGAGGTCTTAGGTAGCACTGAATTTGTAAAATATTTTAATATCTATTAGCAATTCTTCATACAACACTTAGTCAATACTCCAGTATTAACAAATTAAATTTCCAACTTTGACAAATGGGTGAAATGACTGTAAAGCAACAAGGGTTTTTAGTGTAATTCTTATAGATATTAGAGAATTTTTTAAATTTAAATTTAAAATTTTTTAAATCTTTAAAATCTATAGCATATTCTGGAATAGCTCTAAGTTTGAAAGTAGTCAAAAATGTACATAAATAAGTTTTTGAGAGTGGAGCAGCCTCTGAGCACTCACAAACAAATGAGCATAGATGAGAAAAGTCAAAGGCTAAAAGCTTACATGGGATCATATAGCTACTTTCTCTAATTTTGTAAACAAGTGATACTAAGCTGACATCAGAGACATTTCCAATTAAGCTATGGCTTGTGGGTTTGTCAGGGAAAAAGCAAATGGTTGGCTATGTCTATAAAATATGAGTATTTTTTTTTCTGGATTCCAAGAAGTATAGGAGAAGCAATTAGGAAAGGGGCTAGGGCAGAATCTATTGTGCTGTAGCTGAGGTAAAAAACAATAAAAGGCAAGGGTAGAAATCATGATCTCAGACAAAGCAAAAGCAAAAGTAAACCTAATTAAAGGAGATAAACAGGGAAATTACATTTTGCTAAAAGGCATCACAGACAGTGGAATAATACCCTTACTAAACATAGATGCACCAAATGGCATAGCATCAGAATTCTTAAAGGGAATGTTAAATGAGTTAAGGAGGAAATAGACAGTAACACTATATTAGTGGGGGACCTCAACTTTCCCCTCTCAGAGCTAGATAAATCTAACCAAAATAAATAAATAAGAAGTAAAAAAGATGAATAGAATATTAGAAAAGTTAGATGATAGACCTTTGGAGAAAACGGAATAGGAATAAAAAGGAGAAGCAACCAGGAGACAGAGACACAAAAATGAAGAAAAGTACAGGAATTCACAGTAGCAGAGGTGGTGATGATCAGAAAAGGTGACAGAAAGTGAGCAGCAAAAAATCTGACAGTGGAAGAAAGGCAATGATGAAGGGACAGAAGACTGAACAGCTCTGCAGTCTGCCTAGGGGAAAGAAAGAGCCACCTACATACATTTCAGTGCTCTAGCCCTGGAAGGCAAAGAATAATTGTGTATGTGGCTGGGGAAACGAGAGTAGAGGGAATTGAAGTTTTACCTCCATCATCCATAGCGCAAAGTTGTCAATATGCCCTACCAGAGGCATAACCAACCAATACAGTCTGGGACGTTTTTGCTTTAATAAAGACCATTGAACAATTTAAATCAAATATAATAAAGCAGTTTAGCCTCTAAGATGGCAAACGTGAAAGCAAAACAACAAAACTACCTGTATTACAGAAGCCATTTTTAATGACAAAGATTCTAATCAGCTTCTTTTGTAACACAAAGGGTAAAATAATTAAAAGTTGATGCTAATCACAAAAAAGGAGGTAACCTGCCCATACATGAATTGAAATTAAAGAACATAGGGAAATATTAAAGAAATAGTATACTCTATCCTAAGAAAGGTCAATTGTTGGAAAACCAATTCAGAATTTGGGAAATATGAAGGTATGGAATAAACTCTCTTGCAATGGATTTGGCCCTAAGTGTTTAAAAATAATTCTCAGTGAAAAGATCTGAGGATACCCATATTTCAATATTCAATTACAAAGACAAAAATTGCTAGGGGAGGGGGTTAAATCAAATTCAGTTGACTGAGGTACATTTCTACAAGGGTGGCCTTAGTATTTCAAAGTGAAAAAAAAAAGGTATTAAAAGGCTAGATAGAGCTGGTGAAAGAAATTCGCAAATCACGACCCCACAGAAGAAATTAGTGGTTTTTACACAGAAGTTATTTCTTACTATCCTAGGAATATTTTTGCTATAATAATAGAATTGGTTGAAATTGGTGTGTGCTAATTTCTGCCCTGTCAAGTGACAGCAAGTCAAATCTCCTTGGGTAGAGGAAGAGTAAGAACAACTTGTGTCTTTTTCATATATTCTTATGATACAGGCTCTCACAAATAAAACCTTTGTTCAATAGAAAATTACATTTCCCAAGAGTGCTTGAAGGTGTCACATATTTACCAATTGTTTATGGCCTATAAGTGATAAAGATATGCGGCTTGGTTCTTTCTGTAGCTTCCGTGAAAGATCATATTAGAACCACAAGTTTATCTAAGGAGAGGAGCATTATTCTATTGCTGGAAACTCAGCTTGCAGAGCAACTTTTTCTTCAAAATACAAAATGTTATTACATAAGAAATCTCATAAAAAAGTTGACCCTAACTGGCACTATTCAGCACTTTTAACCCGAATGTTATACATACATTTTAATTTTGCTTATATCTCAAATTCTATTCAAAGCCGAACACCACAAAGAGCTTGAAAAAAACCATGGCCTGGTGACAGAGTCATAAAAGTGAATTGACAAGGAAGAGCCAAAGGCCTGCTCTGCTAATGAGGCACAAATTCTAGATGTTATTCTGAATGGGCAAAGAACGCTGGGGGCAATGGTAGAAAGGATGCCAGTTATATGGAGAGCAAATAAATTATTTGGGGAAAAGGCTCCTTTGGCCCATACAATGCTAATTAATTTTGTTGAAAGGCAGCTATTTTTCACTGCACTAGAGATTGTGAAATTTCATTTCACCTTTATGAAAAAGGCACAGACTGATCACGACTAGGAAAAGATTAGGGAAGACTAAGAAGACTCATTAGTACATACCTGGAGAACACTCCAGGCTGTGAGAGAAGCATCTCCTTAACCCTGAGCATTGGAGGGTAAGATGAACTATTTCAAAGAACAACATGGGAAATTTATTTAGAAAATAATTTCATCAGATTCTACAGGCACACACAATATACAGGTAGACATTTAAGACATATAATGTTTCAGTGGCACTGTGATAGTAAACTCAATCTATCAGGAAGCATTTATGCCAAGTGATGGGAATACAAAATAATGCAAAAACTGTCATTTTTGAAACGTGGAAAAAATGTAATTTTATCAAGAGTGTGTTCCACTTTCCATTCACTTGTCTTTGTACTATCTAGTTTTATCTATTATGGGCCTGGTTTTTGTTTTTCTTTTGAAATCAGTTTGTTATAATGTCTTATCTGTGGGGTGCCACTAATGCATTTTTTATGAACCAAAAATGGTTTAAGATGGCTCAAATACTTTTCTTATAATGAAGAGTATATTGATTTTGGAGAACTTTGTTGCTTCTCTTGAAAAGATAATTAGGTGGTTCAGAGGATTAGGGTACTGGACTTGGAATCAGAAAGACCTGAGTTTGAGCTTTGTCACGTCCTAGCTGTGTGAAGCTGGGAAATTCACTTAACGTATCTAGGCCTGTTTCCTCCTCTATAAAATATGGATAGTAGCACTTAGGTCACAGAGCAAAAGACAAGTCAACTAATATCAGGGCTCTTGAAAGGAAGCAAGTTTGAAGGTTACTGATTAGGCTAGTAACTATTTGCTCCTATATCTACTCCAGCTCTATCTTGGGATTTGCCTTCAATATGTCATAATATTTGAGGCTTACAATGATAATCATAAGGGCAGCTAGATGGCACAGTGAATAGAGCGCTGGGCTTGGAATCAGAGAGACTCATCTTCATGAGTTCAAATTTGGCCTCAGACCTAGCTGTGTGACCCTGGATAAGTCATTTAATGTTGTTTGCTTTAGTTCCTCACCTGTGAAATGAGCTGGAGAAGAACATGGCAAACCACTCCAGTATCTTTGCCAACAAAATTCCAAATAGGGTCACATAGAGGTGTGAATGACTAAAACCACTAAAAGACAAAAATGACAATCACAGACTACTTTTAAAGAGCTAAAATATATCCAATATTTTCTGTTTAAGAAGGAAGGAAAGTGACTGAGATATTTTTGAAGATTTTAATTTTTTTTTTAAAGTTACATCAGGTACTAAGGTAACTGAAATGCTTGGCTATCAAGAATGTCTCACTCCCCAAAGTTTTGGAAAAGCTATTTATATATTTCTGAAGACCAATTACAACTTTATTCCTAAACAACACATGCAATTTCAAAACTTGTAAAACTGTGATTTCAAAACTTCACACAAATCACCTAAACAGTCATACTAAAATATTTTTTAAATGTGATTAGCAAAAACCACTCTAGAAGATTTGTACATGTTATAAAGCTGTCATTCAAAATCAATCCCTATAAACCACTAAAATCTTATTATTTGGCTAAGAAAGTAATCTAAGAATCTGAAAAACAATTACTGCTATTTTGAAATACTACTCCTAATCCTAAAGTAACATTATAATAGAATATATCATGAATAATTTCACATCTTAAATGTAATTTTCTAGGAGAAGCTAAACCTACGAGGAAGCTATAGTAACTAGGTAATGACCAAAGTGTGTAGTAGGTCAGTTTTTATTTGCAGACCAACTCTCTCATAACAGGACAGTCCCTAAAAGCAGTAACAATAGTAATAGCTACATTAAGAATAAAAACAGTACTACCCAAAAATTATTTTATAGAACTAGAAAAAATAGTAACAAAATTCATTTGGAAGAACAAAAAGTCCAGAATATCAAGGCAATTAATGAAAAAAAATGCTAGAGAAGGTGGCCTAGCCTTACCAGATTTCAATCTGTATTACA
>CM053585.1:451235515-451284508 GCA_028646515.1 Pseudochirops corinnae | reverse complement strand
TCCCATTTCTTATAGCACAATAGTATTCCATTACATTCATATACCATAGCTTGTTCAGCCATTCCCCAATTGATGGGTATCCCCTATATTTCCAGTTTTTTGCAACCACAAAGAGAGCTGCAATAAATATTTTTGCACATATGGGACCTTTTCCCACTTCTGTGATCTCCTTGGGATATAATCCCAACAGTGGTATTGCTGGGTCAAAGGGTATGCAATTATTTATAGCCCTTTGGGCATAGTTCCAGGTTGTTCTCCAGAATGATTGTATCAATTCACAATTCTACCAACAATGCATTAGTGTTCCAATTTTTCCACATAAAGAGCTTACATTTTAATGGGGGAAGGACAGTATAATAAAGAAAGTGATTGAAAGGAGAGGAAGGATACATATGTGGGAGTCATGATGAGAATGCAGGAAATATGAAGGCCTGATTTCTGGCAAAAACAGAAAAGTTTATCAGTTAATAACAGTTACTATATTATTCCTTTTATGGTGGGGAGAAGCCAAGAGTGAAGCCAGAGTCCCCTTTGGGATGGAAATGAAAGCAAAGACTATAGAAAACCTAGCTAACAATTTGGCTTTGAAAGGGAGAAGAGATCTAGGATGGTAGCTTAAAGGAACAGCAAGATCAAATAAAAGCATTTAAAGGAAGAGAGAATGGGGTGTTCTTGGTAAGCAACAGAGGATGGAGCCAGTGGATAAGGAGAGACTCTAGATGAGAGAAGTGAGGATAGTTATTTCATAGGAGAAAAAAAAAACACAGTAATAATTACATGAAGATTATATGGTGTGAATAAAATTATCAGCTCTTTAGCAGAATGTACGTGAACTCCTAAGATGTAATACAGTGTGTGTGTGTGTGTGTGTGTGTGTGTGCGTGTGTGCGTGTGCCTGTCTTTCCATTGGAAAAACAAATATTTTAGTATGTGAATTCTTCAGTTGTTGCATACTACACTTTTCTAATTATTTTGTGAACTCTGAAACATGAAGTAACCTATTTTAGTTATGTTAATACAGCATATTAGGAAATATGTTGTTGGTTGTCAGTAGACGTGTATGGTAATTAAGGTCAGAGGATTTAAGAATGCTGGGGCTTGTAACTCAGTTGATTCATCCTTTTAAAGTCAGCAGAATTTGTCTCTCATTTTTGTTATACAGTTGGTAATGGTTAAAGAAAAAGGTATTAGATTTTCCCATTTGATACATGGAATACAAAAGTTACTTATTATTGGCTTTCTGATCTTGGCTTAAAAATGGAAGTATAATTTGTTCAATGCAAATGCTATTAAAATGCCCAGAATATCTTCAAAACACCTATTATTTAACATTTTCAATAAAAACAACAACAAAGAACCTTGGGGGTTATGTTTGGTTCGGATGTTGGAGTAGATTTTCTACTAGAGATGACAATATAACGTTTTCATTTTTGTATGTAGAATTGAGTTTACTTCTATAGTTAGGTCCTGATGAGTAGGAATAATGAATCCCATGAAGTGGTCCTGTTACTCGAATTTGAGATGTATGTTTCCATTGGGCTGGAACAGGTTACCATATTTTATATAATTATAACTTCAAATAGTGCAGCCACTTCATAGGATTATTTATTCACACTAATTGATCCCTAACTTTATATGGCTATTCTAGAACTACTTGAGGGAAATCTTGGTAATATTTAATTCTATTCCTACCACTATCAGCTAATCTCTTGTTATTGTTATTCAGTGGTTTCAGTCATGTCTGACTCTTCATGACCCTGTTTGGGGTTTTCTTGGCAAAGATACTGAGTGGTTTGCGATTTCCTTCTCCAGCTAATTTTACAGATAAGGAAATTGACTTGGTTAAGTGACTTGCCCAGGGTCACATATCTATTCAGTGTCTGAGACCAGATTTGAACTTACAAAGATGTATTACTGACTCCAGGCCCTGCACTCTATCCACTGAACCACCTAGCTGCTAATCTCTTAATTTACATTTTGTGCTGTAACTTTTCTAGACTAACTACAGAAGATTGTATTTGGTGGCCATTGAGTGGGCCTGAAATGGACTTTGATGCTCATAGCTTGCCACCTTTCAAGTCAGACAGAGATTGTGTTCTTTCCTTTAATTTAGAGAACTTTGTCACACAATTTTGACATTCTTGGAAGTAGAACTACTGAATATGAATAGTGTGGTTTCCTATCATAAACCATATTTTTATAAAGATCTTTCTTCTTTGGTAAAAATGAAAATGCTTGGAATCTGTCTGGGTTTATTTCAAGTCATTGTAAATTTGTTTTAAGCTTTGTATAATTGCCTTAGAAAACTTCAAAGTATGCTCAAGTAATTTTATGTCTTTGTGTAGTGAGTATGCACCTCAGTTTGCTTTGTAATTAATGTGTTTTGTTTTTACTTTCTTATTAACTTCAAAGAAATATTTGCTTTAAAAAGTCCTTTACAAACCCCAATATTTTAAATTGGTATTTTTGATTAATTATAAGAGCAACAACTATTTTTGCCTTTCTTTATGTCTTCATGCTTATCACAGTGCCTGGCACATAGTATTTAATAAATTTAATAAATGCTTTTTAATAAATTTAATAAATGCTCATCAATTAAGACTAGACTATCCTTTTCAAAGAGTACTAGAGGATTATGAAAAAGCAAGGCAGAAATAAAACATTTCTATACAATTTAAATAATGGGTTTTTTTTTTAAGTAAATGAAACTCAAGGACAGAATAAGTGAGATAATACCCCAGATCCTCAGCACCTAATGTAAGATTTCTCTTAGTTTCCCTCTGGGGTAATTCAGAACTGATATTAAGGTGTCCCCTGAACTTGTCTCTTTGAGTTGCTGTATTTTTCAGGAGCACTGGATCTGAGCATGCAGGAAGCCTTGATGTGTCAAGGACAAAGCCTGTTCACACTACTAACAGGATTCATTTTGAATAGCATTTGGAGATGGGAGAGGGAAGCCACCAATAGTCTCTTGTTAATGATGTTTAACAGAAAACAAATGGTATATTAAGTTGGTCCTATTTTTCTTTCAGGCACGAAGGAAGGAGGTGTTTATTCAGGAACGATATGGAAGGTTTAACCTAAATGACCCATTCCTGGCTCTGCAGAGGGACTATGAAGCAGGTGCTGGTGATGCAGAGAAGCCAGTTTGTACCAACCCTCTTTCCATTTTGGATGCTGTCATGGCTCATTGCAGGAAAATGCAGGCGAGAATGTCCACACAGCTGGCTGCTGCTGAAAACAGACAAAAGAAGGTACTTTAACTGCTAAGTAACTGTAAAAATTTTCTGTTTCCATTCCCCCCTGCTCCTTAGTCTAAACATTCACTTTCAACTACTGGTTCTCTTGTCTCCATGCAGCAGAGTGTCTTTCCGGGTCTGCTCTAGCAAAGCAAAAGTGGTAGAGATAATAGACTCCAAGCATTAACACTCCTGAAAGGTAACAGATGGTGGTATTGTGTGTCTAGGCAGTGAGAATAAGCATCAATTAAACAAAACTGAACCCTCTCCTACCATCATTTATGTAGTTCAGATATAGCATTTGCATCAGAATCGAGCAACCTTCTAGTGGTGTGTTTCGTTTTCAAAACCAATTCTTGTGAGATCTTTCTCTGTTCTAGTACGTTAGAAACTAGTTTCACATAATATTCATTTGATTTATTTTCATAAATGTCACTTAATGACAAAATCCATAATTCACAACATTTCTAGAGGACTTCTGTGGGTTTTTGAAAATTGGCACATTACAAAAATGCATTTATAAATTATAATAATATTAGAATAGAAAAAACTCTTATTTTAAAAGCTGCAATATGCAAAGCTTTCATGCACATATGGAAAAACTGACCCTTATCTTCTGAAACCCTGCTGTTGATCTGCCATTTGAATGTAACTTCCTGCCTTAGGTGTATTAATTCATAGGGAAGGGATTTGTAACAGGCCAGAGTAAATTCTACATTATACCCAAATACTCCAGTAATATGTAAGGTGTAGTACAGTTCCTGATAATTTTTCTTGTTCACTGACAAATACTGGCAGCCAAGGCCTTGAAAGTTTCTTTAGTATTGTTCATTAAGATCAGTTTTAGGCCCCTCCTGGTCTATTCCCTGAGGTAACTAAAATTGAAAGCAAGCAAGATGTATTTTTAGATAAATGGTAAGAGTGAAATAGAAATCCTGGAGACATTTTTGCAAATTCAAATTTTGTCAAATGCCTTTTTTATACAGAAATTATATAACTGCTGAAGTAGTTATATTCTGAGTTACAGTTCTATTCCTTACTACTTTCTTTGCCCTGCCTTGCTGATTTAAATAACAGCATCACAGTACCTAGCTAGGCTCCTGGACTTACCACCCACCTTCTATTCTAGTTTTCAGTTCTGGATCCTTCCTCTCTCCCATTTGCTGCTTCTATTCCTGTCCCTGCTGTGTTAGAGGACAAATCCAAGAAATATGCTTTCTTATCATGATATGTGTCTGACTGAATGATTACTCATATGAATTACAATATATGAATGAATGAATAGAAAGCAATTATTAAGTACCTATAATATACCAAGCACTGCGCTAGGAACTGTGGCTGGGGGTGGTAGTATATAAATTTAAAAAATGAAGCCATTCCTGCCCTTAGAACATCTATATTCTAGTAAGGTAAGACAGTACATATAGGGGAATGGTGATAGAGAAAGGAGTTTCAGTCTGAGAACTTATATGAATGGTGAGTAAAGACAAGTAGTCAAATGCCTTTCCCTTTTCAGAAGTGATGATGGTATTTATTCTATTACCATTCAAAGCAAAAATTGGGACGAAACGGGGTTTAGAGGTTATGTGTGAGTGGCAGAGAAGATGACAAGATGTTTTGGTTGGATGGGTAGAATGTGAAGCATGGTCTGGGGTCAGCTAGATAAAGAGGGTTGGATGAGTTTATACTCCTTCAGGACAGTCCCAGAGAAGAGCACCAAAGCTAAGTGGACTATAATAGTATGGGAATGGTCTCAAGAAGTCTGGTCTGAAGGGGCACTGGTTCAGCTGGGGAGGACAGGGGCTGAAGTAGCCGTAAGTGGATCACTGGATGGGATCTGATAAGCACATGAGTATTTGACAGCCTTTCCTTTGTACCTATCACTCTGTTATATATCGTTATAAGATGAAGATTTATGCTACTTATTTGATTTTTAAGCTCCTAGCAGGCAGATTTGGAGCCTTCTTCCATCTCTATTTCCCCAGCTCCTGTATGTCTTGCACATAGTAGATGTCTAATATCCCATCTCTAATATAGATACTACTTTGAACCACTACACTTTCTCCATCTGAGATTCTCTAATCTGCAGTTCCCCCTAACTGCTTTATAATTGCTTTTAAAGTCATTTCGTTCACATCTGGTAACTAATTCTTGGACAAGATGGAGACCATGAGACGTCCATTCCTCTGGCTTGAAGTCTCTGTATTCTCATCTTCTTCCCTTCCCACCCACCATCCCCTTATATCATCCACTCATATTTCCCAGGAGCTTCAAGTCAGAATATTTCTTTCATTACCTTCATGGGAACACTCAGTAGCTATAACTCTAAAAATATATCTTCTGCCACCTGAGAGAACTCATGCCCTACTTTATCTTTATGTTCCCTGGCCTTATCAACTTACATTATTTTTTTAGACTTACTCCTCTAAGGATATATCCCCAATTTTGAATGTCTCTTCTTCCTCCCTGCCCTCCACTCCAACCATTTATGGCTTCTTTTAACTCTGTTTCTTCCCTCCCTTTCTTTCATCAAAGTTATCACTTAATTACTCCTAGGCAAATCCATTGACTTCTCTGCTTTTGACAAGACCTTTCATATCCTTGGTCACTTTTTCTTCTTTAAAGCCTTTTTTTTTTTGGTATCTTGGTTTCAAATATATTTATTCTTCTTGCATTTGTTGGGTTCTCCTCCTTTTTATTTTTTATTTTTTATTTTTTGCTTTTTAGAGGGCAGTTGGGGTTAAGTGACTTGCCCAATGTCACATGGCTAGTTTCTGTGTTAAGTATCTGAGGCTGGATTTGAACTCACATCCTCCTGACTCCAGGGTTGGTGCTCTATTCACTGCTACACCTAGCCGCCCCTGTTCTCCTTTTCTTTAATGATAAACTTTGAGTCTCTGTGATTTAGTTTTGAATTCTTTTCTCACCTTTTCACTCTCTTGATGAATGAAACCTCATCTGCTTGCATAGTAGCATGACATCACCTTCCTGATGTCATGGTCCTCATTGAGAATAAAGAACATATATGGTGGGTGATCCCCACTTTCTCTACTGACCAGTCAGTCATTCTTTATTCTTGTATTTATTGTTCTTGGAGGACATTTCCACTAACAGCATCATTGGAGATGGATTTAGAGCCGGGAGGGACCTTAGAAAGAATGTATGGAGGCAGCCGGTGGTGCAGTGAATAGTCAAGAGGACCCGAGTTCAAATCCAGCCTCAGACACTTAACACTTACTAGCTGTGTGACCTTGGGCAAGTCACTTAATCCCAATTGTCCTGCCTTATGCCCCCCAAAAAGAAGGTATGTGTGGCACTATGTTTTTCAACTTCCCTCAGTCATCACCTCCCTAACTTATCTGTTACAACTCCCTGTACTTTTTCAGCTATTGCTTTCTAGTCTTAAATTATTGTTATTTTTGTCTTCCCATTCCCCCCACCTTCAGAACCTCTTTTGTTTTCAATTTCTGACATTTTTCTTCCATAATATTTATGGCACTCCAATAAAGTCCTACTCCAGTGTCCATTCACAGCATGGAGAGTAACTCTAGCCTCTTAAATAATATGGCAGGAGAATGTAAGCTCTAGTAGGGCATCCTACCAAGTTAACAAAAACCTCAGGGTATGGACCCTGTGATAGATTATACTGGTGACCAATCAAGGACCATATTTGATAGATTCAGAGAAGCGCATCCCTTTTTTATCCTCTGTAATTCATAAATACCGTTATTAAAGTACATAAGGTGGAAGGAGTATCTACATTGGTAAAGTTATGGATTTTTTAAGTATATAAGTACTTATGGCATCTATTTTTTTCTTTTTGCCAATCTGTACCCAAATTTGGTGATAGTTTCCTCTTCTCCTCTTCTCAGCATTGTTGCAGTGTTAGCAGGCATTTTTCTTTTTTTTTTAGTAGACCTGAAATTTCACTGATGTAGAGGTGTAGCAGTGAGGACTGTCCTCTACCAGGGCAGATCATCACCTTCTCTGTAGCTTAAAGTATTAAAGAGAGTTTCCTGGGGTATTGAGAGACTAACTGACTTGCCCAGGGATCACCCCACCCGGGATGTGTCAGAGGCAGAACTGGAATGGACTTCAGAGGTTGGCTCTATCTAATGCAATCTACCACCTCATTGATATCTACATAATAAGCTAAAGTTTGCAATTATATATACACAGTAAGCTTCATACCCGCCCTGTGAAGTAGATTCCCTAGGTACTATTATCCCATTTTACAGGTGAGTAAAATGAAGCAGAGAATCAGATTTGAATTCATGAAGATGAATCTTTCTGACTCCAGGCCTGCCACTTTATCCACTGTACCACCTAGCTGTGCCATGGCTCTCAGTTACCTTTCAAGTAATGTAAAAGGCCTCTACAGGTAATAGTGACATCTGCTCCCTTATGACATGTTTAAGGAACTGAAAAAAAAATTTTTTTCATCCTGAAAGTATTTTCTCAATGTTGTATAATTATCAATCTAACAATCTATAAGTACAGACTAAAACCTCTCGTTAACCTCATGATTGTCTGACTTTCTCATTTCTCCTCCATTTAGGAAAAATGTTCTTCTGACCTCCATTTGCTTTCTTGATTAATTAAATCATCCAATCCATCCTCCCCCTTCAGGCAAATAATATAGTAGCCATTTTATAGATAAGCAGAAGTTAAATGACTTGCCCAACGTGTCACAGATAAAAGTAATGGATTGGCACTGTATCCTTGTACTGTCTACTGGGCCACACTGCCAAACATGGCTTCCCTCCCCCACTCGTCTGCAGATATGGCACCAGCACAATGCTATTCTCTTCCTCCACACAATACCCTCCCCTCTTCATTAACTCTCATAATAATCACACTATTGTGGCAGAAAATCTCTAGTCCTTCTATGTACTTGTGCATCTTGGGCTACAAATATTTGTTATGTAAATTTTTGGATCTATTTGATGTATCATTCTTATTAAATGGTTAAATTCCTTCAAGTGTAAGGACCAGATATGCAAATTCCTTCATCACTTTCAGAGGGTCTGGTATAATACTTGATGCATAGCCAACGTTCAGTCAAGGTTGTCATTGACTGCTTGGAAAAGTTTGGAATTATTATATTGCATATATTATTAAAATATTACTATGATACATTATATTAATATATTATGGTTTACTGGTAAAATTCTGTTGCTACTGTAGTCTGTTTCTTTCTGCTCACTGAAATTAAGTTTCTGGTTGAAAGCTGTGTGGTGGTCCACTGGGCTTTGCTCTAATTCTTAAGCAGATATTCTGAGGTCAGTGATCTGCAGTAGCACTTAATTAGAACAGAGAATAAATTTAGTGTGGCACAAAAAACACACAAAAAGGTGATGATGGGAAAATACTTTGTTTAAAATTTTAATTAATCAATGAAAGGAAAAGGATACTTCAAGGAAACTTGAGAGGAAAAGATAGCTGAAACACATCGGACCTTGTTAAAAAACTTTATCCTTATGCTTTTTTAAAAACTTTAATATCTTTGTCTTTTTTTCCATTTGCCTGAGTTTTGGGACATGGTCTTCTTTGTGGCCTATAAACTTATTACATGTGTAAAACTTGAATTGTTTTGATCTTGCTGTTCAGTTGTTTCAGTCATGTCCAACTCTTCATAATCCCTCTTGGGGTTTTCATAGCAGAGATACTGGAGTGGTTTGCCATTTCTTTCTTCTTCTTCTTCTTTTTTTTTGCTTTTTAGGAGGGGGGAAGGTAGGGCAGTTGGGGTTAAGTGACTTGCCCAAGGTCACACGGCTAGTAAGTGTTAAGTGTCTGAGGCCAGATTTGAACTCAGGTACTCCTGACTCCAGGGCTGGTGCTCTATTCACTGCGCCACCTAGCCGCCCCTTGCCATTTCCTTCTACAGCTCATTTTACAGATGAGGAACTGAAGCAAACAGGGTTAAGTGACTTGCCCAGGGTCCCATAGCTAGTAAAGTGTTTGAGGTCAGATTTGAACTAATAAAGATTCTAATACCTGATTCTAATACCAGCACTCTATCCACTGTGCCACCTAGTTGTCCCTTGAATTGTTTTACAGCCTAAGAAAACAGGTTTTGGCATTGTGGTTGGCTGCCAAAAATTTATCGACCTTCCTTTATAAAAAGAAATAATCTTAGTTAACATTGCAACAGTGGTTTACACTTTACAAAGTCCTTCACCTATATTATTTAATTTTATTCTCAGAATAATACTATGGGGTAGCAACTTAGATTATCTTCATTTTACAAATGAAGAAAGTGAGGCTTGGGGCTTTATTGACTTACCTTGGGTTACACAGCTAGTAAATGTCTGAGGCAAGATTTGGACTTGGGTCTTTATGCCACCACCTGCCTTAGTAATGTAATAAGGTCAGAAATGCTAAATGTGCTTCCTTTTATTTAGAATTACTGAATTATTACTATGAAGTTTCCTCATGGCAGCTTGGTAAGCATGGGCCTGAGGATGGGGAGACCTGGTTTCAAATGTGGCCTTAGGCCCTCAATAGCTATGTGACTCCTCACAAGTCACTTAACGTCTGTCTCAGTTTCCTTAACTATAAATGGGCATCATAGTAATACCTGCCTCCCAGGGTTGTTGTGAGGCTAAAATGAGATAACTGTAAAATGTTTAGCACAGTGCCAGGCACATACTAGGTGTTTAATCAATATTTATTTCCTTCCTTCTTTCATCCGTTATTAAAGTATAATGGAAATAATTCTTCTGTTTTTCCTTTTCAGAGGACTTTTAACATTTCACATTTAACATCTAGGAAAAGGTTGAATTGAACACTACATTGAATATTAAGGACTTTGTTTCTGTTAGCTTCTAATGGCATGTTTGCACATATGCAGAAACATGCAGAAATATATTTAGGGGACAGGGCCAAATTTCGTTTCGTTCAGGACTGGGTAAAGATAATAAAGGGTACACTTCTGCCATAAGGAGTATCCTTGGAACTTAAAAGAACCATATAATACAGTGGCATCATGAAGTGCTATCCAATGAAGTTTGGCAAATTCACACAAATTTTACTCTAGACTTTTCAAAACCTCCACAAAGCCTTGTAGAAAACCACTAAAGTCTCCAGAGGTTTTTTAAAAAACCAAACCCACAAACCACATTGACAAGATCCAGTGCATTTCAGCTGATTTCACTGAAACTTACTTTGTATTTCTTGGATATAGTGCATTTCAATTATGTTCTTAAAATTTTAAATGTACTATTTTGTAATAACTTATTTTTACTGGTTAAGTTGTGCAAAGTACTGTGTCAGGAACTAAGGATCCAAAAATTCAAAAAGGACATTGTTCTTCCTGCCTTAAGTCAGGTGAGGCATAAAATAGAGAGATGTCTACTCAGCAAGGGTATTTACCAAGTTCAAAACAAGGAGAGATTGCCAGTGTGTTGTGAGGCTCTCTAACTATTTTTAATTGTAAATGACATTGTGTTGATAGTATCAAACACCAGGACATTGCAAAACCACTTGGAAGAGATCTATAATCATTTAAAAGTAGTTTGACCTATCTGTCCATCCATACAAAAAAGACCAAATTGATGAAGAATGTCTCATGTCCACATTCCACCTACACCTGAATGGATATCTTCCCAAGTTTTCCAATAGATGGTCAGTGATGTTGGCCCAGATTTGAAAAGAAGGAGGTGAGCAACCTGGATTGTTTCCCAGAAATGTCAAAGCTCCTTTAATGAACCTCGGGTTTTTCTGAACACATTGTAGGCCATTAAAAATATATGTATCTAGATACAGATATAGATATATAGATCTGTATTGATATATCTATCTATCTACATAAATATAAATATAGATATAAAGTCATTTTTACCAGTTTTGGTTTATGGCATTGAGACCCAAACCACTACTGCCTTTGAAAGATGTATGATGGGTGTGAAAAGGTTATAGTATACAACCAACGAGGATTTCTGAAGAAAAAGGATAAATAATGTCATAAAAGAATTGAAATGATTGACCTATCTTCTTTTTCTTCCCCCTTCATTGGGAAGGAAAAGGAATAAGCATTTACTAAGTGTTTACTACTCATTTTAATATACTAGGTGTTAAGAAAACCCTAGTATTAAACTCCAGAAGAGGAAAAGTTTAGATTAATTATTTATAGAACCCCAGAAAATAGAACAGATGATCTACAAGAAAGTCTAGGGTAAAAGGGCAGAACACACACATACCGCCTGAAAGAAGAGATAAGGAATGGAATGAGAGATCTTACTGAAAAAACGGGAACTGGAAAAAACATTAACATAATAGTGTAGATTCTGAAAAAAAGAAGGGAGGAAATCAGTCTCAAAATTTCAGTGCTACAATTAGATATATTAAAGCTTGGTTTAAAAATAAAATGGGAAAAAAAGCAAATTGAGTTACTGTATTATCATCAGGCTATCTGAAAGGTATGGTAAAACAAAATAACGAGATAACATTGTTCAGACAATCATAAAAGAAAATTGTCAAAACCAGAAACTACATTAAATTGATAGATTCCAAGGTTACCAGCAGAGAAAACCCCCCAAAAGTAGTGCATTTAGGAACATGATTGACAAACTGCAGGGCACCCCTGGTTGGAGAACAAAAGCTACAAATGGAAGAAGCTGTAGGACTGTGTATCAAATACCAATAAGTAAAGAACTGACAAAGATATAGAAGAAAGAAAAAGGCAAAGGATCTACATCTAAGAATAACTTATCCTTTAAACCAAGTTGTGACATACAAGTGTGTGGGAGGCCAACTTTTAAGAGATTTGATGCCTTCCACATATTACTTTTGAAGAAAACAGAACTGGACAGGATCTTTAAGTGGCAAATTCAGAGGAAAAAAGATACTTAGAGACTTATGCTTAGAGACTGATGCAGAGTGAAGAAAGGAAAGCCAAGAGAATAATATACTCAGAGATCATAACAATATAAAGGACAACAACACTAAGAGACATCATAATTCAGAATAATGACTAATTTTTATTTCAGAGGACTTGTGATGAAACATCTTTCCTTCTCTAGATGTGTGGTTGGCAAAGAATGTGGAATGTTGTATCTGCTATCCTATAGGATTGATGGTATCCATTTCTTTTGCTAAACTGTTTCTTTGTATTATCAGAGAGGATTCCTTGGCAGTAGATGCTGTTAGGAAGCCGTGGTGATGTAAAACAAAACAAGAAAGCATTAATATTTTTTCAAGCAAATGACACTATAGGGGAGTTACAACTGTAGCTTAGTTATAACTCTAACTCTTGCTACTAGTTGTTAACTCTGACACATGACAAGTATATATAATTTTAAAGACATTGACTCTGATTTTTTTCCATTTCTTTGATATGTATAACAGATCTAAAAACAACTGTTATAACAAAGTCATCAAATGAGCTCAGAAACTACCACATACAACAAACATTTGATCTCTTGGTCAAGAGGAGAGACAGAACTGTTTAGTGCAGTGATTTTTTAGAGTATATGCCCATTTTGAAGAAAAAAAAAAACATTAAGAAGATTATTGAGGATTTCAAATAACAGCTTTTCACAAAATGGAGAAAGTAGTGGAGAAGATAAGCCTTAAGATAATTTGGCACAAGATCTAATAAAACTAGATTATCCTGAGAGCATTTATAGAAGAGCAACAAATAGATATAAAATCAAACAGTTCTACCAGCATTTCCATATCAGTTTTTCTTAATCACTAATGAGAACAGGATCATCATATTTATACTCCTTCACTGCTTGTAACTGATGCTATGAATAAGAACATATGAGTAAGTCGAAATGGCATTGAGTTCAGGAAAAGTGGCTAGACAAGATCATATACATGGAGCATAAATAAATTCTAGAGGCAACACAATTTTATATCAGAAGTATTTTTTTTTTAAATTATAGATGGGAAGAAGAAGTTGACCTAGACAGTATCAGTAACCACTTACCCTTGTGCCCTTTTCCCCATCTGTATAGAAGTCTTAATAACAATACTTTATGCATGTATTGAGGAGGTTCTCAAACTATTCTTATCACCGTCACATAACTAATAAAAAAATGTAGTAAATGCAAGTTCCCACTCCTTTTTTTGGCCAAGTCATTTTGTTTTTGACTGAATAGAGACAATGAGGCTTTAAATTCTCTCCTCCAGAAAGGTGTCTCCCAGGTATATGTTAAGGTTTTTCAAGATTCCTGTAGCTATGAAAATGGAGAGATGGCTTTATTCAAAGATCCTCTGATTATCAGTATTGAGTAGGGCACAAAACAGATATGTTCTTACCAAAGTTGGTGACTACTGGCGTTGTATGCCTATCTGGTATATAATAGGTGCTTACTAATGTTTATTATTTGATTGCTCTGCTATGCAGATTCTAAATGGAAGAAGGATTCCTCTAGGGACTAGGTGATGAAGTTCCTTTTTACACATAATATCTTGCTGATTATATTGAACCCTAGAATACAAGTTCTACTAAATATTTATGATTTTGATGACTTCATTTTTAAGCTTTAAATTTTTTAAATAGTTTTTATGTTGACAATCCATGGCTTTATATCCATGGCTAAAGATTCTGGCAAGAAATGGATGTTGCTGAAAGCAATACATTCAGTTCTCCTTTGGCCCCAGTAAAACCAAATGGAAGGTTTCATGTTACTAAGATTATGGCTTGCAGATTCATGGACAACTGTAATGGTAATGGGAATTTGAAGATCTTCCCTGATTTATTCCATTTGTACATGTGCCTTGGTAAAGCACACCATTTTAGCTGGTAAGTAGGGCCTGGCTTTGGAGGAAATTATGTTGTTGGATTTCATTTGGAAAATTGCACCTACTTTTAATAATCCAAAGTTGTTCTCTGCTCCAAAAATCCATCTTTTTAACACTGGTATCTTTGTAGTGGTGCTATGTGGATGCAATAATAGAACATTGTTACCTCTGAAGAATTGAAAAAGGTGGGCCAGTCATGTAGTGAAAGTGAATGATGAACAGCATGTCCATAAAATACTAAAAACAAAAACCTTCAAAGGCAGCTTTCATTACATTAGTAAATAGGTCTTCTGTGGATAATTTATTGAAAGACATAGACAGGAATTAAAACATGCATAAGTGAGATTTGTTTGGTACTGTACAGATTTCAGCACTACACTGATGAGATCACATTCATTGAAGTGAAATACAGATTGAAGAGGGAAGACACTGGAGGTAAGGAGACCAGATAGAATGATCTCATAATAACCTAAGTGAGAGACAACAAGGGCCCAGAGCATTGTGTTATAGTTGATTGAACAGGAAGGGATATGAAGAATTAGAGATGAAGCTAATGTTTCACATCTATATGGGTAGAAGTACAGGACTGCCCTCAAGAAACATAAAGATATTAGGAGAAGAAGCAGATTTAAGGCTGGGAGAGATGAGTATGGTTTTGGACTTTCTCAGTTTGATGTCATACCAGGACACCCTGGTGGACTTCAGCATAGGGGATTTGAACTAAATGGAAATAATCGGGCTTCCTACATAGATGTGGAAATCATCTGCATTGAAATTTTATTTGAGAGTGGGTAAAATTGCCCAGGAAGAAAGTATAGCAAGAAGAGGAAAAGACTGATAAGGCATTAAGGCACTCACATTTAGGATGATAGCAAAGGAGATTTAGTAGCAATTCATGTAGAAGGACAACCAAGGGAGAAGTGTCAGAAGGCAATGGAAAAGAGAACAACCAGTAGAAAGTAGGGGAGATCTGTGACAGACATTATAGGATTATCAGAGAAGGTGAGGATGGAGAAAAGGTCATTGATGACCTTGGAGAGAGAAATTTCAGTAGAGTGGTGGGCCAAAGCCAAACGGCAATGAGTTGAAGACTGGTTTGGATGGTGAAAATGCAGAGCCAAGAAGAATGAAGTTTCCTTTCTAGAGAAAAAGATATATAAAACAATAACTGGAAAACTAGAAGAGGTATAAGATAAGGACTGCTTAGATGGGGTTAGGGGAGGGTCTTCTCTAAAAACCAAATCTGCATGCTCATTGTTGCCCGAAAGTAAATACCTAAATCTATACATTTTCATTTTTTAAAAAATTCTAGATAAAGATGTTTACTTCCTATTCTGGAATACTTAAATTAGGAAAACATAATTGTATATTAATTCCCTCCTTGAAGCCAATAACACAATGAATGACTAGCAAAATAAAAGCCTCTTCATCTACTAATGAAGAGTCTTGGCTGAACCTTTGAATCCTTCTGCTAGAATTTCAAGACATTTACCTTGAACTCTGACTTGACTGTCTTTCTTTAAGGCATGATCATCCATATACTCATTTCTGCTGAGAGACTCCTAAGAAGGTTAACGATTTGGGGGGTTTTGTGTGTAGTGCTGAAATTTGTAAAGCAGTCAATTTTGAAAGGACCCAAGACTGTTAATTACCTAGGAACTTTGTCCCTCTTAACCTACTAGGGATTTGTCAGTAATCTAAAGCTTTGCCGTTTGTTTTTTATCTTTAATAGATTTTCTTTAATTTGAAGTTGAAACTGAGCTATGTATTTTTCCAAAATACGTGAAAAATACCTAGTCTCCTTTTTATCCTTTTTTAGTATGTAAAGGACCTTGAAAGCAATATTTTAAAATAAGAAACCAAAACCAGCATTCTTTTTCTGCAGGGAAAGAGCTAACAATAGCTTAGTGTATCAGATACAGCTTTTCCTCAGTGATAGCTCTGTGTAATTAGGTCAGTTGCATGACAGAGATTCAATTTTGTTTTTCATTTATACAGCATGGCTTGCCACCTCATTTAAATAAGTATGCTTTATTCCATTATATTGATTTATATTCATTGTAGTCTTCTTTCTTATAGTATTCACCTCATAACATTTTATAAAGATTACCATGGAGTTTTATATGGATAAATAACATTGCATATAACCTTGTGTAACAATGACATTTTTTGCAAAAGTAATTGTGGCATTTTTTACATTTGCAATTGTTTCTAGTTCGTTCTCAAGACTTTTTGTGCAATTCATTGTTATAAATCAGACTTTCTCAAATTGAAGATTGGAACCCCAAGGGGCTTGGTAGAGTTCTGTTGAGGTTATAGCAGAGACATCAGGTTGTAGCTCTAAACAGTGACATACTGTATAAATGAAGAAAGAAAAGCTTCTTCTACCTCCTGACTCTTTCTCCTGCATCTTTGCATCCCTGAAATTCCTCAATAATAGCAAGACACAGCCAGGAAATGCTTACTTCTTATTTGATTGGTCACAGTACCTATGCAAACAACTGGGAAATTGTTGGGTGGCAGGAAAGAACCACAGATAACATAAATACATGTGAATAACAAAATGAGTTTGTGTAATTATTATTAAAAATCTTTTACAGGTATGACTTACTTTTGAGAGTATTCTTCGTGTTTCCTAGTCTATAAATGGCCACATCATTTCACGTTCTTTAGTTTGTCTATAGCTTCTCCTTTGTATTCCACATAGAGTTGAAATTAATTGGCTTTGCATTTGCTGCTATATATCCACCTACATAATTTTCTTTCTTGGTTTTGCAACAGCATGTGTTCGGTGTTCCTCTTCATTCATTTCTCCCACTTTGGCTTTGTGAGTTATTCTTGAAACAACCACCCACTTCGTTCCTTCCAACCAACTTAACATTTATTCTCACAAATCCTTCTGCAAAATCTCTTTCTTTTGTGAAGGCCTATATCGCAAAAACCACCCAAAACCACTACCTAGAAGTAGTTGTGGGTAGACAAACCTCAGTGAGACATTAATGGTACAGTGTAACAAAGGCAATTTTCATCTCCATCTCCTGACTTCTTTCAAATCCCTGCTAATACTCCATTTGTATTAAAAAAAAAAAAACAACTTTCCTTCCCCCTCCACTTTAATGTTAGTGTCTTCCTTCTCAGATTATTTACAGTCTATTTTGTATATATGTATGTATGTATGTTGTCCCTATGTAGCTTTTGCATGTTGTCTCCCTCATTAAACTGGATTCCTTGAGGGCAGGGACTAGGTTTTTTGTTGTTGATTTTTTTTTTTCTGCCTATCTTTTTATCTCCAATTCTTTGTACAGTGCCTGGCATAAAGCAGGTACTTAATAAATGTTGATTTGACCTCACATTCTAGGCAGTCATATGTCTAAGCTGTATTCTCATTATACCCATACCTAATGATCTTCATCTATAGGAATGAATTTTTTCCTGCTTATTTAAAGAACTAGTGCTTCCTACTGTCAATATCATAACTTTCCCTGCCCCCTCTCTCCATCCAGATATCCTTCTATGGTGACAAGTTTTTAAGAAATACTTTATAGTAATAGTGTCAACTTCAAATAGAAAAGGGGGCCCTTAATCTATACATAAATATCCCTGCGTGCCACATATTAACTTAGTAATGTTATCTGTGTTCTATTATATTTTTATTTATTTGTTAAATATTTCCCAAATACACTTTAATCTGGTTCTGCCTGCACTCAGGAGTGTTGAGTGCTGCATGTGGCCCATAGGCTGCAGATTATACAGTTCTGCTAGATGGCATACTGCTAGATAGAGAACTGTTAGCCGTAATCCATACCAACTTTGATAGTTCTGGCTCTTTGAAAATAGAATGGAAAGCACATTTGAAAAAAAAATCTAGTTCTTCTGAAATCCCCTTTAGCATCTCTCTGTAATATAGCATTAAATTCTGTCATTCACATACCACATTGAACTGTCTCATTCTGTACTTGAACAAATGTTTCATTCCCCCAGCTAGATTTTTTAATATCCCCCCAGAGGGTACTGACCATGGTTTATTCATCACTCTATCCCAGTATTGTTGTTCATTTTTATATTCGTATTTACCCAATGCCAAAAGTACTTTGCACATTAAAAAAAGAATAGTTCTGTGATTAGACCAATGTAGAGAGTGCCTGATGAATAACTCCCTCTACCAGTACAGATCTGCACCTTCTCCCTAATTTAAAGTCCTAGTGGGTTATCTGTGCATCGAAAAAAGTTAAATGACTTTCCCAGGGTCAGACATCCACTAGCTAGCAAAGGTGGAACTGAACCCGGATCCTCGGAACCCCTCTTTTGGCCAGCTCTTTCTTCGTTATGCTATAATGTACATATTAGATATACTACTAGTCTAAACGGTGAATAGACTACTAGACTTGGAAGAAGGAAGACTTGAGTTCAGATCTGTCCTTAGATTTACTTGTTGTGTCACCCGTGGCAAGAGACTTTAAAAAACTCTGCCTCAGTCACTTCATCTGTAAAAAAAAAGATGATAATAGCATCTGCCTTCCAGGGTTGTTATGAGGGTCAAGTAAGGTAATATTTATGAAGCATTTTGCAAATTTTAAAATGCTCTTTAAATGCTAGTTGGTAGCATCAACTTCATTATCATCATCACTCATGCTTGCTGAATTGAAAGAAAATCCCCTGACTTGGTTAAGATGAGGAAATAGATATTGAATGAATGGAGAAATTATTCCTTTTAATGAGGAACTATGAATTGAATAAATGGAGAAATTACTCCTTTTAAACATTGTTCAGAGAGTGTATGTAACTATAATACTGAAATTGTTTGATCTGAACCAAATGTAGATAGCCTCCTAATATTTTACCTGAATAGTGCAGCAAAGGGATGTGTTCATGACAGTTGTGAAATGAGAACACTTTGATCATGACCCACTGGTGCCAGCAGGGTGCTTTACACATAGTAGGCTTTTAATACATATCTGTTGACTTAAATGCTGGTTGATTATTTCTAGGAAAGATGAAATGACAGTTCATGAAATCATTGAATGTCAGAGATAGAAGGGATCTTAGCAGTTACCTGGTCATGGACTTTGAGAATTAGGGGAAACCTTATTGATTATCTAGGCCAGCCTCATCATTTTACAGAAGGGGGAACCAAAGGCCAAAGGAGTGAATTCACTTGTCTAATTTGTACAGCTAATTAATGTTAGAACTAGAGCTCTTGTCTGCTCTCTCCTTGTTCTGTAACCTTAATGCTAGAAAAAGTGGAAAGAATAATACATACTTCTTTCTACTTAACAAACCAAACTGTTCCTTTAAATGCTTGTTCTGTGCTGCACAACTCAAGGTTTTTGCCTGTTCTTTCATTTCTCTACAATCAAATTAACCATTGGAATTTTAGAAAAGTTAAAAAATATTAAAAACTGTTCTAAGGTGCATTTCGAGGGGTCATCTCCTTAAACAACTTTTAGCAGGAAAATTGGCTTCTATTAATTAGACCATATATAAATAGTACCTTAAAAAAGGGTGACTTCTAGCATTCAGGAGAAGAGGAGTAGATACACATTTAAAAAAACAGTGCTAGAAATAGTGACATTGGAGACTGTTAAAGGACTAATATATGCATAGTGCCATGGTAGACAATTGTACAGGAAATTAGCTGCTGTGTCAAAATAGGCAAAGCTATTATCAGCACTTGACTATAGCCAAAATCTCCGTCCTACAAATATACTGTCTGCCTCTGTGCCTCCCCTCCTACTTCCAAACGGTTTCCAGATCAGGGTGTTGTTTTTACACAACAATTTAAAAATATGTGCTTTGGAATTCAGAAAGCTGGGAAACAATTTTTATAGCCACTGTTTCTGATAAAGGCCTCACTTCTAAAATACATAGAAAATTGAATCAAATGTGTAAGCATACAAATCACTCCCCAATCGATAAATGATCAAAGGCTATGAATAGGCAGTTTTTAGATGGAGAGGTTAAAGCTATCTACAGTCATGAAAAAATGCTCTGAATCACTATTGATTAGAGAAGTGCAAATCAAAACAACTCTGAGGTACCACCTCATGCTGATGAGATTGGCTAATGTGACAGGAAAGGAAAATGATAAATATTGGAGATGTGGGAAGTTGGACCTCTAATGCATTGTTGGTGGAGTTGTGAGCTAATCCACACATCCTGGAGAGCAATTGGGAACTGTGCCAAAAGGGCTATAAAATTGCACGTACCCTTTAATCCAGCAATACCAGTATTAAGCCTGTATCCTAAAGAGATCATAATCTACATGTACAAAGATATTTATAGCAGTGCTTTTTGTGATGGCCAAGAATTGGAAATTGAGAGGATGCCAATCAACTGGGGAATGACTGAAGAAGTTGTGGTATATGAATGTAATGGAGTTCTATAGTGTTATAAGAAATGATGAGCAGGTGAATTTCAGAAAAACCCGGAAAGACTTAATGTAAACTGATGCCAAGTGAAGTGAGCAAAACCAGGAGAACATTGTATACAGCAACAGCAACATTATGCAATAGTTAACTATGAGAGGCTTAGTTCTTCTTAGCAATACAATGATCTAACACAATTCCAAAAGACTGATTATGAAAAGTGTTTACCACATCCAGAGAAACAACTATGAAATCTGAACGCAGATTGTATCATACTCTTTTTCACTTTTTTTTCTTTCTCATAGTTTCCCCTTCTATTCTGATTCTTCTTGACAACATGACTAATGTGGAAATATGTTTAACATGATTGCATATGTATAGCCTATATCAGATTGCTTGCTGTCTTGGGAAGGAAAGGAGGGAGAAAATTTTGGAACTCAAGACATTACAAAAATGAATGTTGCAAACTATCTTCACATGTTGCTGGGGGAAACTACTATTATGGAAGAAAATTAGCACCTACCTCCCGGAGTTTTTGTGAAGATAAAATGATATTTGTAATGTGTAAACCTTAAAGTTCTACATAAATTCTAACTACTACTATTATTATCATCAGAATTATCATCAAATGAATCAAAGACATACTGTCTGTAAAAAATAAACAAAGGTAAATTTTATAGCATCCTTTAAAGAAAAAAAATGTACTTTGCTCTCTACATATACTGTAGAAATGATTTTCTATGAGTTAAAGTCTTCTTTCAATGTGCTGGACATTTTCTGCCTTTTTTCTTTTCTTTTTGAAAAGATAAGGAAAGTTATTTTTATTTGTGGCTTGTAAAATTCTTGGGGTAGCCTGGTGGTGCAGTGGATAGAGTACTGAGCCTGGAGTCAGGAAGACTCATCTTCCTGAATTTAAATGTGCCCTCAGACATTTACTAGCTAGAGGACCCTGGGCAATTCACTTAACCCTGTTTGCCTCAGTTTCCTCACATCTAAAATGAGTTGGAGAAGGAAATGGCAAATCGCTTCAGTTCCCTTCCCAAGAAAACCCCATATGGGCTCACAAAGAGTCAGATACAGCTGAATAACAACAAATAGGTGCTTATTGGATTGAATTGAATTAATCAGATTGACTGTAAGCCCAAGAACACATTGACTTCTTTGACTGTTGACTCACAAAGTTAATACATAATGAATGTACAATTCAGTAATCTTGTCCCCTTCCTCACCTGCTCCATTTTTTTAAACAAACCTATCAAGCGATGTTTCCTCCATCTTATACTTCAGTTAATTTCCAAAATTCAAGTTAAACTTTAGTTTAATTCAAGACCTTATATTTGTCCCTATTAAATATAACTGTAAGATCTAGCTTGGTGATCTTTTTGTGTTCAGGCTTTGTCCTTCAAGGTGTCAGCCATCCCTCCCAGTTTTGTGTGACTTTTCATAAGTGTGCCATCTTTGTTTTTATCCAAGTGATTGATAAAAAATTTAAAACCACATAGGGTCAAGCATAGATTGCTGGTGCACTACATTGAGAACTCCCTCCCCACCCCAAAAAGAAATTGATGTGAAACCATTAGTTATTACCTTTTGACTAGGTCTAATACTCCTTGTGCTTGAATTAGAAATCAGCTACCATACACCTGACTTTGATTTGTAGTGTGGTGGAAAGAAGACAGTTTCAGAGGATCTGGGTTTTCTTCCCAGATGTGATGATGTGTGAGTCAGTTAAGAACTCTCTGAACATGTTTCCTCATCCATAAAATGGGATGATAATATCTGTGCCACTTCCCTATCAGGGATGTTGTGAAGAAAATGCTTTGTAAATTTTAAAGTGCTATAGAAATGTGAGAGCTTGTTTATTTTTGTTGTTGCTAATCATAAGGCTGCTCTGAACCAGGAGAGTGAATTGTTCACCCTTTTCCATACTAATGTTTTCCTGTAGAGTTGGCTAGAATAATAAACTTTACATAATATATTTAGGGCATATACATGTAGTTATCAGGGAAACTCTCCTTTTTATATCTCTGTTCAAACAGCCTTTCTTTAAAATATTTACCTTTGAATCAGTTGTTTGTTTGCATGGACATGTGCTAATACAGTGAAACAGCCATCACCTATTCTAAGACTATTCTATAGGCCAGAATGATCAGCTAGACAATAGTAAATTTGTCAAAGGCAGAAAAATCCTTTGTGTGCAACCACTTTTTAAGTTAGGAATGAGAAATGCATTCCTGACCTCATTTTTTTTTTTTGCTTTGAAGTTGCCATTTAATCTTGTTGGTTTTTCAGGAGTTATTCCAGTAGCAAAAAACAAAAGAAAATGAAACAAAACAAAATAATTTTCTAGTCTATCTACCAAAGATCACTCATGCCATGTTAAAAAATTCATGTGCAATACTCACATATACAAGTATATAGTCATTTCTACAAATTCAGCTACATAATTCCCTGTATATTAATTATAAATCTACTTTTCTTCTCTTTCAGCTGGAAATGGAAAAGCTGCAGTTACAGACACTGGAGCAGGAGCACAAGAAGTTATCTGCTCGCCTCGAGGATGAACGTGGCAAAAATAAGCACGTTGTCTTAATGCTGGTCAAGGAGTGCAAACAGTTATCTGGCAAAATCATAGAGGAAGCCCAGAAACTGGAAGAAGTCATGGCCAGTCTTGAAGAGGAAAAGAAAAAGACAAATCAATTAGAGGAAGCACTTTCTGCGGAGAAACAAAGAAGTGCTGAGATGGAAGCACAGATGGAGAAACAGCTCTCTGAGTTTGACACAGAGAGGGAGCAGCTCCGAGCCAAGCTTAACAGAGAGGAAGCACACACAGCTGACCTCAAAGAAGAGATTGACAAGATGAAAAAAATGATCGAGCAGCTGAAGAGGGGGAGTGATAGCAAACCAAGTCTTTCTCTTCCCCGCAAGACAAAAGACAAACGTTTGGTTTCTATATCTGTGGGAACGGAAAGATCTACATCAAGGTCGGTTGCTTGCCAGACCGACACAGTGGTGGATAGTACTGACCCTGTTAAGAAGTTGCCTTTGACTGTACCCATAAAGCCTTCAACAGCAAGTCCCCTCGTTTCTGGCAGTACAAAAGGGAGTGTTTGCACCAATGCCGCTTTTGTAAAGCCAGTTATTGACAGGCAGTCTTCCTACAGTGATTTGATTGCTCCCCCTACACCTACTATCCCACCTCCGAGTCCAAACAGAATGGAGGAGAATGGACCAAGTACTGGCTCAACACCAGTTTTACCAAGTAGCACATGCCCCCTTCCCAGTAATGCTGCCCCTCCCACCTCTCCAGCACCAAGCATAGCTTCTCAGAACTATTCACTAGCTTCATCTATGCACAGTTCACATTCACCATGTGCCAATGCATCTTTGCATCCAGGTCCAAACCCACGTGTCCAAGCAGCTAGATTTAGATTTCAGGGCAATGCCAATGACCAGGACCAAAACGGAAATACTACCCAAAGCCCTCCATCAAGAGATGTCTCTCCCACAAGTCGTGACAACCTAGTAGCCAAACAGCTAGCTCGGAATACTGTAACCCAAGCACTGTCAAGATTTACCAGCCCTCAAGCAGGGGCTCCAGTGAGGCCTGGAGCACCCCATCCAGTAGACGCTGGCACCTGTCCCCCTGTTGGTAGAATGAGTTTAAAGACTCCCAGTGTACCAAGAGTTGACCGAGGAAATCCTCCTCCCATCCCTCCAAAAAAGCCAGGGCTCTCCCAAACTCCTTCACCACCACACCCTCAAATCAAAGTTGTTATGGATAGCAGCAGATCCTCTAATTCAGGGGCCAAAGTCGATAACAAAACCACGGCTTCATCTCCTTCCAGTTCACCACAAGGAATTAGGGTAATCAATGAGGAAAACCTCTCTAAGTCACCCTCCCCTCAGCTGCCACCAAAACCAACCATAGATTTAACTGTGGCACCTGCAGGCTGTGCCATTTCAGCCATGGCCACTTCTCAGGTGGGTGCCTGGCCTTCTGAAACCCCTGGACTGAGCCAACCTGCATGTTCAGAAAATCCCCTTGTCATTCCCACCACCATTGCCTGTAGCTCCTCCATAAACCCCGTTAGTGCCTCATCCTGTAGACCATGTGCCTCAGACAGCCTCCTGGTAACAGCATCAGGTAAAGGGATTGAAATGTTGCAACCTCTCCTGAGAATGTTTTCTGTCCTATACAATTGGTCTCTCAGTTGCTTCAACTTCCTTTACAATGTCTTGAAATCTTTCCTTTTTGATTTCAGTTGACATTTGTGATATTTTTTCTTTTTTTCCTTTTCCCTTTTTTCTTATCTTTTGTTATTTCTTTTATTCCTCGAAGGTTCAAGGATATGGTGATTCATTTTGCCAAATAAAATCTAGTTTTCTCATAAACTTTCTCTTGAAAAACAAAGATCTAAAAATAGTGCTTTGGAGCCCACAGAGATTTTTGTTTGGGGCCCTTGAAATGGCAGGAAAGATGAAAAGTTTTCCTGAACATATATTTATTTTGTAAACCTTGAATTTTAGTAGGATACCTTAAGTTAATATACTAACATATCTTTGAATACTAAAAGTAGATTATAATGGCACTTTCCACTATTACAAACTAGAAAATATCAACTAGATTTGTTTAGAAATTGGACTAGTTCTGTTTTTATTTATTTATTTTTGATCTAAGCCTTTACTTTTATCACTTTAGGGAGCTTATGGTTAGAAAACTTCTCCTTCCAATGTAGATCAAAAAGCAATAATATTAAAAAGTTATATGGAAGAAATGAGAGGTTAGAGATTGTCCAGGTTATGTTAAAGGTAGGGTGTAAATCCAGTTTTCCCAGGTCCTGAGGCCAGTACTCCATAATTTTTTTATTTATGGGGTAGTATTAATGTCTTTGAACATTTAAGTTTCATTATTTGCTTCTCCTTTATGGTAATTTTTATATTTTTCAAAGAGGAAGTATAATATATTTACACACCTTTGGTTTAAGTTTAGATTATTTCAAATGCTGTTTATTTAACTTGCCACTACATTCTTCCTTACATTCCTCACAGATGAACTTACTGATATATTGGAATATATTTTTCTGGGAAATTTGTGGGGTTGAAAGAAAGTTAGAATTCTATCTAGTTCCTTCCAAACTCATTATATATTATTATGGGGACTTGGAGAAAAGACTAGGGATGACCAGATGCAGTATTGGCCTTGGAGTCAGAAACACGTTCATGTCTTTCCCTCAGACACTTTCTCACTGGGTTTGTTTGGCCTTGAGCAAATCAGTTAACCTCTCTGGGCCTCAGTTTCCTACTCTGTAATATTAGGGAGTTAGATTCAGTCCTCCAAGGCCCTTCTCATTCTGCATCTGTGTTGTCCCTTGTTGATCCTTTAAGAAACAATAACGTGCTAAGATATTGGTTTCAAAAAGTATATCAGAATTGGTACATCCAAATGAGTATTAACCTTTTCAGATCTTGGGTGGTAATAGACTTAATGCCTCGATGCCATTGTTCACAGTGCTTGTTCAAATGACTCTTTGGAAGAAATGTCTGTTAGTGATGATCCAAAAAGAAAATATGTCTCTTTTTATGATGTCATATCCCATTTTTGGCCCCAGTTTACATTGCCTGGATTGATGTATAGTATGTGTCAGCCATGGTTCTAGTTGCCATTTTGGTGTTTCTCAATATCTAAACCCTCCCACCTCCCACACCATTCCCCCAGGCCTTGAGTATGAAGATTTGCCACTAGTGAGATATGCCAAAGAAAGTACTAAGACTGTCAGGGCAGGTTCCAAAGAAACATTCTGAAGTATTTTTGGAAGAAGTGCATAGCTTCTTAAGAAGCAACATGATATAGTGGAAAGAGCACTGTTGTAAGAGTCAAAGGATCTGGCTTCAAATTCTGCCTCTGACAGTTATGAACTGTTTGACCTAGGGTAACTCATCTAACTTCCTTAGGCCTCAGTTTGTTGATGTGTGAAATAGCAGGGTTGATCTAGAAGGCTTGGTATTTCGAATTGTGATCCTATAGATCTACTCAATTTATTGAGCAAGTGGTAATGGAACTGCTCTTTTGTGTTCTTTGTATATTAAAATGTTTGTATTTGTTTACATTTTCAATATATTTTTTAAATTATGGCACCCCTTGCCCTTAGAAAAATTACTTAGCTCCCCAAGCTTACTACTTTAAAGGATAATACTCTTACATGTTTAATTTTCATAACATAGTTTTAGAGCTAGAAAATACCTAAGGGAGCATCTAGTCCAACAATGACGTGTTACAGAAAGGACATAGGGTCTTTAGAGGTTAGCTGACTTCCCAAGGTCACACAGGTATTAAGTGTCATAACCTGGAATCAAACCCAGTGTTTTGTCCACTGTGCCATGTAAGTAGTATCATTGCTCTAGTCACATTTTCTACTTTTGCAGGTCTCTCTGATGTTACTGGGGGATTGGAAGGATGTGCCCAAGTTGTCCACGATCTGACCTCACATTGAAGAAGTATTTTTTTAGCTAGGTCTCAAGAGCTATAAGTCTTTGAGTATTTGTTCTCTCCAAGTGAAGACTTTCACCAAGTGGTCATTAGGCTGTAAGAATGGCTTTTGTAAATGATAGGATGCAGCGCTGAACTGCAGACATCACCCGCAGCACTTCAGTTCTAAAAACTACCTCACTTAGAGCCTAAGAACAGAACTTAGAAGGGAGAGGGCCAGAGCAGCAGTAACAGCAACAGCTCAGGATTAGCTGAGCTAGATCTCCTTCAATGCCCTCTTTTTTTCTGGCATTCCCAGAAGGACAGGATTGCAAGGCAGAGAATGGCAGTCCCTGGCAGTCTCTTTGTTGTCTTTAGTTTTGAAAGGATGGGCATTACTCACCTTGCCATCATGCATTATAGGAGAGAAATCATCCCTGCATGTAAGCTTGCTTGAAATTTTCTGTATAAAATCTAGGTTTTCTTACATACTACCAAATAGGTCAGTCCCTTCCTTACTGCTCCAAGAAAGAAGGCAGCATAGATAGCTTCCTCCAGCCTACTGTTTTAACTAGGGAACATTCTGCCTTTTTTCCCTCCCTTCCCCAGATGGTAGTCATGAGCCTGCTAAATCTGCTTATGAGATCATTACTGAGAACAGCTATTCCACTATACTCCATTATGTTTTGACCCTAATTAGTATTTTTTAGCCACAGAAGGTCATTTTACAACATACAGTCATATTTATCATATGGCCAGATGAAATAAAACTACAGCATTCATAATGAACACGGTATACTGCAAATTAATGTAATTCTTTATTAGCAATATTCTCAGGGGGAAAATAGTTGAAGCATTTCTGAGGAGAATGAAAGTTCTTCTTATAGTTCAGCCCCCCCAATAACCATGTTTCATTCGAGAGATGAACAGATGTTTAAAATAGAATTACTCCAGGCAGCTGAATTTCCATACCCTTGGCATTTTTTTTTTCTTTCCATTTTCTTTGGTATTCTTCTATATCTTGATTTAGTTCATTATAATTTCTCTATTCTTTGTATGTGATTGGCTTAGGGACTAAATCAGAGAAAAAGGGAATCGATGTGGGCTATGAAATTAACCACCTCCACATTCTGAAGCTGGTGCCAGAAGCTGTTTTCTGTCCTCATGCCCTTCCTCATTGCATGCTTTGCAAGCTTTCACGGTGGCTTCACGTTTACTAACTTTCCAGTATGAAACTGACCTTTCCTAACACTACTAATATCCTGGATGAACACAGTCCTGTTCTGTCATTTCCTAGATATTATTTACAAATCAATTAAGGCCTACCATTTTTTATCAATGTATAGGAATTTTAAATGAAAAATAAACTTTCTGTGGTGGTCTTTTACTTTATTGTTCAGAAGGGTTCCTATGTTTCATTGGGTTTCATTAAAATAACTTAAAAACATTTATCTACTTTCTCAAAAAAAAAAAAAAGTAAAAGTATGAAATTTCACCTTATGTTAAAACATGACAGTCAGCCTGGATATTTTTAAATTACTTTGTAAAAAGGTTTTGAAAATGTGCTTCTACCTTCAAAAAAAAATTAGAGAGTACGATTAAAATATATTCATCTTTCAAACCTGCCTGGCTGCTAATTGTGAGACTGTTCATTTGTCCAAAGACTCATAAAAATCACTGCTTCGTAAAACAACAACAAAAAACCCTTTTCTCTTTCTGATGCTTACATTTGAAATGCCCTGTATTCTCCAGAAACCACAACTAAAAGACTCAGAGTAGTTTACATTAAAAGGCCATTGTTAAAATGTTTATTTTGTAGTAGTTCAAAAAGAGCTTGGCATTAAAGTAAGAGGCAAAGCAAGTAATGTTAGTGCTCTCTCGGGTTCATAACAGGACTTCAGTAACGAAAGCCCGTTGGATTAGGTCCAAGAGAACTTGGACTAAATTCTGCAGTTTATTAAAGATGATTATAGTGAGATAGTCCAAGGAATCTGGTTTGGGGCCAACGTACTCCTACTCCATGCATCCTGTTTCATAGTGCGTAACTTTCATCTCTATAAACTGTGAATCAGTAAAAGTTCTACCTGATTTAATTTTGTGGTTTTTAAAAAATACGTAAATATATGATAATCCCACAAAGGGGAGAATTCTGGAGGGGCAAAATAGATAAAGTATTTATGCGAAGAAAGGACTACAGTGTTTTCATAAATATTTAATTTTACAAATATATAGGTTGTGTGTGGCATTATAATTTAGTAAAGATTAAAGCTATACATAATTAATGTACCTAAATTAATACCTAGATTTTAATTTGAAGCACTACAGTAGCCTACATTATACATACAGCTTCTGTTTCTTTGTTTTTTCTAGCTAGGAAAATAATTTAGCTTCAGTTTTGCTATTTTCTTTTGAAAATAGAAACTAGGTTTAAAAAAAAATTATACGTGGGAAGCTAGTTAAATCAACTAGTCAAGTGTAAGAACCAAATAGATATAATGTCTGCATACATAGGCATACAATTATCCTAGTGTTAATATAATGGAAGCATAAAATTTGCTAGTATATTTTGTATTTTGTCAGGGTATCTCAGTCATACATATGAAAATAACATACATACACACATTAGTTAGGGGTGTGGTGCATTGAGTTTTCTGGGAGAATAACTAAAATTATTCCTTTGGAAGTTTGCACAGAGTTCATAAATACTAGTTTCACATTAAACATTTATACTTTCCTTTTTTATTTTTTTTTTTTTACAGCCATTTGACCAAGGAAGAGTTCAGAAAGTTTTCCATAGCATTTATAGCAGGCTTAACACGCTCAACAAATTCTTTTCTAAGGCTGCGAAATACTGATAAAGACTATCTAACTAAGATAACTCTTGAAATTTCTATTAAAACTCTTTTCTATAATCTATTCTGTTTTGTTGGGTGACTTAAGCTTTTTCCAGACAGTGATCAGCTGACAAAGTAATTGTTTTTATATATTTTTGAGATACAGTGAATGCTTTTTCTCTTAAGGTGTAGATCACATGTATTCCATTGATCATTGCTTTGGTATAATAACCTACCTTAATTAGATCTTATTACCAAACTGAGAATTTAAAGGCATATATTTGAAGTCCTTAGCAGTGCATGGTGACTTTTCATGGATAATGTCACATTTCTCAATTATTATGAGGGGCTCAGGCAAAGGGGGGAAAAGGCCCTTTATTTCATATCACAATTATATTTTGATATCTGCAATATCAGTTTGTTTTAAAATCTTGAATTAAATAGAACAGACACACATGTTCTGTTTTTCATATTTGATTAGCACTGGAATTTGGAAAAGGAATTTTAAAATTAGCATCTGTGATGTTTTCTAAAATCGCTCATTATATTAACCTGTGTCAATAATAAACCGAACAACTATCTTAACTAAAAATAACCTATCACCACTGTGTGCAGATTAAATTAATGATGGATAGAAAGGAGTGAAATAACAATAGAGACTAAATCTTAACAGACCAATTAGTGTTCGAAATTGTGTACCCCCATGGTGTGTGTATGTGTGTGTGTGATTAAAAGAGAAGAGGATAATATTAATTTTTTTTCACCTCCCCATCTAACTTGGGTCACTTTAACTCACAGGCTGGTCACCCTCCCTAACCCCTTTGCTAATGAGTGGTGGTCCTGCCTCCCTGGCTGGCAGGTCCACCCTTCTTCAGCAAGCTGCTGCCCAGGGAAATGTCACTTTATTATCAATGCTGCTTAATGAAGAAGGACTGGACATTAATTACTCCTGTGAAGATGGCTCTTCTGCCTTGTATTCTGCTGCTAAGAATGGACATACAGGTAACGAATGTGATATCTCAGTGCTTCCCTCTGGTACTCACATCTCAAAGGAATGGAACAGCTTGGATTTGAAAGAACATTTTGTTACTACTTTCGTATTGTTAGTTTAGTGTACTTTTAAATACTTGATCTTTGTAACAAATTCTGTGGAAGAGAATCACATTAAATACCTCTATATACATATGTATACATGTGTATATATGTGTGTGTATGTACATACATATATATACATATGTATGTGTGTGGGTATATATATATATACACACACACCAAAATAACTTTCCTGATATGAATATTTGACAGTTAATGAAAAAAAAAAGTTTTGTCCTCTTAATTCCCAATGCCAATGAATTCTATGTGACTAACTTTAATTACTTGTCAGTACAAAGTATGTTTCTGGTTCAGTAAATCATTCCATCTGTGATGTCTTTGGTTTAGCATGAATAAATAGCCAGAATTTAGTTTACACAACAAGCATGTACTGAAGAAGATTAGGTCCTCACTAACTTCAGATTGAATTATATCATTTTTAAAAGTTAGAAAAGGTCCTAAACCTAGGGTCTTAGAGCAGCTTGGCAAAGGGGGTAGTTAATTAGATGTTTGGGTTTTTCTGGAGTTTTTAAAAGATGATTCAATGTGATAATTAATCAAAATGGCATAGTGATAAAATCTGTGGATTGTTTTTTTGTTCTTAAATTAAGAATCTCTTAGTTAAGTATATCACACCATACTTTGTTAGTGTGTGTGGGAAAACAGTATTGACTACTGATGCAGCATTCATGGACATTTAAATTGGCTTTAACTATCCAGTTCAAATAATTACAATATAATTCAGATACTGGGAGGTTTGGGTTTTTTTTAAGCTTCTCTCCCTCTTCCCTTCTCCCCCTCCCCCACCTCAGTACTTTAGAGCATCCAACCAGGAAAGAGCTTTTGACAGTGTTGGAGCTCATCTATGCATCATGAACTGGTCCAGGAGACTTCCCAGAATAGATAAGAGTGTCGTTATTAAACAGAGCTTTAGACTGTAGGAGCAAGACACCTGACTTTTTAGTTGTTCCTGACCCAGCTAATCCTTAGTAAGCTCTTATACTTTTTCTTGTTATGAACAAATTAATGAATAAAACAGTTATGAAGCATTTAAAATATGCTAAGCATTAATGATAGAAGTAGAAAAAGCAAGACAGACTCTGCTCTTAAGGGAGAAAACATAGAAAGATTTCAGCTGTGAGATGGAAAGGTGCCAGGATCCTTAGGATTCAGTGGCAAAGTTGATATGAATCCTTTAGTGTCCTTTCCATCATATCAGCTTCTGATGTTAAACTATTTTAACAATGCCTAGGACGTGGTTGCAATACAATAGTCAACAAGTATTTATTTTATAAAAAAAACTACTTTTTCCTCAATTACATGAAAAAACAATTTTTAACATTTGTTTTTTTTTTTATATTTTTTTACATGAAAGTTCACTCCCTCCATGTCCTTCCCTCCAACTTGAGAAGGCAAACACTTGGGTATAGGATATACTTGTAAAAACAAGAATTTATTAAATGTTCACTCCATGTAGTGTGCTGTGTTGGGCATGGAGGGAGTTAGAAATTTAAGAGGCCAGTCCCTCACTTTAGGAAATTCTTAGTCTGGTAGGGAAGTAAGACACAATATAAACAAAAATGAGAAACAACTCCAAATGTTTTCAAGATAAATGTCAAATACTTCAAGGAATGCTGCAACACAAGATGATGCATAGTACTTATACTTAGTGAAGAGGTTTAGTTGTGTTCACTGAAACATTTTCAGTGGGATGATTGTGATAAAACTCTATTAAACCACTATGTGAAAGGAGGGCTTTTCAGTTCAGGTGACACCAGTCTATACCTAGCCCTTTGCAAAGTAACCAGAAAAATATGTCAAGATGAGGCTAGGAGGTAGGGAAGGGGGAGGCAGGGTTTGTTAGTTGAGCCTTCATTTTTGAGCCCTTAGTTCTTTCAACTATCATCATAATCTTTAGAAAAGTAATTAAAACCAGAGGGAATTGTTCCAGATTTAAACAGAACACTCCCATTTTGATTTAATGCTCAAGTCTGTCCTCATATTGGGGAAGAGAATTTGGGTGTCCCTGGAAACTAGTGTTAAGTAGGTTATGAGAAATCCATCGTGACATGTTTATCAGACCAACAGCTCATCCACAGACCCTGTGGGCTTTCAAAAATATCCTTAGCTTGGATATCATTTGGGGGGTGGGGGGTGGTTTCTTTTTAACTACCAAATTAGAGGCATTAAAGTGGTTCTCTGTTAAAATCCTTAGACTGTGTGAGATTGCTGCTGAATGCAGAAGCACAAGTTAATACTGCTGATAAAAATGGCTTCACACCCTTGTGTTCAGCAGCTGCTCAGGGACATTTCAAGTAAGTGATATTCTAAGATTTTTCTCTTTTACGAAAAGAGCCCCTTCCTTTGATTTACATACACATTTGAGTTCTGGCCAAATGTGAGTCAATACCAAACAAATATGTTAGCTAAATGAAAGCTTAAATTCAAAGAAATATACCCAAAGGAACTGAAACTCCTCTTCTTCTACTGTAGTATTTGAATAATAGTGTTATGTACAGAGTACATAGATGTCTTAGTTCAGAATTTATTATGAATTGAACATTTCTAGAACCATACCTCCCATAGGTATCTTATGTTAGTATTTTCTGTTTTATAGTGAGCCCTGAAAAGATGTTGAGAGGACTTGTCAGGTTAAAATCGTTTGCGGTATCATTTTTGTTTTTGGAGGAAAATAAAAATATTTATTTGCACTGAACTTGACCTTCAAAGTCCTTGTGATTGTGGGGCAGTGGTTGATGAGCACTTATGGTAATAGATATTTTATTCAGAATTACATCCCAGATACTCATCCTGTTTTGAGCTTTTATTTTTAAACCATGAAACAGGAACTTGACTGTTCTGAAAGGGGGTCAGCATAAAGCCAGAAGCAATAATTATGCATTCCCCAGAATACATATAACTTTAGGAGTGATTGCCTCTGTAAGCTTATTAGGCCAGTTGAGTAACTGGGGTAATTTAGGGTACAACATTTTCATGTTGAAAATAGAATACAATTATTCACCCAGCTTTCTCTGTATATTCTGGCTCTAAAGCTGATGGTCCTGATTATAAAAAATAATGGGAACATAAACTTTTCTGTTCTTTTAAGTTTGCTAAAGATTGCTTTAGAACCATTTTATTTGTTCAACTTAAAATTTTGCATTTGATGTACAAATTCTTATTTCCTGTATATATTAGCAAATATTTTTAACTTCATGAAGATTTCAAAAGATAGTTCCTTGAGTTATTTTTCAGACCTTCTGATATATCTTGCCCTACTGAAACTGACCTTACAGAGACTTTGAAAATCAGCCACAGAGAAAGATCGTGGGGATGTTGGGAGCATTAAAATTCACCTCAATTTAACAAACATTTATTAAGCTCCTACTATTTGCAAGACCTTTCTAGGTCTCTAGCTCCTATCTTCAAAGAGTATACATTCTACTGAAGGGGACTATAGTAAGACATGGAAGTAGAAAGCAATTTCCAAGAGTAAAGAGATCTAGAAAAAGGCCATTAGGGAGGTATCATCTGATCTGTGTTTTGAAAGAACCTAGGGATTTGTGTCCCAAATGGGACTTTCTAATCTCCTCTAGACTGTGTTCTAGTTACTGCCTCCAGGTGGCCTATGATCTTTGCAGCAGGCTCAGTAGCCTTGGTGCAGTTACATTTAGGACTAGAGCAAAAAGTTCACACCCCATTGTGTTAAGGAAATAAATATATTTCTAATACTAGGACATTAAACAGCTTGCATGCCTAACATTAATCGATAAACTAAACAATGCCAAGCGAAGGGGTTCAGCCGGGGGTAGTGGGGGTACTAAAAAGGTTTTATTTTATTTTATAACATTTAAAAAAATGTTATAAGAGGTGCCTCTTATAACACTGAATTTACTTGGTCTTATTTTCTCCTGATTCTCAGAACCCAGCCCTACTCTTTAAGGGGCAAATGTCCTTTTGCTTTTATACTGGAGTCTTATGGTGTCATTCCTTATCCCCCCTCTCCATCTCTCGAGTGATGTAATCAGCACATTGACTTCTTAGAGGCTTTACTGTTTTGAATTACAAACCATGAACTATTTCACATAATAATTATAAATTAAATATAAAAAGCTTTTTCCTCCACACTACTATTTTAAATATTGGAAAAAAATGCAAAACAATTTATGATCCTAAAATTTTTGGCCAGATAGTCACACTTTATCAAAGCCACTAATTTCCACAGGTTGTTGTTTTTTTTTTTAATTTTTACAGCTCTAGTTTTTTTTTTTCTTTATGAGATTTTTTTTCCCAGCCTGAATAAAATACATTCTACGGTTTTATTTTTGCTTATAACTGTTTTGTGCCTATTAATTGGTAGTATGAATTTGATTATATGCATTTCTGGCCATAAACATCATATTAATAATGAGTACATTTTAATACACCATTACTTGACATTGCTTTTTCATTCTAATGCCCTTCCCATATACTGCATTTGCTTTCAAAGACAGAATTTTTCTTCATTCCATGTTTGTGTTTAGGTGTGCAGAATTACTAATTGCATATCATGCTGACATTAACCATGCTGCTGAAGGAGGACAAACACCTCTATACCTGGCCTGTAGAAATGGAAATAATGAATGTATTAAACTGTTGTTGGAAGCTGGAACAGACCGAAATGTAAAAACCAGTGTAAGTAAAAAGTATTATTGCTCCTATTTAATAATAAAATAGCTCTCATTTACCTATATAGAGTTCAAAAAGTTCTTTCCTAATAAGGTGAGTAGTACAGATATTATTCCTTTCATTTTACAGATGAGGTAAACTGAGGCAAATAGCACTTCAGTGACTTGCCAGCTAGTAAATATCAGAGGTTGGATTTGAATTCAGGTCTCTCTGACTCCAGGCCCAGTGCTCTTCCACTACCTATCTCACTTAGCTGTCCCTGGGATGAGTGTTATAAAAAAAATTTGAGTTTTAGGTTTTACCACCACACCTCCTTACCAAGAGTTTAGTGATGTGTCTTGGGCACCTCAGTGCTAGGAGAATATTGTTGTGCCATACTAATTCAAATAAGAAAATATTTATTGGATACCTTCTTTGTGCAAGGCAATGTGCACAAAGATGCAACAATACTCCCCTCCCCACCTTAACAAAACAGAGGGTCCCATAGATTCCCAAAATGGGTGGTGCTGCCCCCTGGGGGGCACTGGGATGATGAGGTGTGGAGGTCGGTAGTAGCCTTGGGTACAATTGAGAGATATTTAATAAAAATAAGGGGGTGGTGGAAACTTATGGAAAGAAGACAATAAAATTTTGAAAAACCATTCATACATGTTTCATCTGTCGTGTAACAGAGTTAAAATAGTAGATTACATTATTTTCCAGATAATCACACAAAATCCAGGTTATAGCTGATCAGTGGTCAAGTCCATTGACAGGTCTAACAAGCGACCTGTCAGGCAAACGTGTGACACATTATTGGCAAGTCCAGCATGTATCAGCAGGAATACTTATGTATTTAAAACACAATACTATATGGTTACATGATGCAGTATGGTGTCATCAAAATTTCCATGCAGGAAAAAACCTACAAATTTATAATCAATTACTATATTTAAGATGCATCATTTAAAAAGTATTTTATATTTTTTGGAAATGATGCAAATTTTTTTTTAAACCTACTAAAGGGTTAAAGAAAGTAGATTTCCAGGGCGGGGCACTGAGTAATTTTTTTTTTTTTTAAAGGAGGCAGTAAGCCAAATAAGTTTGGGAACCTCTAGTGAGATTACAACATGAAGGCATCTAAGTATGAAACAAGGTGAACTATAATAGAGGCAAAAGAGAGATACATAGAGTGGTATTGTTGTTGTTAATCGTCCTGAGAAAATCCAATGGACCGAATCCCTTCAGCTGGGGAAGCCAGGGAAGATTTCTTGAAGCAGCTGGCCTGAGCTGGCCTTTTAAGGAACAGAAACTGGAGAGGAGGAAGGGGTGATTTCCAGGTATGAGGGATAAGTTCCCTGAATGCACAAAGGAAAGAGGAGGAAAAATGATGAATAGCAGTAGCTACCAGAAATTCACCATTACTGGAATACACAAAGTATGTGAAATAAAGCTAAGAATTGTTGATGGGAAAGAGAGACTGAAAAAGTGCTTAAACGTTAACTTAAGGGATTTTGTTCATGGCCCCAAAGGTGAGATGTGTGAGCATGGTATGTGATGGTTAAAGCACTGAATGTAGAGTTGAGAAAACCTGGATTCAATTCAAATCCTGTGTTAGACACTTACTAGATATTCAACCGTGAGGAAGTTCTTTAATCTTTCTGGACTTCAGTTTCCTTATCTATAAAGTGAGAGAATTGAGGGTTGGGTTTTTTTTTTTTTGGTCTTTTTTTTTGTTTTTTTTTGCTTTTTGGAGGGCAATTGAGGTTAAGTGACTTGCCCAAAGTCACACGGCTAGTAAAGAATGTCAAGTCTCTGAGGCCACATTTGAACTCAGGTCCTCCTGACTCCAGGGCTGGAGCTCTATTCACTGCGCCACCTAGCTGCCCCAAAGTGAGAGAATTGGACTCGATCTCTTCTATCACTTCCAGCTCTAAATATATGATCCTGTGATTTTACATGGTCATGCATGTACATCATTTGGGAGATTATTTTGATAACTGTGTTGTGAAGGATGAACTAAAGAAAGGGCAGCTAATTATAAAACTTGCAATAGCAGCACAAGTGATGAGACTCTAAGCTAATGAAGCAGCAAAGCAAGCAGGGAGTGGGGCAGAGATGAAACATTAGAGGTAGAATTAACAGGTCTTGATAATTGATTGAATGTGGGAAGTGAGGGATAAAGAAAAGTCCCAAGTGATTATGTGGTATCAAATTCTAAGCTAATGGGAAGTGGGTGGTGCTAGGGAGACAAGTCAGAGCTGAACTGTATGTTCCAATTCAAATATTCTATAGATGTCTTTCAATAGGATTTTTAGAATTTTGGTGATTTCACGTCATTTAATTCTTTTTCTTTTGTAATCTAGTCAATAATGTTCACTTCAGGAGGTGGTGGTTGTTCAGACATTTCAATCTTTGTGACCCTGTTTGAGGTTTCCCTTGGCAGAGATATGATACTGGAGTAGTTTGCAAATTTCTTCTCCAGTTCATTTTACAGATGAGGAACTGAGGCAAACAGCAGTAAGTGACCTGCCCAGGGTCACACAGTCAGTAAGTGTCTGAGGCTGGATTTGAATTCAGAAAGATGAATCTTCTTGGTTTCAGGCCTGGTACTCTGCTATCTGTGAGTCACTTAACCCTGTTTGCCTCACTCCAGTATCTTTGTCAAGAAAACCCAAATGGGGTCACAGAGAGTCAGACGTGACTGAAAAAATTACTCCCAACCACAAACAACTCTGTCTGTTCCATCACCTAGCTGCTCTATTCATTCTGCTTTATAAAAAGTAAAGTAAAATAACTATATGATGATTATATGAAAAATCATGCATTTTCAAGCCTTCTTAGTTTTGGAGAGCAGGGGGTCAATGTATACAGTCTTGTAAGGTATTAAGGAGGTGTTCGTTGGGCAACTTGAAGGTAAAGAAGCTGAAGTGTCCAGAGAGATGAGGTAGTGCAAGAAATGGGACTGAAGGGAAACAATAAATGCTGACTTTGACCTTTTAATGTAAGGACTTCAAAGAATATTAGAAGATGGAATGTTTTTCTAGGAGCGACTGTGTTACCTTCGATATGATAATTCAAGGCAGAGTTAACATAGCACGTTTTTGAAAGAAAAATACTAATGAACAAGGACCGATCTCTCACCCTCCCCCCCCCAAAATAATAGTTTATCTTTCTATAAATCTTGAGGGTTTACAAAGCAATGCCATACATAATTTCATTCACATACTAACTCTCTTCTGAGGCAGATCCTTGTGTTTTATATATACAGATGAGGAAACTGAGGCTTGGGCAAAGAGTGCAGCTTGCACTGCCATAAGTACAGGCCTCAAGACCATGTCACTCTGTATGTCGGATGCAGCACTCTCTGCCCTTTGCTGCACTGCTGAGAAAAGCATTAGCAACTTGACAGAGACTGAGTCATGAAGTTTTATTAATTGCCTGGAGCATGAGGGATGTTGACTCATTCATTTAGTTCCCTCTTGCTTTGGTCTTTTCTTATCTGCTGACTTCATCTGGGATTATCAGCTGAAAGGACCAAGAGGTAAAAACATCCATTTTTAGTTTTATTAGCAAGCATTTATTAATCACCTAATATATGCCAGGTGCTGTACTGGATGACAGAGGTTTGTTTTTTTTTTTTTAAATCATAGTTCCTTCCCTCAAAGAACTTAGATTCCACTTTGGGGAAGAATATAAGATATGACCAGAAAAATAATAAGAAGATGTTGTGAATGAAGAAGTGAAGGTGATCATAGCATTTTAGAGTCTTGGAAAGGGCCTCAGAGGTCATCACATCTAACCTATACCTGAGCAGAAATCTTCTGTTTGAAGACATTCAGAGATAAGGGAACTCATTCCTTATTCCAGCTGCTCATTCCAATTGTGTATAGCTCTCATTCCTGGGGGGATTTTCCTTATGTTTAAAAAAAAAAAAAAGAGATATTCATTGCTCTTAATTCTGCCTTCTGGGGCAAAATAAAATCAGCCAAGTCCTTCTTAACTACCCCTGAAATACTTGAAGACAGCTATCATGATTTCCCCACCACACATGAACACAGTCTTTGGTTCAGGCTAAACTTCCATGGTTGCATGGTTTCTAATCCCTTGAGCATCCTGGTTGCATTCTTCTGGTTGTGTTCTCATTTGAAAACATTCATACCTCCCAGAACTGAACACAGTTGTTGTTTCATTTTCAGTCATGTCCAACTCCTCATGACCCCATTTTTGGTGTTTCCTTGGCAAAGATACAGGAGTGGTTTGCCAGTTCTTCCAGCTCATCTTACAGATTAGGAAATTGAGGCAAATGGAATTGAGTGACTTTCTAAGGGTCACATGGCTAGTAAGTGTCAGAGGCTGTATTTGAATTTAGGAAGATGAGCCTTTACTGCCTTTAGACCCAGCTTTCTATACACTGCACCACCTAGCTACCCTCAACTCAATACAGCAGTGCTAATTCAGATTCATTGTTCTCTTGAGAGAGTATCTGTTTTTCTTGTATAGGAACATTATCTTCTTAAATTCTAGCCTACCATGTCAAAGATTCTTCTTACTTAGAGTGTTGTGAGAAAGCAATCCAATCCCTATCTCTAGGAGCTTGACATGTCAAGTATGTAATCTTAAATGGGTGTTCTCTCCACGAGTGAAGTAATATCAAAGCCCATCATGTTTTCTATTCCTATGCAATTATTGTCCACATCCTTTCCTCAAGCATCTGTAGAGGGTCCATCCATATGTTCCTAGTGTCCTTCACCTAGGCTTTTTAATATTTTGTGCATGTTACTTAAATAAGTGGACTGTAATATTTTTCTTTTACTGGGAGCTCACATCTTTTTTCTTGTCATACTTGCCTCAGTGAAATATTTTATTCCAGTTCTCACATACAAATGATCACTGATAATATGGTGCATCTCTCCCTTGGCCTTTGAGTTGCATTTAGTTTCAGTTGTGAAATTTATCATTACTTTATAAATTGAGTATATGTACATATGGACATAACTAAATCAAGTGCCTTGGAACTTTGCTATAAAATTATCCTTGGGGTCCATTCCTTATCACTTGCTACTGTTTATAGAGGGGACTAACTTACAATAATAGAGAATTTTCATCCATGAGTAAATGATATAGATATTCCTTGGATAGAACCTAATAATCCAGTCTTATTGCTTTTTAAGTAGAGTGAGATTCCAGGATGCCATAAACAACATAAGCCAAACAAACATGGTGTCAGAAAATGCCTTTGCTCATCAAATTATTCTCTGATAGGTCCCTTTGTCTGAACTGGAAATAATAGGCAATTTGTATCATAGCAAAATGGGAAATATAACTAACCAAGGCCAAATCACTTTCCTTCAACCCATCCTACTAGACGTGGTTGTAACTCATGCTTTTTCCAGCTTGCAAACTCATCTTAAATGCTCATTAAAGGTGAACTTGAAACAGAGCTGTTATAAATAATATAATACACTATTTTATAAATTTTCCCCACCTTGAATTTTTATTTGCAGGTTGGTTGGACCCCAATTCATGCTGCTGTGGATTCTGGTAATGTGGACGGCCTGAAGCTCCTTATGTACTATAGGGTACCTGATAATGGAAACCTTATGAGTGATATGGAACCCGATTCAGGCTTTTTTGACTTGGATTCCAGAGAGGAGAATTCCACTTGTCCAGCCAAGCTTGTTGTTCCTACGGATCTCATCAACCATGCTGACAAAGAAGGCTGGACTGCTGCCCACATAGCTGCATCAAAAGGCCTTAAGGTGTGTTCATTTATTCCTGCTTCTCTTAGACTCAGATGACTTGTTGGGGATCAAATATTTCTACATGTTTATGTGGAATAATTAGAGAGGGTGTTTTTGCAGATTACTATTAGGAGTTGAGAAAATTTCCCTTCTTGGCATCCAACAGACATTTATAGAGGTGGGATCATGAAGGAAAGGGAATAAGCAGCAGAGCCCTTCCTTAAATCCCCTCCTCTTCTTGGAATTTGTGGGCAGATTTTTCAGTAGGAAATGTGTGGGCTATTTGGAAATATTTCCTAATATTCATAACATAGGAAAAAAAATCCAAATTAGACTGAGGTTAGTTTTAAGCAGTTGAGATTCTTGACAATAAGATTATGATGTGGCCAAATAGAAGGATTCCCCTTCAGTTGGAGGCTTGCATTTTCCTTTCTTCTTGTTCCATCCCTCCCTGGTTGTATGTTTCTGAGCATAGTTACATACCCTTACTGAAATTCACTAAAAAGGCATATGATCTCTCTTCCCAGGTGAGTTGGTGTTATTTTGGGAAGTTCTATGAGCAGTGTGGAAGAAAAGCAGTGGTTTGGTTTAAGTGGTTTGGTATTAGTTAACAGCAGTCCATCTTCAGTCATTCTTTAAGATCAAAAGTCACAAAAATGGTAGGTTGTCAGTAAATGCTCAGAGAATTGAATTTAAAATTATTCAACTGTGTAAATGTCAGAGGATCCAAGTGAAGTTTTTGGAGGAGGGAATTAGTATGAAAATATGTGTTGATTGATGTTGATTCAAATTGAAAATATGTATTGAAAATAATGATGATCAGTTCTACTCTTATGTAGCATTTTCCACAAATGTGTGAGTGCTCCTTCATTAGAGGGTTACTGTATTTTTAGTTTTGGGGACAGAATTTTAAAACTATTGTTGTTGTTCAGTAGTTTTATTCATATTTGACTCTTTGTGACCCTATTTGGTGATTTCTTGATAGATATAAATGGAATGATTTGCCATTGCCTTCTCCACTTCCTTTTACTGATGAGGAAACTGAGGCAAGCAAGGTTAAGCAATTTGTCCAGGATCACACAGCTAACTAGTGTCTAAGGTCACATTTGAACTCAGGTCCTGCACTCCACTGTGTCACCTAGCTTCCCTTTACATAAATCTTCAGATGGTGATACATAATAACTCTTTTACTGTGAAATATTCCTCCATTCAACATCAGGGATTCCTTTTTGGGGGTGGGTGGAGAGGGGTGGGTTCTGAACCCATTTCATAGTCTACTGAAACACTCTGAGCCCTTTCTCAGAACAGTGTTTTCAGATACATAGGATTATAAAATACATCTACCTTGTAATAGCTATGTAGCACAATTTTGTAAGAGAGAGAAAGGAGGGATATAAATGGTAGAATTTGAAGACCATAAAGCATAAAAGTTTGAAGCATCATAAAATTTCAGAATTGGCAGGAACCTTGGTGATCATTTCACAAATGAGAAAACTTGAGTCCAACAAGGTTCTAGCCTGCCTCAGATCACAGTTAGTGGCTATTTCCGTGGATTCTCACTGCCTTCCATGTTGATTTAAGCCCTTTGGGGGAAAGTACAAACACATTGCCTGCCTTAGGGAAAAAAAAACTGACTAGATCAAAACTTTATCAACTCAACAATGATTTGTCTAGAACTATGTGCCACTCTTCTGGAAAAATTAACTATCTTACATTTCTAACTGGCATAATTGGATAGCACGGGCAAGTTGAAAACATTATTTTTCTGTGTAGCATGCATTCTTTCATATCTATCAGGTCTTATGCTGTGAACCCAAGAACTAGATTTTCAGGTAATTTAGTCTGTAGTTTGTCTCCTCTCCTCTCATTTGAGCCATTGTTTGCATTTCTTAGAGTAAAGCTATGGATATATCAAATAACATGATGTTTGGTAATAGGAGTACTGATCTGATAATGGCATCCTTCACCTCACTTAAATGGAAAGGAGGCATAGCTACGTATGTAACTGTACATTTAATTACCAGTACTCTGGTAACGTTGTTCCTAGCAAGAGAAGCAGATTGGGCAGAGTTTTAACTTCTCCCTCAATGAAGTTATGGTATATTCTGTACTTTTCCAATTTAGTGATATGTTTCCTGATGTTGAACTGTGCATTGTAGTCCTCAAGATTCTATTTGGCAAATTTCACTTGCATCTTCTCAATCTTGGGTTCTCAGTCTTTTAGAGCCTCATAGACATAGTAGATGGGACAGTCCACTTGGAGTTGGGAAGACAAGAGATCAAATCTGTCCTTAGATGCTTACTAGCTGTTTGACCCTGGGCAAGTCATTTAAACTTTGCCTGCTTCAGTTTCTTCAACTGTAAAGATGAGAATTAAAAAAGCACCTCTCGGTTGTTTTGGGGACAAAATTAGATAATATTCGTAAAACATCTAACATATAGTAGGCACTTAATGAAGGCCTGTTTCCTTCCTTTCTTCGTTTTACATTCTCTTCTTATTTCTATTGATCACTTACTCTTCTAAGCTCACTTTTTTTAGCTTTACATAAGAATTTTAAAAAATTCTCCCATCTCTGAACATATTCCATTCCTTCTGCTCTTCTTCCTCTGACTTCCATATTCAGCTTGCCTCAATTCCAGGATCTTCCCATCTTTCCTGTCACTCCTTTGAAAAGAGATCTTTCCATTCTTCTGGTTTCAGTTACCTGCTCAATGCTAATGGGTCCCAGATCTTTATATCTCTAGAACTAAAATCAAATTCATGCTTCAAACATACATCTCCAGTTGTCTGGTGAGAACTCTAAGCTTAGCCTGTTGTTACCTCAGACTCAATATGCCCAAAACAAAATTCATTATTTTTCAAAACCCCAGTCCATCAAGGCAGAGCCCTATCCTAACTTCCAGCTTTCTGCCAGAGAGGTCATTGCTTTTTCCAGCCTTCCAAGTTAGATACCTTAAAAGAGAACTAATAATAGTTGGCATTTTAGAGCATCTTACATTAATTATTTCATTTCATTCAGTTCTGTGAGTATAAGTAATGGGATATGATAGAAAGAATAACCAAACTAAGATTCTGGAGACTTGAGTTTGAATTTTGGCTCTGCTACTAACTAGCTGACTTCTCTGCATACCAGTTTACTTTTCTGAAAAACCAAGAGGTTAGACTAGATGGGTTCTTTCCAGCTCTAAAAAGCTATGGATCTATATTTTTGGATTCTGCATATATGGAAACGGAGGCACAAAGAAGTCCTAAGGCTGGAATGCATTCCTTCATCTATACCTCTTAGATTCTCTAATTTCCTTGAAAAGTAGATTTAAATGATATCTTCTACATGAAGTTTTCCCTGATCATCTCTAGTAGTTGGCTTCTTTCCCTAAAAAAAATTACCACTTATTATGCATACTTTTTTTTTCTTTTTGGAGGGGGGAGGGCAGGGCAATTGGGGTTAAGTGACTTACTTGCCCAAGGTCACATGGCTAGTAAGTGTTACATGTCTGAGGCCAGATTTGAACTCAGGTCCTCCCGACTCCAGGGCCACCTAGCTGCCCCTGTGCATACATTTTGTATAGAATATAAGCTCCTTAAGAGCAGGGACTGTTTCATTCTTGTATCCTCAGTACCAAGAAGATGTGGGAGTAGATGTTTAATAAATGCTTAATGATGCGAAGAGATGAAATACCTTGCAAAATTGATGTGGCCAATAAGGGGCAGAGGCAGGATTCCCACCCAGATTTTCTGACATCATAGCCAATGCTCTTTCTACTATAATGTAGCTCCCTCTCCTTTGACTTTCCTCATTCTTTTATCTTTACATTCAGCCTTATCTTCAAATGTTCTTCCTGTTCCCTCACAATATACCTTGGACCCACTTCTCCCTTTCCATTCTGGATCTTTTTTTATCTTCTGTCTCCTAATGTGGCAAAGTTTGTCCGCTGGTGGTAGCGACTATTCTTCTTTATTTTTTTTTTCTTTCTATCCCCAGATAGATTTTTTTCTTTCTATCCCCAGAACCTAGAACAGTGCTTGGCATATAGTAGGCATTTAATAAATACTTGTCAGATGCTTATCAAATTGAATTGAACCAACTTAGCCTTTCATTGAATGTCTAACTTGCTAGAGCAGCCCCTTCGCAGACCTTACAGGTTTTTTTTTGCCTTTTCTTTCCACCCCCTCCTCCAGACACTGATAACCTAAGACGTTTTAACCACTGTTTTCATCGTGTTGCTCTTCTCTTCTAGTACAGCTCCTGGCATGTTACCTTACCTAGAGCTGGTGTTCAATAAATGTGTTTTTGAATTGAGTCTGTGGTTGTTCCCTGTTGCTTTGTGTACTGAGGCCACACTTCTCTGTGTGGTCTTCAAAAATCCTCTGTAATTTGTCCCCATACTATCTTATCTAAACATATTTTCCACTGTTGCACAATGGATAGAGTGTTATACTTGCAGTCAAGAAGATCTGAGTTACAGTCTTCAGAGAGTGCCTGGGCAAGTTTCCTCATCTGTAAAAATAGAGATGATAATAATAATAATAGCTACCTCCCAGAGTAGTTGTGAGAATAAAATGAAATAGTGGCTATAAAGGACTTTTCAGTCTTTAAGCAATATATAACATTAGTGATGAAACTGATGATGATTAATATCATCACTCTGCATCCTTCTTAAGTATAAAGTATTTTTGACTGATTAACACATAGCAGCTTGTACCACTTGTGATTGGCAGCAATCCTAATGCAGTGACTTGAAACACATCTCTGCTAAGAAATAAAAAAGAAAGAAAAAATCTACATTTTAAAAAAAGGTCTTCTCTGCATGTTAAACTCATTTCCATTTCCATACCTTTGCTTTAGAGTCTGTCACCACCTGGAATGCTATGCCCTTTCTATCTGTCCGCTGAAATCCTACCTATAGTTCAAATCCTGCCTCTCTTTATAATGGTGTATTGTTAAGGGAATGGGAAGATCTTTCTTGCCTATTAATAGGTCTGTATGACCTGCTTTGAGCCTGAGTCACATGAGCCTGTGGTAGGACGTGATTGCTGAATGGGTGGAGCAGGAAGTGGGAGAGTGAGGTGGAGCTGAGAGAGAGAAGAGGCAGAGATAGGCCGAGAATGAGGCAGAGCAGTGTAGGTGAGAAAGGGGCATTTTGCCTGATGGAGAGAAGGCTTGGGGATGGTGGTGCTTCCTGCATGGTAATGTGTACCAACTTCTTTATTACCATGGTGGATTTGGCTTTCTGGCATATGAATAAATATCTTGATTTTGTCTTCAAAGAAGAGAGTCTGTTATATCTTGTGATTCAAACCTGGAAATATGCCTGCATATTCATAGCAGCCTCTATGGGTTTTGCTTTTGTGATATAAATGGTCACCAACTCTTTGAGTCCATACTAACTTCCTCTCCCTTCTTTTAACTCCTATTATAAATCAATGTATGAAATTCAGCCCATGTTTTTTTTTTTTCTGTTTCATGTGTTTGTATTGTTTTTCCCACTAGATTATAATATTATGAGGGTGGGTAGACACCTTGTGGTATTTTTGTATATCCAGTAGAGTCAGAGGAGGTGCTGCATGGGTACATTAGTGATACATCAATCAAGAAATATTTGTTGAGTGATGCAATAGACAGAGCACTGGGCTTGGAGTCAATAAGACTCATCTTCCTAAGTTCAAATCTGGTTTCAGATACTTATTAGCTGTGTGACCCTGGGCAAGTCACTTAACCGTGTTGGCATCAGTTTCCTCATTTGTAAAATGACCTGGAGAAGGAAATGAAAACCACTTTAGTATCCTTGCCACAAAATCCTCAAATGAAGCTATTAAGAGTTGGACACGGCTGAAACACAACACTTGATAGATGACGGCTGATGGCAATGACAGATTTTGAAATTTGGATGTGTGTTTCCATCTCTACCACTGACTTTTTAAGCTGTCTGAGCAATCAATAAATTAAAAGGCAATTTATTATGAATTAACTTATTATATGCCAGAACTAAGCACTGGGGGGCACAAGGAAAGGCAAAAACAACCTTTTGGCCTCAGAGAATTTAGATTCTAATGAGAGACAACATTTAAATAGAAGGCACACAAAAGATAAATAGAGAGCAGATAAAATATAACCTTAGAGGGTAAGGCTTTAGCAGGTGGGAGAGAGCAAGATAGTTATTCCTCTCTGACTGTTTCTCAACCAATAATGAAATCTCTTCAACCTACTAGAATTTTATAAAAATAAAAGTTAACCACTTTGGATCTTAAAGATGTTAAGGTCCTCACATAGAAATTCATCTTCTATTCTTTCTGTTTGCATTTTGAAAGGATACCACTTGGGACTATCTTCAGCTTTAAATGTTAATTATGGAGCTACATTATACAGATGGGCAGCTAGGTAGCACAGTGGATATATAGCACTAGGCCTGAGTTAGGAGGACCTGAGTTCAAATGCAACTGCAGATGCTACCTGCATGACCCTGGGCAAGTCACTTTACCCTGTTTGCTTCAGTTTCCTCATCTGTAAAATGAGTTTGAGAAGGAAATGGTGAACTGCTTCAGTATCTTTTGGGCAGCCAGGTGGTGCAGTGGGTAAGAGTACTGAGTCTGGGGTCAGGAAGACTCTTCTTCCTGGTTTCCATTCTGGCCTCAGACACTTATTAGCTATGTGACTCTGGGCAAGTCACTTAACTTTGTTTGTCTCAGTTTCCTCATCTGTTCTTGTTGTTTATCCTTTGTACTCGAAGAGGACCATGACATCAGGGAGGTGATGCCATGACATGCAAGTTAATTGCATTTAAGTGAGAGAGGGCTGTGCAGAGTCACTAGTCTCACTTTTTCCTCCAGAGCCTTTGGGTCCAGTGGTGAGATATAGATTAGGACAACTAGAGATGGCCCTGGATACAGCGGGATACCTTGGCTTTTTTAGGCAAAGGTCTCCACCAGATCTCAATTTGACTGAGGAAATTCAGTGATTAAGGCTAGGTAAGAAATAAAGCAGAGAATGGCCTCTTTACCTAGTCTCCCCCACCCTGCCAAAATAGCCACAACAACAGAAACAACCAAAAAAAACAGACTTCTAGGGAAAGACCCTTAGAGTTCCTGACCAAACAGAAACTATTTCTATTTACATTCACTCGGAACCAATCAGGGTCCAGACAATGACCAAGTGGGTCTTGGTCTGGGTCCTATTGTTGGTCGTTCCATCAACATTAGCTATTATTATTATTAATAGTATTGTTTTTTTTTTTTGGAGGGAGGGGAAGGCAAGGCAGTTGGGGTTAAGTGACTTGCCCAAAGTCACACTGCTAATAAGTGTTAAGTGTCTGAGGCCAGATTTAACTCTGGTCCTCCTAATTCCAGGGCTGGTACTTTATTCTCTGTGCCACCTAGCTGCCCCAATTAGTAGTATTGTTCTTCTTGATATCCAAGATATTTTCTTACTTTAAAACTAAGACTCTATGATTTTTTTTGTTTGTTGGGGTTTTTTTGGGAGGGCAATTAAGTTAAGTGACTTGCCCAAGGTCACACGGCTAGTTTTTGTATTAAGTGTCTGAGGCCAGGTTTGAACTCAGATCTTCTTGACTCCAGGGCCGGTGCTCTATTAACTGTGCCACCTAGCCACCCCCCAGACTCTATAATTTTTAAAGGAAATAAAACATATGGAAGAGAAAACTCTTCACTAGAATCCTTCACTAGAAAATTTTCACTAGCATCTCAAAAAGTTGATGCTTTCTCCAGATTGCCATACACTTACAAGCCTTTTTACCATAGAGATTGTGGTTCATTGATGGGGAATTCCAGCATTCATCTAGTCAACTTGAAGAAGTACATTTTTTGTCGGGGGGGGGGGGGGGGGGGGGGGGGGG
>CM053585.1:451212593-451235415 GCA_028646515.1 Pseudochirops corinnae | reverse complement strand
ATTTTAAAATGTTTGTCAAGTTTAACTGCCTTTATATCTGTGAAATGAACTGGAGGAGGAAATGGCAAATTATTCCAGTTCTTTGCCAAGAAAACTCCAAATAGGGTCACAAAGACTCAAAGACATGACTGAAATGATTGAATAACATCAACACAATATACAGCGATAGGGGGAACACAACAGATTCAGTAAGATATAGTTTATCCCTTCGTGGGCACAAGCAACGTCTTTTGTTTCCGGGACTGTTGTAGCCTTCAAAAAGCATGTGAATGTGAAGCATAGGGTTGTTGGATTTTGTCTGACAACTGCAGATATTTTTGTAACAGTTTTATAGAGAACCACCACGAGTCAGGTAGCACAGGGACAATGGCAGGAGAGGTGCATGCTGCTGCCTCCCGCCTGCAGCTTTGTGTTGCTATAGTACCACAGATCTGGAGAGTTCTGCCTGGAGTCCTTACTTGCTTTCTTCACTTAAGTTTTCTCATAAATGCATTAGTAGGTCTTCTCACTTAATCTTTTTTTTTTTTTTCTTAATCACTTGAAACCTGAGAGACTTTTCTTGGGAAATTCATTTGATCCAATAATTCACATCCCGATGAAGTACCCCTTGCCTTCTCACCTCTAGCCTTTGTTGACACCAACTTACTTTGGCAAGCTAAAAATGAGCGATTATCACAGTGACTTCCTGCAGGCAACTAGCATTTCTCTTGGGAACGTAGCTCAAGCTAATTTCATTAGACTAGCAAGTAATTGAGCTCTTATCATCGCAGAACTGCCTGGAAATCTTATGTAGCCACGGTGGACTTGAGGCTGAAAAGAGAGATAAGTGCAATCGGACTGTGCATGACGTAGCTACTGATGACTGCAAACATCTCCTAGAGACGTTGAGTGAGTGACACTTTATTTCTTTCTTATGATGAAATATTTACCATCCTGGAGCTAGGGGGAATGGGAAGGATATTAATTCAACCACAGTTGTCCCATTTGCTTCTTATTGCCTAAATAGGTTGTTTCAACCCTAAGTACTACAAAACTATTTCATTGATTTTTAAATACAACAATTACTTTCCATTTTGAAATTATAAAATGACTCTATTAGAGTAAGTTCCTGCTGTTCATGCAGGGCTGGGTATTTTTGTTTTCAGCAATCTAAAAATTTACTTCTTCAGCATAAGTAGCTACTATTCTTTATTTCTTCTTTCTATTCAGTTTTCTTAATGTTTGGATTAATAAATGACTGATCAACTTGCCACTGACTCACTGAATGACCTTGGCCAAGTAGCTTCTCTAAGCCTCAGTTTCCTCATATTTAGAATGTAAGGATTGGATTACAGCCATGTGACCTTGGGCAAGTTGCTTAACCCCAATTGCCCTGCCCTCACTCCTCCAAAAAGCAAAAAAAAAAAAAAAGTCTATAACAGGAATACTTTAAGGAACTGTGAACTCAGCAGAGTCCCAGTGTGGAAACTCTCTCTACTTTATGTACCTTCAGAACTAGTCTTTGATTTAGTAAATATATCCTAGAGAATTACTTTCAAAGGTAAGGAGTTAAGTGACTTGGTCAGGGTCTCTCAGTTCTCAACATTTATTTATTTAGTTACTTAATTATTTAATTTTATTTAAGATATTTATTTAGACTCACATAAATAAATAATATTTATTTAGTACCAGCATTATACTTGCATACCAATACATGGTTATTTTCAGGATTGTTTGGTTCCTTTTTTTTTTCTTGTTTAATCTACACAGTGTGGAAGAAGTTCCTAATCTTTTGTAATTACCCTCCTAATGTTTGTCATATCCCTGTAATCATAAGTGCCTGTAATTTTTATCTAATTTCTGTAATTTAACAACAGCCCAAACTAATGACTTCATGTTTTCATCTTCACCCTAAGCATATAAGTTTTCATTCTTTTGCTCTTTTAAAGAGTATAAAATGAAGTCAAACCTATTCAGGGTGATAAGGCTATAGCTGTATAAAGTGATGTAGAATGAGGAAAGCATATTCAAAAGTATAATGTGTTTAAGAATTTGATAAAATATTCAGAAAATTAGGAGACATAAACAAATGAGTTTAATATTTGTTGAAGTTGATTTTCACAATTTTATTAAGCTATAAATGGTGAAAGTTTGATTTTAAATGCAGATTTAAAATCTATTTTAGGTTTTTTTCAAAGTTTATGTTGCAACGTTAAGTGTATACTAAATCATTTCAAGAAAAGAGGATTTTGTTTAATTAAAGAGAAATTGTACAGAATACATAAAAATAAACTACTTTACTTGGAGACTAATAATAGTAAAAGAATGCAGGATTCTCTTTTTTAAATTCTTAGTTTTTGCTATTAGAAAAACTTTCCTGAAAAATGTTTTTGAAATCCAGATTTCTAGGTCCTACACATTTATGCCATTGTTCATCTTTAGAAGCTGAGTAAGCCCTTTATATAAATAGTAACCTCTATTCAGAAACAATGATTCTCTATTCATATGTCAGCTTTTTAGTAAGTGTAGTCTAAAACTCACCTAAGAAAATGAAAAATAGGGAAACCACCATGTGCCTATTTAATAACTTATTCTTAATACTTTAAAAATTCATGATTTAAATTATGCCATATGAAAATCAGATTAAGTCAGCAAGTATTCACTGAACACTTCCCATGTGCATTGTACTGTATTGTGGGAGAATTACAAAGGGAAAACAAAAGGCAGGAAACTTTTGACCTCAAAGCATACAATCCATTTGGGAATGATCAACATGCAACAACTAAAACATAAAGTACAAAAGTCAGTATATGTAGTACAGTAAAAACTAAATTAAGAGTGAGTGGATGGCAGAGACAGGCATTGATCCAAGGTTGTGGAAGAGTGAATCCAGGAATTCTGGGGGGAGTGAGTTTTGAATGAGGTCGTACAAATGGGTCCGTGTAACTGAGGAGAAAGTGAATTCTGCGTGAGGAAACAAGACTGAGCAAAGGAAGCTATTAGCTCATTGTTTGTATAGAAGGTGGCAGGTGATTTGGCTTAGGGTTATAGGAGATGGGGAGTTGTTGAAGAGTTGTTGAAGAATAATAAAGTGATATGAGGTCAGGAAAGTGAGAGGTCCCAATTGATAGAAGATGAGAATAGCAGGTTTCAAATCCTAGATTTAATATGATCATCAAAGGAGAGACATTCAATGGGAGAAGTATATGATGAAGGTGGTGTTTGAAGAAAATTATTTAGGTATCTCTATGTGATGGATTGAAATGGGGAGAGATGGGAAGCAAAGAGAGATTATCCAGAAGCTATTATAGCAATTCAGGTATGAGGCAATAGACCACTCAATTTAGGGGATAAAGTGAAAAAAAAAGCAAATCTAGGGGGGAAAATCTATGTATGTAATGCCTTTGGCTACAGCAAGAAAAGAGTCATATAAATCCCTAAGTTCATGAGCCTTTGAGATCAGAAGGAAAGGTGTTAGTAGAGAAAATAAGGAGTATGAAATTGTGCAAGATGATGATTCTTTGGAGGTATTAGCAAGATAATTCACTTGTAGACTTTTGTGAGCAACTCTAAGTGAAATAACAGTGTAATCAATTAATAAATATTTATTATGCCAGACACAATGCTAAATGCAAGAGATACCAAGAGAGGTAAAAGACAGTCCCTGCCCTCAAGGAGCTTACAATATAATAGGGAAGACAACATGCAAACAAATATATACAAAGCAAACCTTATACAGGATAAATAGAAAATAATTACCCAGGCACTAGAATTAAGAGGGTTTGGGAATAACAAAGAAGAGTTGTAATAACAGAGAAAACCTTATAAGGAGGTAGGAGACGCAAGTCCTTGTTCCCCTATTTCTTATTTGTGCAATTTTGGCAAGCAGTTTAAACTCTCCATCTAAAAACATGTGAATGCTAAAACCTATGCTAGATTCTCTTTTGAAACCCCTTCTAGCGCTAAGATCTATGATTTTGTTACTGGATTGAGGGCGAAATGATGAAGATGAGAATATAGATGAGTCATCTACAAAGAAATAATAGTGTGTCCTGCAGATTTAAGTATAGGTGAAGTAACTCTAGAAAGTCAAATTTAAAAGGAAGGAGGCAACCACAGTGCACCCAGTTCCATATAAATTAATTGATCAATAAATAAAATAAAAATTGAATAATAAGTAAATTGAACAATATTTAAAGCCTTGTGATCGCTCTTTTTTTGATAACCAGTTTTATTAAGACTTAATCTTTTTCACTGTTATTTTTTCCCTCTCATATTTTGTCTTTATATTTCTGATTGTCTTAACAGATGCTCTTAAAATACCTTTAAGGATCTCAATTAGTGAAAAACAGCCAGCCAACTATGGTTGCAATGACTTTGAAACAGAAAACACAATATGTGCTTTAAATATCCGCAAACAGACAACATGGGATGATCTTTCAAAAGCAGTGAGTCAGGCTCTGACAAACCATTTCCAGGCAATCTCTTCTGATGGATGGAGAAGTCTGGAGGACTTGACACTTAATAACACTACTGAATCCAGCATCGGCCTAAATCTGAGCAGCATCCAATCCATCAAACTAGGTAGCTGAAGTCTTGCAAGAAGAAAAAAGTTAAATCTGGGGCCTCCTTTGTGTCTGTGGGGTATGAAGTACAGTGCGTAATTTGTTAATTCAGTACATTCAGTGCCTGTTTAGGGCAGCTGCTGGCCCTGAGCAGTTTGATCTTGTATGATTTTATATAAAGTAGCCTCTTCATATTAAAGATGTTTTCATGCCTCAAATGATACTTAAATACTTTTTTGAGACTTTCCAGTGTATTTGCTTTTCTAGCTGATTGTAAACTGAATGATCACATTACAGATGCCATCTTTTAAAACTGAGAACAAAGTCTCAAAATCTAGCTCCAATTTTATATTTTGAGGAGACTCATGGTAGGGTTCTGGAATTAGAGTCAGCAAGACCTCGGTTCAGTATCTGCTTCCGAGTACCTCTTTTGTCTTGCCCGTGTTCTTGGACAACCATTCACTCACCAGAGTAGATGCTGTTCTGAGCCCCTTACATCTGCCTGTTAACTGTAGCCATAGCCATTTTGAGGTATGCCCCCTCTGACTGAAGTCATGGATCCACCATTTTTAGCCTCCCCTACCTAGCAGTGGTGGATGGGTCAGAAAATACAGTGCATTACTCAAAGCACTATATAAGAGTAGAGGGGCATTTCATTCAGTCAGTAATGAGTCTTGAATTATCATGAAGCTGAAGGAGCCAAACTTAATTACAATGGCATCATCTAAAATCTTGTTCAGTGGGGACACCATTTGCCTGGCACTTAACGTAGTTTATTTCTGTATGACTAAGAACTTGATCATTGACCAGCCTTCCGATGTTAAATGGATTCATAAATTTGACTACATGGTAAATAATGGTAATTATGGTAATAATACGGTGGTAAATAATGATAATAATTGATGATGATAATAATAACACATTTTTTCTTCAACATTTATTTCATTTTATTTTTCAACTAGGAAATGTGTCATGGTCAACAGGCCAGATTTTGCCCCAATCACCATGGGATTTCATGAGGAAAAATAAAGCTGACCATATAACTGTGTTTTTGTCAGGTAAAGGCTCTTGACGCAAATCAAATGGTTGAAAAATGTTTCCTTCGTGACTTTTTTTTTTGCATCAATTTGTTAGTAAATCAAAAAGCACTTGTTAATTGCCAGTTATATATCAGGAACTGACTAGGGATACAGATACAAAAGTGAGATAGTCCTTGCCCTTAGGGAGCTTACACTCTATAAGAAAGATTTTAATCTGAGTTTTTATGTTATATCTGACATGTGTGACAAATCCTTAACTTAGACTTCCTGGTGGGGAAGCAATGTTTGTTATGAAATTGATGTTGTCTGATATAAGGAGGCTGAGTAGCACTGTAGAGTGAAAGCTAGATTTTTAATTGGGGTGGCTTTGTTTCAAACCTGTCCTCAGAAACTTACTGGCTGTGGGACCCTGGACAAGTAAATCACCCTCCCTTTTTATCAGTTTCCCTACCCCATAAAATGGGGTTAACAGTAGCCCCTAAAACTACATCACAAGGTTGCTGTGGGCTCACATTAGAGAATGTATGTAAAGTCCTTTGCAGTGTTATGATGATGAAATTCATGGATGGATGGATGGATGGATGGATAGATAGATAGATAGATAGAGTTGGCACTTTTGTCGTTAGGAAACATTTAAAGTCTTTTGTGCTTCTCCTAACAATTTTTTTCATATCAATAAAGAATTGATATCCCTGCTCTGTATTATTTTCCAAAGGACCTCAAGAAGGCTGCCTCTGCAGTGTGACTTATGCATCTATGATCCCTCTCCAGATGCTACAGAACTACCTCCGACTGGTAGGTGTGCTATACAATGTCATGTACATAGTTCTTGTACTTAGCATCAGCTGCACTATGTTATTCTGTCAGAAGACCTGCTATTGAATTTCAGTACCAACATTTAGTAGCTGTGTAAAGCCACTTTGTGTCTCAAAACCACAGTTTCCTCATCTGTAAAATGCTGTAATGTTAATGGGATATAAGATCTTCCCCACCTATTAATAGGCTTCACATGGAGCCCATTTAGGAAAGTTTGATTAGGGGAGAGTTGTTTTTCAGGAAGGCCCACACCTTTTGTTACTTTGTAATTAGGCAGTGGGTCACGAGGGTTGTGATGTTCTCTGACTCTGGAGAAGTATGTATATACTCTGAGGTTAGTATTTTGCTTTGTGGCTCACTCATTGGAAGAATGTTCATGTGATTTGACCAAATGATACTCTGGGTAGCCTTTAAGGAGTCCTCTGGCTTTGAAAAGCCCAAATGTTGGTGTTTCTCTCTCTGATAACTATGTGTTTATTGCCTTGGTCAGACAGTTAGATCTGTCTGTTGATCTGTGCTAATTTCTCAGAGAGTTAGAAGCCCTGTCTGTTAGTCTTTATTTCTCTGCTTGAATTTTCTCTCTTTTCTTTGTTTGAATTTTCTCTGAAGTTCAGGATGCTGACTTTTCCTCTGAACTAATGCATGTAATTAAAAAAAGATTGTTGACTCCTTAAACAGCTATCTTTCCTAGTAAAGCAGATCTAAGAACCTATGCTAGCAGCCATCCTGGGTATGCCAGTGTGGTTGCCATTACAAATGGGTACAGTAATGCTTAGATGGCCTACCTCACAGAGTTATTTTAAGGGAGATGCTTGATAAACTTTAACGTGTTGCAGAAATGTGAATTATGTTCACAACGCTATTGCACAGTCAGTCAATGAGTATTAAGTGTCTACTGTGTTCCTGGCACTGTGCTAAGGACTGTGGATACAAAGAAAGGCAAAAGGCAACTCCCTACCCCTTACTCTAATGGAGGAGATAGCAGACAAGATAAATTGGAAGTAATCAACAGAAGCAAGGCACTAGAATTAGAAGGAATCAGAAAAGCTTGTAGAAGCTCTGGTGATGGCACTTTATTCATGGTGCCACTCTGCCTCTATGTAAAATGTATATATAGGATGAAAAACCCCTTAAAATGACTTGTTAAAGAGTCACTGTTGTTGTTCAATCATTTCAGTCATGTCTGACTCATCATGGATCCCATTTGGAGTTTTTTTGACAGAGATACTAAAGTGGTTTGCCATTTCCTTCTCCAGCTCATTTGACATGTGAGGAAACTGAGGCAAATAGGGTTAAGTGAATTGCACAGCTAGTAAGTGTCTGTGGCCATATTTGGACTCAGGGAGATGAATCTTCCCAACTCTAAGTCTGGCACTCTATCCACTGAACCACCTGGCTGCTTCAGAGAATGATACATTAGCTATAATAATGATAAAGCATTTAATTGATGATTTTGGGAGAGGTGTGAGGTGGCAAAAGGTGAGAGAATCTACCATTATGTGGCTAGCAATATTTTTTATTATCTTTAAATCCCCATGATTCAAAGGCCTAGGCTATCGATGCAGATATTCGCTTCCCCTGTTACCACTCCACAGTAGCCAGTCACACTAGTTTGCCTTTGTGATTGCTTAATAAATTGTAAGCTTCTCGAAGGCATGGATCATTTAGTATTTGTCTTTGTATCTCAAAGATGTAGAATAGTGCCTTGCATGGATAGGTACTTAATAAATGTTTGTTAGATGAAATTGGATTCCTAGAAGCAGAGATGTGGCTTCAGATTTTTCAGATGTAAGGCATTCTCCTTGTTTATTTCCTAAACTCTAGCATTTAAATTTTTCATTGGGGAATTTTACATGAATCCATTGTATTTTTGTGTCTGTGTAGGTTTCAAGTACTGAATAAATAAGTTCTTTAAATTGGAATGTTAGGTATGTTTACAATGAAATTACCATATATGAAACATGAGACATTAGGTTAGAGTTATCTCACTTTTATTGGCTTTAAAAAAATCCATTTTCTGTTATTATTTTTCAAGCTTTCTTGGTTGTCAAAACTCAGCCTAAACCTGCTTTTTGCACAGCAAAAAATCCTAAGAAAAGAGTCAAGGTTTTGTTAAAAAATATTTGGAGTCCTGAAACATTGTGAACATGAAATCCAAAATAGTCGCAAATGTGTTATGTTCTCTAATAGCATCTATTCAAAAGAAAGCTGTTGATTGTAGAGGAAAGAGGGGAGACAAAACCAAAGAGAACACAGTGTTGGTGTCAACCTGTTCCTTTCATTCCAGAAACCATTTGACTCACAAAACCAACTGAAATGTGATAAAGTGTTCATGAATAGACTCTAAAGATATCCAAATAAAAGTAGTCGGTACAAATCATGACGGTGAATCTAGCCATAATGCACAGAATAATGGGAAGCACATGCAGTGTGTTACAGATATAGAAGCATGTCATCAGATAGACGATGGGACAATTGAACAATAGGAATTCAGCTTTTTTGACATGATCGTTTGTATAGAGATATAAATCGATTTGGGGATGCAATTAAGGCATTCAAATGCTTAATCATAAGATTTCCCCCTGCTGGCAGCATGAACTGTTTGCATTCTGTGTGCCCAGTATATCAACCCTTTGGAAGTAATGTGGTAATTACAGATCTGTTCCCTGGTCAGAGAAATATAATTGAGGACCATTTTTGTTGAGGGAAAGTAACAGCCCACTAGTAAATTGAGGGCTCTAAGTCAGATCTTGAACACTGTTCAACATACATACATAGAAGTCTGATAAGAGAGAAGGCACTGTTCTGTATAACAATTGTGCTGAGTTGAAGAGAGTGTCCAGTAATAGCTTGTATGACTTAGTGAGTATTCTGAAAGTGTACACTCTTTATGTAAACACAAAGGGCCTGCTGTTCCTCAATGACCCTTTTATTGAAAATCTGAATTGAATGTTGCCAGCCTGCAATGCCAGCCAACCTACAATCTGAGAACAAATGAGGTGTTGAAATTGAAGACATCTTATCTCTGAGATTGGATGCCGTGCTGTTATATCATCCCAGCATCAATCTTCAGACTCTGAAAGCAATGTGACAGAATGGCGATAATGAATGGAACACTCTTGTTTTCTGTACTGAGGCACCCTCTTCAATTCAGATAACAGGCAACCAAGATAAACTAAGCAATATATTTGTAAATCTCAGGGGCAAGCTATTTCACAAGTCCTGGGAACCTGTCCCTGATTTCACTTGTTGATGTTATTTTTACTATGTCTGCCTCATACTTGTAGGGCACCAAAGTAGAATTTCTTTATCATAATTTGGTAGTCAGTAAACATCTGTTCAGCACCTGAAAAGGCTATTGGGCTGAACCAGTCTTAAAAATAGGGTAGGAAAGGAAAAATGAAGTAGGCTCTACTTTTCTTTCTATCCTCATCTATATGTAAATCCTACAGAGGGCCAGTATTACACATAAAATAGATAGATATCTATAAATCTATGTATATGTAACACAAAATGTTCTGTTTACATACATAAATATATATTTGCTACCAATGTGACATTTTCATAAGTGGTCTTCCCTTAATTCCTCAACAGGTCGAGCAATATCATAACGTTATCTTTCAAGGCCCAGAAGGAAGCTTACAAGACTACATAGCACATCAGATTGCACTCTGCATGAAGGTAATGACAGTTCTCATACTCGTCATCTTCCTTCAGAAATTAGAGGGTGATAAGGCTTTAGTGAAATTCAATTTGTCTTTTGTTTTTGAACGTAGCAAAAACAAACAGCTGCAGGATTCACCTGTGAAATAGTGAGAGTTGAAGTGGATGCTGATTTCTCCAAGCATCAGCTAGTAGAATTATTCATCAGTAGTGGTAAGACCATTTTAGTAGATTTCAATGTTTTGGATTTTTTTTAATGACTGACAGAAAAACCATCTATAGCTCCCAGCACATTTTAATAGCATTTGTTTAGCTATTCAGAGGCCCTTCAGATGAAGATACTTGTGTCAGTTGAGCTCTTGAGAAAAATGACAGACCAGATCTGTGTAAATATAATTTTGTTTACCAGTTACAAGCCTCTTTCCCTTTTCTCTTCTTTGGCCTTTTCAGATTTTGCTGATTAAATACATCCAGGTTTGAGTGGCAGGTTTTCCCATGGGATTTTCCATTCCAATGAAATAAGTTACATTATTTACCTTAGTTGATAAATAACACAGTAACAGATATAGGGCAAGTATATAAATGCCATTTTAAAATTGAAGAAACTAAGGATCCAGTGAGTCCACAAAGACATATAGTTATTAAGTAACCAAGCTAGAATTCAAACCCACATCTTCCTCCTTCGAAACCAGTGCTTTTCCCCCTGCATAATGTTGTCTCTTTAAGTCCAGTCGCTCTGAATACTATTTTTAAAATAATACTCACTATTGCATTCGGTTTCCAAAGTAGGCTATTTATTTGAAAATTGAACTTGGATTCCTTTCTGTGAAGAATAATGCTTCATTTATTCTGTTGTTAGTTCATTAATTCTTTTCTTTAGCATTTCTTGTATAATTAAACTATTTGCAGAGCTGTCATAGCAGACATATTTAATACTAACATCTAACAATTCCATAGATGAGAACTTTTTTTGTAGGTATGGAGATATTGTGACATAGGGTATGACCAAAACCTCTGTTATTCTCTGGGACAAATATGCCCAATACCTTCCCTTTATTCTGCTACTGACTTAGCACTTTATGCCTCTTTTTTTCTTATGATGCATTCTTAGTAAATATGATCTATATCATATTTATGATAATGTAATGATATTATTATTATTGATATTATTATCTAATAATAATCAGATATTAAAAGCTCTCATTAAGTAATTAGCTCCAAGCCACTACCTTGATAAGACTATAGAAACTTCTTTCCCATAAACTGCCTCCCTATCTCAAACCAACACTACAAGTGTCTAGGCCTGGCTAAATATATCAGTCAGCAAACATTTATGAAGAACTTAGTATGTGCAAGACATTGCACTAAGTGCTAAGGATATGAAGAAAAAGTAAAAACAATGCCATTTTCAAAAAGTATTTAATTTTTTTCCAATTATGTTCCCTTTTTAAAAAATTGAGTTCAAAACTTTCTCCTCTGTGTGTGGTAAGCAACCTGAAATAGGTTGCATATTTGCATTCATGTAAAATATACTTCCATATTAGTCATGTTGTGAGAAGAAAAAGACTAAAAGAAAAAAAAAAAACATGGAAAAAAACAGAGTGAAAAGAGTATGCTTTGACCTACATTCAGACCCCATCAGTTCTTTCTTTGGAGGTGAGATAGCATTTTCCATGATGAATCCTTTGGAATTGCTCATCATTTCTTATAGCACATTAGTATTCCTTTACATTCATAGACTACAACTTGATCAGCCATTCCCTAATTTCCAATTCTTTGTGCCACAAAAAGAGCTGCTATAAATATTTTTGAACATGTAGATTCTTTTCCATTTTTTATGACCTCTGTGGAATACAGACCTAGTAGTGGTATTGCTGGATCAAAGGGTATATACACAGTTTGATTTTAACAATGTCATGTTAATGATAACAAATAATGCAAAGGCAGAAATAAATATTAAAATCATTTAGCACTTGTGAGAAAAGTCACAGCCAGAGTCACCTTTGTGCCTTGGAAGAGTAGGTGAAAGAAGTTGTTGACTAGAATTCTCTCACCATTGTCAATCACTGCTGACTCCTCCAAAACATTGGGCCTGCAGTCATATAATTCATTCTTTTAAAGTATAGTTAATGCATGTCCTCTCAAAATGTCCTTATACACAGTTTTGCTTAGAATTGTCAGTTAACTGTACATCTCTCCTAAGAATACAGCACTTAGGTTTGTTTGGATCTGGATAGAATTTAATGTGTCTTAGTTTCTCCCAGAAATTCCCCTCAGAATGTCTTCTCCATAAAAATATCTTCCTCCTTTAAAGAATAGAAATTAGCTTAGTTCAGTTCTCAATAGAAATGAAAACGTTATGTTCATTTTCCTCAAAATGACTCTTCACACTCTTTCAAGGATGACAGAAAAGTTTCTAAGTCACTAGTAGACTCTTTCTCTAATGTCAATTAACTGCCAGTCTCTCAAGAACTCCTCCAAGAGAGTTAGCTGTTCAGGTCTCTCACACAATCTTTCTTCATGACAATTAACTGTCTAGGTCTCTTCAGGAACTAATTTCTCTTATCTCTCAGTGACTCATACAGATCCCCCCCAAAGATGACATATAATTGTCCGTCCCTAGATTCCATTTTTTTAAAGGTACAGTAAAAAAAAAAAAATATCCATATCTTTGTGAGAAGAGCTATTTAATCTGGGGTCATACTATCATTTGATATGACTGGGAGTACAATGGGAGATTAAAATTTTAAGTCTCAATTGTTTTTAAAAATATATTTTAATTCCTAAATGGGAAATATGTGCCTTTATATTCCTGATACTTTTTAAGAAAAATGCGTAACATTATACTTGTCCAGTACATTTCAAGTTGATAGAAGAGCAAATCACAATGTGTGTTGAAAAGGCCTTCAGATCACATTTAGTCCAACTGAAATCTGAATAAGAATCCCAAACTCCAACATTCATAATGAATGTGCATCCAACCTTTGCTCAAAGAACTCGAGTGAAGAGGAGCCTACTCTGCTTGGATTAATAGGTGGTTGTGTTTTGTTTTATTTTTTTTTTCTTTAACTTGCCTCTTTCCAGCAATTCATCCATTGCTCTAAGTCTGCTATCTGGGGCCAAGTACAACAAACTAATGATCTCTCTTCCTTCATAGTTCTTCCAATACTTTAAGATGCTATCATTTGTCCAACTAAGTCTTCTATTCCCTAGGTTGAATATCCTGAATTACTTCTCCTTCCTATGTGTGATCTCAAGGCCCTTCCACATCCTGATCACCCTCCTCTGGATACCTTCCAGAGGAAAGGTCTCAACCTAGCACAACACTTTGTCTTGCATCCTCGTATATATCCCTTTACAGTTAACTCCTCACCAATTCATGCTAATGCCAGTTGGAAATGATCATCTGTACATAATACATGTTAACTTCACCTGGAAGTTCAAAAAGTCAAAAAAAGCTTAGCAGAAATAGACAAAGACCTTATTTCAAATGGGAGCTCTGTTTTCTGTAGACAATTAGATTTGATTGTCCCTCAATGACCACTGAATCAGTACTCTTTAGCAAAATTTAGCCCTTGATACCAGTCTTTTTTCCATGATCTAATCATTTTTTCAGTCACTTTCACACTTGCCATCCCTTACTAAATATTCAGCTTTTATTCCATATCTCTCTCTCCAATTTTTACCAAGTTGGACTTCCCTATCCTTTTCTAGTAATTTAACAGCATAAGCAAAAACAGTACAATATTTTTTTCTTTTTAAATAGTATTTAATTTTTTCAGTTACATGTAAAGAGAGTTTTTAACATTCCTTTAAAAAAAATTTGAATTCCAAATTTTCTCCCTCCATCCTTCACTGTGGAAGAAGAAACAGACAAAAGAAAAAAGAAACAAAAAATAAAGAAAGTTAAAATAGTGTACTTCGACCTTCATTCTTACTGTCCAGTCTTGGATATGCAGTTGGATGGGGATGTCCACTAAGCTGGTTCACTGATATATGAATCTTGAAAAGACACTTCAGGTGGGCAGTGTTCAATGGGATCACAAATCTAGAGTTAAAAAGAAGCTTAGCAATATGGTTTTACAGATGTGGAAACTGAGACCCAGAGAGATTAAGTAACTTGCCCAAGGCCACACAGATAATAGATAGCAGAGGCAGGATTCATACTCAGTTTCTCTGTCTCAGAATTTATGTGTTCTTTCTTCATCTTGCTCCCTCCTCTAGACAGGAGGAAGAGATAAGATTAGAAATGACATAGTACTGCCAACAATCTTAAGTCACTTCTTCAAAGCAGATCCAATTTTTTTAACACCAGTATTGTTTGGATGGTTTTATATGGCTACTAATTATGGTACATTAAAGTTAGTCTAAGAATGAAAATGCAAGAGACCCAAAGGTAATTGGAGAAAAACATGGTGGAATCCACATGAAATATATGACCAATGATAACTTCTGCATAAGAAGGGATATAAAAGACAGGATCCAAGAAATTTATGATTGGAAGAGGTGGTTGATCATGTATTGAGAGTGATCACTAATAAATAGACTGGTAGATATATGTTAAAAGAACTAGAGGAAGATCTCAAGTATGTTGAGAAGGCCACTTAGCAAGAGTTAACATAATTGAGATAGAATACGTGGTTTTTTAGTGCTTGGCATATAGTAGGTACTCAATAAATGTTTGTTGAATGATGAGATCATGGATCCATTCTGCTATTAAATCATAAAAAAAAAAGAGTCTAACAACTCTAAGGCCCTTTCCAGCTCTCTGTCTATGAACTTAAGAACAATTACAAAGTAAAACAAAATAATAATGCAAATTAATTTATTTCTATTTCTTTGGCATGAATTTAATTAAGGAGAGTTTGCTGGGGTATGTGACTAATAAGCTAGATTTTAAAGGCTTCAATGGATGATATTAGTAAAAAAAATAGAAGAAAAGACTATCCAAAAAAAGAATCAGCTGATGGTGTTTTAGAGACAGTAAACCTAACTAGAAAAGAGGAATCATATGGAAGGATACTGAGAAATAATATTGAAGAAATCTGGGAGGAACCCTAATAAGAACATAAAGTTAAAACTGGAATGGTTTTCAGAGGTCATCTAGTTTAACCCTCTTCATTTTACAGATAAAAAACTGAGACCCAAAGACGTTAAATCATTTGTCCAAGGCCATACAGCTAGTTAAATGGCAGAGCTGGGCTTCTTATTCCAAGTCCAGTGTTCTTTCCAATGAACTATGCTACCTCTCATAGAAAAACTAATGGAAAGCCTTGAGGCGTATGCATATCTACATGGATTTGATTTAGTGATTTTTTTTTTTTGAGGAGGGGAGTGACATAATAGGAAAAAAACCCAACTGTTGACTTCATTATTTATGCAGCAAAATTATATGTTTTACACATAAGGATAGGATATGGGTGTTTTTATTAATAATAATGGGGAATATTTTTATAGATCCTTAAGATTTGTGAAGCACTTTACATACCTTATCTCATCTGAACTTCACAGCAGTCTTGTATGGTAAGTACTACTGTTATCTCCATTTTACAGATAAAAAAACTGAGGGTAATGGAGGTTAAGTAACTTGCTCAGAATCATATAACTGATAAATGTTAAAAATATGATTTGAACTCTAGTCTTTTCAAAACTCCATCTCAGTAATATAGCTGGTGCCAAACATTGCCATTCTTTTTTCTATCTATAAAGGAAACTTCAGCAAGTCAGTCCTTTGTGCAGTAAAGTTAACTGCAGAGCAAAGAAAGTTTCACAGAAACTGAGACTGATGAAACCACAGATTGGAATTTTAGGGGCTATAAATTTTAATTGAGGCTCTAGCACAGACTTGATGGGATTCTCAGTATACCTTTCTTTACCTTCCTACGCTGAAGGGAAAAGGGAATAAATTGGTAAAGTACTTCTAAGAGCTATGAGACACGGGAATGGATCATTGACTCTCTTGCTTTATTAAGTGAGCCACAAGAGTAGGTGTCAGGGACACATTGCTCTTAGGGAACCCACCGTGAAGCAATAATGACATATCCAGAATGGTAGCAGGGAAGTTGAAAGAAAGAAAGGGCAAGAAACAAATGCTAAAGGCAGGAGTCTTGGGAGTATTGCGAGTCAGTTAAATTTGAGGGACTATTCAATGGAAGCTAAGTTCAAAACCAATAAGAGAATTGAAATTGTCTTCTCCCTCCTAGATCCTGTTGAGCACAGGCCCAAAGTATAGGGTAGCAATACACTAACTAATAATTACAACCTGGTGATAAAAATTAATTTCTTAAAGGCTGCATAGTGAAAATAAAATAACAATAATAATAATAGGTAGAATTTACATGGGGCTTTAAAGTTGGCAAACTGTCTTACATGTTATTTCCTTTGATCTCCACAACTCTGTGAAGCAGGTACTTTTATTATCTCCTTTATTATCTGTTATTAGCCCCATTTTGCAGATGAGAAAGATGAAGTTAAATGATGTGCTCAGGGCACATCTGAGGTAGAATTTGAACTCAGGACAGGCTTTTTTTTTTTTTTTTAGGTCTTCCTGAGAAACAGGAACTCCAGATTTCCTAACCCACTCTGTAATAAAAGAAACAGGAAAACCTCATTGGGTTGCCCTGTTTTAATTTTTACACCCCAGTATTATAGTAAATGATCAAATCCTATGGTAAGCCACAGACCAACTAAATTTCCGTCCACAAGCATTCATTATGTGCCTGCTCTGGGCCAAATATTAGGGATACTAAGACAGTAGACAGTGTAATACCATGCACAAGCAGCTTTCCAAAAGAATGCTACCGTGAATAGCTTTTAAGGTTCTGATTATGCAGTATAGTGAGCACTCTATTCCATAACAAACCAAAGCAAAACAGTCACAGAAAAGCAAGGTACAGTATTCACAATATTACAACTTATCACAGAAAATCACAATATAATGTTCACAATAGCTTATCATTAAAATGGCCACATAGTTTTCACCAAAGTGGTCACAAAAGCTTTGAACAAAGAACAAATCATCTGGTATCCCTAAGGAGGTTTGCCTCCTTACTCAGTTATTCAGTCATTGCAGAGTATGATAGTCAGTCTTCCCCTCTTGGGGCAGCTAGGTTGACTCAGTCACTTATTTAGCAATCAGTTACTAAGTTAATCACTAAGTACAGTCATTAGAAAATACACAAACCTTCCCACCCCTAGGTCACTAGTAAGCCACCTTATCATCACAGTGTTCAATACCCAAGGAGAGGTCTTTCCTTCGTCTTGACCTGAGGCAAGTTCTCAGCAATCTCTCTTCCTGGGGAGACAAAGCTTAACAAAGCCACAATGTACATTGCCAGTGTCCTCATCAATTCACTCTCTGTGTGCAGAACAGTCTCAAGACCCCTGAAAACATCAGCAAGACCCTCTTCCAGGATTTCTGGAAGTACAAGAAAATCCTTCTTCAGGGCTTCTGAGCCAACAGCAAGGTTCCAGGACCTCTGCAACAACAGCATTGTCCTTCACCAACAGATGAGTCTGGAAAACAACATCAAAACAGACAGAATGCAGGCAATATAGCCATGCCTCCTTAGTCTTCTGGTAGTTTGGCTGGCCGTAGGACCCAGAAGAAATCTCAGCTGGCTCCTGCAATCAAAATCACTCCTCCCAGTTTTTCAAAATCAAAATTGTTTTCTCCAGCCTGGGGAGGGGAGGGGGGGGGGGGAGGCTTTCCTCTTCATGGGAGCAACTTCAGTCTCCACGATTCTTGTCCAAAGAAGATTCAGACTCAGTTCTCAGTCCAGCAGTAGCAGCCCAGCTTCCAGATGCTGCTGAGAGACTGGCTCGCTCTCTCTCTCTCTCTCTCTCTCTCTCTCTCTCTCTCTCTCTCTCTCTCTCTCTCCTTCTCCCTCTCCCTCTCCCTTTCCCCCTCTCCCTAGCAGAACAGATTCTGCAACCAGGTTCTGGTCTCAAGAAATTCTAACTGTGCCTCTCTGGGGCTTTTCTTATACACACACAGCACTGGCTTCCTGTTTCTGCCAACCCCTTCCTATTATGTCAGCAGCAGGGGACAGGAGTTCACACCTTCTGTTTCTTTCACAGAGGTTTGATTAGTTGCTAAGGGCTAAGTACCTGTTTACTTGCCAGAACAAAAAGGGGTCTTCAAATTTAAATTAATCACCATTACAGACAATCCCTGCCCTCAAGGAGCTTCCATTCTATTAGGAAAGACTATATGTATGATTATACACTACAGGATTATGCAAAATATATACATGAAAATTTGGGGTGGAAGAAGTCCATCCATTTGGATGGATCAGAAAAGGATTCATCTAGAAGAGTGGCATTTGAACAGGAATCCTACTGTAATTTTCCTAAAAATCTGTACTATTTACAATTCTTAGTATAGTGCTTGGAACTATTACTGCTATTAGTAGTTGCTTAATAAATATTTATTGATTACTTAAAGTAAGTTCATTTGGCTGCATGTATTGTTTTGTGAAGGTTCCTTCCCTTCCTGTGATCTTGTCATTCTGTAGGCAGCTAATAAGTATTCCCCTCCACTGACTGACTGCTGGCTTATGCTCAGTAAAATACCTGGCACCTAGTGGGCACTTAGTAAATTCTAGTTGACTTGATTGATCTTTAACTTTACATCCCCATCAGATGTATTTATTGGGAGGCAATGGTGTATTGGAAGGTGAAACACCCAGAATTGACTGGAAATCCTTTTTACTTTGGTCATAAATTGCACTTCAGAGGAAGAGCTAGTTCAATCTCACCCAGCCATAGTTATATGCTCTCTGAGAGTTGAAGTGTGAATACAAATGGGTGTATTTGAAACCTATTTGTATAAGAAACATCTGGCCTTTACTCTTAATTCATCTAAAGAGAGGGCCTTAGGCATGAAAGGAAGATGAGGAATGGAATAAGTAAGGAAGAAAGGAGAAAGGAAGAACTTAGGAGAAAGGGAGGAAAGTGACTGGGAGAAGGATTGGGGGGGAGAAACAGCTAGTAACAGTATTTCAGAAATTCAGTTCAACAGACATCATATCTATTATGCTCAGTGCACTGGGGACACAGACAAAAGTCAAGGACCTTAATTTTAATGGGCATAGGAATATATTTGAAGTTGAGAGCACTAGTATCTAAGGAGTATGGGGAAGACAATGAAATTGATAGGGCCTCCGCTGAGCTTTGGAGAAAGACAAGGACTGACAGGTTGATATGAGGAGGGTGTACATTCCAGGTATGGGAGACACCTTGTGGAATGCAAGCTTGCTGGGATCTTGACATCTGAAATGAGAACCCTTGAGGCTTGTCTTCCTGTATCACTGGGTATGAAAGGAAATTTTGTACTGTTCTTTTTTTTTAAAAAGTCTAAAATGGATGGAGTGAAAAATTGAGAAAATAAGGGGGAAAAACTAAAAATGGAAAAGATAAACTCTAGAAAAATGTAAAACAGACAGCATTTAAGCTAATGAGATTCAGTTTTTTAATACATCTAGTTTCTTACATTGCTATTGTCTAGAGATAATCATATGGCTCTGTCATTTTGGGTAAGATGCTGGCATGATAGAATTGAGTCAAATTTCTACCCAAGGCTAAGAATGGAACTTTGTAGGACAGATTTTTTAAAAAATAAAATGCAATAGTGAATGATACTTTTTTTTTTTTAACCAAATACAACAGTACGTGATAAGGGGACAGCTAGGTGGCTCAGTGGCTAGAGAGTTAGGAGTCAGCAAGACCTGAATTCAAGTATGACCGCAGACACTTAGTAGTTATACAGATCCTGGGTAAGTCACTTAGCCTCTGTTTGCCTTAATCCATTGGAGAAGGAAATAGCAAACCACTCCAGCATCTTTGCCAAGAAAGCCCCATTGACAGACAGAATGGTCCATGGGGTCAGAAAGAGTCCAACATGACTGAATGCCTGCACAACAGCATGAAGTGAATGATAACTTTATTTTGTTGAAATGCTAACTGTGTACATGCAGAGTAGGGAGAAAAAGAAGGGGAAAGAGTAAAAATTTAAATTTGAACTTATGAAATAACCACGTTTTATAAGAGTAGTTAATGTTTTAGTAATTATGTGTAATTATATTATTAGAATTATCATAGAGTGATGCTACATCTTTTGATCCTGCATGGATAGATATTTGATTCTCTTTAATTTTTTAAGTTTACCCCTCAAAAATTCACAGCACCCTAAATTCAGTGACTCCATTTCTGCAGTGAGATTTTAAAAAGTCCACTCCCTCAGAGCTAATGGACTCCTCTTCTGCCCATTCCCCCCACCAAAGACAAAAGGGAGGGGGGCGGAATTTTCTCTTCATTGATTAGTGTGTCACATCAGTACTTTTACATCATCAGTACTTTACATCATCAGTACACAAGCCAATAAAAGTTGTTTTTGAAATATCAAGATGTAAATCATTAGGGAGATGTCCTAAAGAAAATAACATTTAAATATACAGTGTGCATGGAACTGATATGCATCACTCATGAACCTAGGTCACAGAAATAGGAAGGTGTGTTGTCCGTCATGAACTGGATAAAGTTGGACCTGCAGAAGTCTAAAAATATAACAGGGAAAATAGAACAGGCTAAGGAGGCAGCCTAATAGAGAAATCTTTGTCACAATTCAAAAGTAGTTATGGGGTGCACAGGCAAAGATCTGTATATTTAGGATCAAAAGATCTGGATTAGAACCTCAGTTCTGCCATTCTCTCCTCTCTCATCTTGAACAAGTTATCTTCACCTTCTTAAGCATCAGTGTTTTGATGTGTAAAATTAGAAGCTTGGATTATATGACTTCTGAGATCCCTTCTGGATCTGAATTCTATCATCCTAGGATTTCAGGAAGAAAAACTCAAAGGGTATCAGAGTGGGAGGTTGGGGCAAGAGAGTAGTCCGTTCATTTGAGCTTAGAGTAATTCGAGATGAGGTTAAAAAAAAGTGGAATGACCACATATTAATGAAGCACCTTGGATATCAAGCGGAAGAACTCTTGACACAGTAGGTAGCAATTGAAGATTTTTGAGCAGAGGACTGGTATGGCCAGATCTCCATGTGACAAAGTTAAAAATAACAGAAGTTTCAAAGATGAATTAGAAAGGAGAGAGTCAAAGCATGAAGGCTCATTGGCCAAATCCAGGTAGATGGTAATGAGGATCTCTTCTAGGTTTGTAGTGGGGGAAGGGAGGAGGCAACATATGAAGAGATGTTTAGAAGTAGATAGGACTTGATAACCCATTAGGTATGAGAAGTGAGAGAAAGAAATGTAAAAGATAACTCCAAAGTTAAGACAGGGACACAAGCTAAATGATGGTACCACAGGCAAATAGTGAAGTAATAAAGAGGAACATCTTTAGGAGGAAAGATTATAAACTTATGTTTTGGGGGCCCTTTTTACAACTAGGTAGATATAGCCTATAGGCAGGTAAAGACACAGGCCTTGAACTCTGGGGAGAGTCAACTCAGAGGATAGAGACTTGGGAGTTATTTGCATAGAATAGATGATCACTGAAGTCCTGGGAGTTTATGAGATTGCTGAGGAAAAGAAGAAAGACAGACAGACAGACAACTGATGGAACCTTGGAACCAGAATAGAAGCAATTAGAGGAGACAAGAGGAGAACCCGAAGGGTGGCTTTTCTGAAGCCCAAGAAAGTAGTGATAGGTATTATCAAAAGCGGCACAGAGATCAAATGTCTTTAAGTTTGCTGATCTTTGAAAAATTCGTTTCAATTGAGTACAGGGGGGTGGAGGGTGAGGGTGGAGATAACACTCACATGTAAGGTGTTGAAAAGGGGCTGGAAAGGTCATGGAAACATTGGGTATAGACAGCTTTTTCAAGAAGTTCAGATGATACATTGCCTAGAAGTGGTAGAAGGGTCAGGAGAAGGCTTTTATTTATTTACTTTGGGTTGGGGACACCAGGGTGTTTATAGGCAGCTGAAAAAGAGCCAATTAGGAAAAAAGAAAAAAGAAAGATGCTGGAGAGCAGGAGAATGATTTATTTGATTGTTGGAGCATGAACCAGGAAAAGGGAGGGAAGGGAATGAAGACCCTAGGAAGAAAAAGTAGCTTTGAGACTACCTGCAAAGAGAATGTCACTTCTGAGACCAGTGAAAAAGAAGAAGGAGTTGAGGAATTGAGGGTGCTCAGGTCAGATAACCTCAATGTTCTCTTAAATAAGATGTCATCTCCTATAAGAATATAAGGCTGGAGTGGAGTCCTGAGGATGAGAGGAGAAAGATTTTAGTTTAGAATTTTCGAGTTAAGTTTGTAGGTCATTAGCAATATGACATAAAGCAGGAGTTTTTAACCTGGAGTCTGTAAGCTGTTAAAAAACATAAATTGATAACTATTTCATCATAATTGATTTCCTTAGTAATCCCATGTATTTTATTTAGTGCATTTAAAACCTTATTTGGAGAACGGGTCTGTGGGTATTACCAGGCTGCCAAAGGGGCCCATGATACAAATAAAGAATGACACAATTTGTATCCATGACACAAATAAGAACCCTCTGATCTAAGATTATTTCCCTTCTGTCCTAAATCTATTGCACATCCACCTATTTATTTAGAGGTTGTCACCACCATTAGCATGTAAACACCTTGAGGGCAAAAACTTTTTTGTGCTTTTGCCTTTCTTTATATCACTAGCAGCTGGCACATAGGAAGCTTCTTGATTGATTGTGGTCACTATTAGAATGAATGTATCAGCAAGCACCCTAGCATACCTAGGGCGGCTACTAGCACAGGTTCTTAGA
>CM053585.1:451193552-451212093 GCA_028646515.1 Pseudochirops corinnae | reverse complement strand
ACAACAGCAGCACTGTCCTTCACCATCAGATGAATCTGGCAAAACAACATCAAAACAGACAGACAAAATACTGGCATCACAGCCATGCCTCCTCAGTCCTTGGCAGTTCAGGGTGGCAGTTCCGGGTGGCTGTTCCAGGTGGCAGTTCCAGTGGGCTCTTAGCAGTCTTTCTCTCAGCAACTCAGGCTCCATGATACTGGATACTGCTCTCCCAAAGTCCTTCTGGCCTTCTCTAGGCTTGGGCCTCTCTTCCAATTCATGGCTCCTCCCATTTCAGCCCTCTCTCTTCACATCAACAAGTCCATCCCACAGGTGGGATTCACAAGCTCTGGGTTTTAACACTCAACCCAAAAACCAAGCCAATACAGGGGCATCTCCAAATTCCATTACCAATGCACCTGCTGACCTGGAATGAAAAGGGTTGCACCCAGAATTCCTCACAGTTTTCAGACAATCTCAGTATTTTCTTGGTGTTGTCAGAATAGTGACCCAGGCATAAGTTTCTTCTCTTTTATGTTTAATAATATTTTTAATCATATCAGTCAGTCATAGCTATCTTCCATCTTTAACATCCTTAAACTTCTTCCAGACTAGGAAACTCAATCAACCAGCAAGTATTAAGTGCCTACAGTATGATAGGCACCATGACAGGTACTGGGAAGAACAATAAACAAATAAGCAAATAGGAAAATAAATAAATAAAATTGTTCCTGCCTTCGGGGAGCTTACATTCTATCTAGAAGAAAAATACGTACGTGTAAAAGTGCATAAAAAGAAAACGTAAGGTAAAAATTTTTTAATGGAGGGGTATGAGAAAAGTATTAGCAGCTTAAAAGATTAGAAGAGGCAATATGTGGTGATTGAAATGAATGTTGGGTATCAGCTTCCCTATTAGCTGTTTCGTTGTGTCCTCTTTAGTCCGGGTCAGTACAGGATGCCCAGAGAGTTGGGAGAACTTCACAAGGAATTGTTTTCTGCCACTCTATTCCTTCTCTAGTCCATTCTTCATAATACTGCCAATCTAATCTAATTCTGGAGCCAAACTAATAGTTATGGACAAGTCACTTACGTTCCTCATCTATGAAATGAGATGGTTGGCCAATATGGCCTCAAGGTTTCTTTCAGCTCTAAACCTATGATGTTGTGATACTTAAAGGTAGCTAGAGATTCTAAGAAAAAAGTGTATTCCATGCATGGAGGGACAGCCTCTGCAAAGGCAGAGAGAGAGGAAAAAAACCCTCACAGGTGAACATTTTTTTAAAAAATTTGGTTAAGACCAGTTTTTTTTCTAGACACAAGAGGCTCTCTTTGAGATGAAAACTGCAAGGAGATCTGGTGATCCAATCTTATTGAAGGGATTCTAATTAAAATCCAATTGAAGGGATTCTAAGTAATCTTGGAGTACCAACTTCAGAAATAACAGATTTTATCAGCCATTGGATAAACCACCTGAGAAGGAGTCATAAAAAATTTTTATTAAACATGTTTATGGTGCCATGGTCATGCTAAAAAAAAAAAAGTTGCTGATTGGAAAATGAGCACTTGACTAACAAAGAGTATTTGATCTGGAACAAAGAAAGTAATTTCTCTAGCCATTCTTCACAGACTTTTGTTGTTCCATTGGTTTTGATAATAATTTTAAAAAGTGTTAAATTATGGTAGACCCATCCCATGTAATACCTATTCCCGGTCATTTGCAATTTCTGTTGAAATCTTCTGCCTTGAAAGGAAACTCAAAAGAAGAGGCTGTCTATATGACAATGAGTAGGAAGTATGACAAGTTCTATGAGCTTTTTCTTAGGTATCAAGGTCACCATGATCTATTTTTGGTGTTGGAGACATACAGTGAGATGGTGTTGAAGTGGAAATAACTTTGTAAATGGCTTTTTTCCGCTTCACAGGTACAAAAAGTAAGAACACGTTGCAGCCAAATTGCAACCGAATTGCTTCTCTAATGAAACAAAAGTAAGTACATTGTCAAATTGCAGGCTTTAAGCAAAGATGAAAGATTAACCTGGTTTGTCATAGAGTCCATTTGCAAGATGAAAAAAAAAAAGGAGTCATAGCTAGAGAGGCTGTGTTCTTTCTTGGTGCTAATTTATGCCGGGACTATATTTCATTAATCTAATAATTCTTTGTTAGTACAAATGCAGTATGAAGCATCCAGAAATTTCTTATTGTTAATATAATTGAGTATTATTGCATTTAGTCCATTTCAACCATGTCAGAAATGGCATTGGCTTTATTTTTAACTCCAAATTGGAGGTATATTCTTAATGCATTTTTAAAGGATAATATAAGAATTGTATTACCATTGCTTAAGAGCTAAAGTAGGCTTGGGGCAATAGGTTTTCTTGTTATTAGTTTCCTGGAGCTATGGAAACTAACATTGGCTTCATTTTTCAATATCAAATTTGGGAAAGATTCTTAATGCATTTTTAAGTGATGATATAAAATTGTATTATATTTGTTTAAGAGTGAAAGTAGTTTTGGAGTAGGTGGGGTTTTTTTGTTTTGTTTTTGCTGTTATTTTCCTGAAGGTATAGGGGTGTGTGGTCCTTTCGTCTTTCTCATGCCAAGCAGAAAGTTCAGAATTTAGGAATAGGGTTTTTTTTTCCTCTACATAAAGCTGTTTTTAGAGGACTTCTGGTTCTCAAAGTCTACAAAATGGAGCCTCTGTGTTAGGGAATATGTATATTGCAGCCTAAATATGTGTCATTTCCTATAGCACAATAGTATTCCATTACAATAAAATACCACAACTTGTTCAGCCATTTCTGAACTGATATGCATCCCTTTGATTTCCAATTCTTAGCCACTACAAAAAGAGCTGCTATAAACATTTTTGTACAAATAGATCCTTTTTCCTTTTTTTGGATGACTTTGGTATATAGATCTAGCAGTGAAACTGCTGGATCAAAGAGTATGCACAGTTTTATAGCCTTTTGGGCATAGTTCCAAATGGTTCTCTAGAATGGTTGGATCGGTTCACAACTCCATCAACAATGCATTAGTATCCCAGTTTTCCCACATCCTCTACAAAATCCAAAATTTTCCTTTTTTGTTATGATCAACTTTAGAGAGCAGATATATTTGATATGTTTGTTTCACAGAGGCCACAAAGGACAGCTCATAAGAAAAGAAAGTAGAGACTATTATAACAGGAATATCTATCGGGAAAAAATTCTAACATGTAAGAAGAAAAATTTTAATTGGAATCAATTCTGAAAGGAAGAACCTCAGTTATAGAATCTGAGTAGGATGGTGTTTGAAACAAAATCTCCTGTACAGGTGCAACATGCAGGCCTTTCTCAAAGATTTCTATTGAGGTCTAACTTTATGGGCATCCCATTCCAGTTTGGGGTAGACCTAATTGTCCAGTAGTGTTTCTTTTATCAATCACAAATCTGTTTCTCTACAATTCAAACAGAGTACTACTAGTTCTCCCTTACTAGGCCAAGTAGAATAAGTCGAATCCCTCTTTCAACATCCTTCAAATATTTTAAGGTAGCTATAATGTTCTTTCTTAAGTTCACTGCTCCTAGTTGACATCCTAAATTCCCTTTAAAAATTCGACTATGTATGATCTTGGGGATCTTCACCATCCTGATCACTCTCCTGTGGATTCTCTTCAGCATGTGGTATCCACAACTGAACACAGTTCTCTAGATGTGGTCTGACCAGGGCAGAGTACAGAATGATTATAGCCTACCTTGTTCTGGACACTATGCTTCCTGATGAAACTTAAGATTTGTATTAACTTTCTTTTGAAAGACTTCGTAACATATATAAATAGTTAAGGAAAATAAAGTACCACGTTAGCTTTTTAGATCCTAACTCCATCATATAATTAATTGCCTATCCTTTCTAGCTTTGTTTAATCTAAAAATTCAGCAAGTATGCCTTTATCCAAGTCATTGATAAAAAAGTTAACACAAGGCCAGTAATAGATTCTTGAGGCATTACATTAAAAACCTCCTTTTACATTTTCTTCAAATTGAACTCTGTGTCCAAACCAGTTTGGAATTCAATTGATAGTACTACCAAGGACAAGTGATAGGGCTATGGACCACCATCCTCCTTGATTTTGTTCTGACTTCTTGCTAGATTTTCTTGGTGAGCCTAAAGGCTTAGGAATAGGTTGATAGGTGATGGATAGAATTTGTAAGATTATTATAAATTATTTATAAAATTTTCATATCCAGTACTGAAAAGTGGTACCATTTTTCATGACCTATATTGGATAGCAAAGCTTCTCATGTTGATTTTTTTTTAATTTTTACATTTCTAATAGCTCTTTAGAGAATGACCAACCACAAGGATTGAATCTGGATCAGCGATTGTCTCTTGGCTCAGATGATGAGGTAGACCTTGTGAGAGAACTTCAGAGTATGTGTTCCAGCAAATCTGAATCTGATATCAGCAAGGTAGGTCATGAATGGATTTGAGTTGCTAAGGTTTCATGCACTTAAAAAATTAATGGCTCATGTGATGGAACATTAGCCCTTTTCTTCAGGGGCATAATTTTGTAGGCATAAATGCCACGTTCCATTAAGCATAACATCTATGACTATTTTTTTTACTGTTTACTTTTTCCCTTTGCATCTTTTGTCTGTAAGGTCCGTTTTGGCAGTGCATTGATCAGTTTCTCTCCATTTTTCCCCTCATAAGTCCCTCCCCTCTTAAGTCCCATAGTTAGAAACCCTTGATGAAGTCTTTGTCATATCAGTTGATGATTGATTGAGGAGACCATGCCTCTCAAGAATCAAATGGAGGAATGAGAGAAATTATTATTAATAACCAATATCTTGGGGAGATCCAAAGGTCTCTCCTTTTTTCTCAATTTCTCATTTTAAAAACTTCAGTTTTCTTGAAGAACATTATTGATAATGAGATTGCATTGACTCTGTAGATCTTGGTCAGACAACCCCCCAACCGTGCAATGAATTTAATCTAGGGTGAGGAAGCTCATTGTGTTCTACTCTAGCTTAGATGGCGTTAGATGTTTTTTGGTTGTTGTTTTTTTTTTGTCTAGATAGCCCTAGGCTAAGAGTAGTCTGTTATAGCTGGGAGTGGTCTGCTACACAGAGATATTTTCTCTGTCTAAGGGTGACATGATGATGGGGTGACATTAGCCCCTGTTGGAAGGGTATATAAACTATGAGCCTACCTCCATGATTATCTTTGATCTAGGAGATAGCCAAATGACCATCCTTTTATTAATAACCTGCTGGCCTTATTAACAAAATGATTAAATTACCCGGAAATTATATCTCTCTAACCTTTTTAATCATCACATTTGACATACAAAAATTATCATTCTTAATCTTGGAATCTTACAAAAGTATCTAAGTTCCTCATTCACCCATTGCTTCTAGGGAATAAGATTTTCTGCCAGCCTATAAAGGAAAAGTCTTTAAGCCAGGGGAGGGAATGTAGGTCGGTAAAGCTGAGGTAAAATGACTTTGCTGAGTTACACAAAAATAGCTATTTCCTTCTGATAGATGAAATCTGTAGTACAAACCAGAGTTGTCTTTACTGGAAATGTTGTATGAGTTTAGTCACAGCAAAAGAATCTAATGGGGAGAAAAGCTTTCAGTAAATACCCTCCCAGTTTACCACCTACTAAGTGAATTTTTATCTTTCATGTAAATTCTTTTCAGTAGCCAGGTAGAGGAGTGGAAAGAGAGATGACTTTGGAGTCCTGAAATTCACATCCCAACTCCAGTCTTTGTTAACCATGTGACTGTGGGCAAGGTATTTAGGGCTCCAGTGTCCTCATCTGTAAAATGGCTTCTGAGGTCCTTTCCAACTCTAAATGTAGTGTCTTCCATTTAAATCAGAATCTTCCAATGGAGACTGCCATTTGTAAAGTCCCCACTTCAGTTCATTCCTTTAATTCACATTGAGCCTTAAAGTCATTAAAATAAAATTTTCATGGATCCAATTGTACTTTATCTGTACAGAAGAAAGCCAGGGGCATTAGGGGATTTAGTAATAGTGAGCAATCATAATAGCTAGCGTTTACATGCATCTGCAATGTGCTGTTACTGTACTAGGAACTTTAAAAATATTCTCATTTGATCTTCACAAGAATCTGGGAGGTAGGTGCTATTATTATCATTCCCATTTTGCAGTTAAAGGAACTGAAACAAACAGGTTAACTGACTTGCCCAAGGTCACATAGCCAGTAAGTGTCTGAGGCTGGATTTAAACTCAGGTCTTCCTGACCCCAGATCCAGTGCTCTATCCACAGCACAACTTAGCTGGATCAGGCCCATTATCCTTCTTTTAGCTCAGCTATTTTATAATGAGACATAAATATTTTATTTACATAAGGGCATATTTTAACTGGCAGTATATTTTTTCCAGATTGCAGATTCCAGGGACGACTTGCAGATATTTGGGTGCTCACGAAACAACCCTGGATTTTCAGCAGCCATTACTAATCCAAGCACGCCAGTGTCACAAAAGGTAAGGACCCCTTTGTCCCTACCATCACCACCTGTCAGTAGGAAACCTTAGGAATGGTTTTAAAGGTTATCATTAGTTTTGGGTCACAATCTTAAAATTGTGTAGACATGTTAAACTCAACATGTAATGTGTAGACATGTTAAACTCAACATGTCCAAAACAGAACTCATTATCTTTTCCCTCCAAATCTTCTTCCCATCTTCTCTGTTACCACTGAAGGCATCACCATATTGCCAGTCACCCAGGTTTGCATCTGTTTTGCAAATCTTGTTCTTTCTGTCTTCACGATGTTTCTCATACACATCCTATTCTTCTCACTCATACAACCTCCCAGTAAGGCACTCATCATCTTTCACTTGGGCTTTTGTGATAGCCTCCTAATTGATCTCTCCCCACTCAGCTGCCAAAGTGATTTTCCTAAAGTGCAACTCTGACCATGTCATCTCCCAGCCCACCCCACCTACACACTCAATGGAGCAGCTCCCTCTTACATCTAACATTTAATATGAAATCTTCTGATATTTAAATTTTTTCACAATCTGACCCATTCCTACCTTTCCAGTCTTTTAAAAATTTACTCCCCACCACAAACTCCCTGAACTAGCTATGCCAACCTTACATACAACATTCCTTCTCCTGACTTTGTTCCAGACTGTTCCCCTTGCCTGGAATTCTCTCCCTCCTCACCTCTGCCTCTTATCCTTGGCTTCCTTTAAAACTCAGCTCAGGTTCTGCTTTCTATATGAATTTTTTCTCAATCCCCCCCAGTTTCTAGTGCCTTCGTTTCTGAAATTGCATTCCATTTGGGGCCACTTCCAGTCATCCTTATCTATATCTTGCCCCTCAACCCAGATGTCTCTGGAGGAGATGACTTTGCACAGCCCTCCTGAACTTAAATCCAATTCACTTGCAAGTCATGACATCACCTTCCTGATGTCATGGTCCTCTTTGAGAGCAAAGTACAAACAACAACAGCATTCCATTTACTCTAGAGATTTACTAGTTAATTACATGTTGTGTCCTCTGTTAGGAAATGAGTTCATTGAGGGCAGGCACTGTTTTTCCCTTACTTTTATATCTCCGTCACATATCCCAGTACCTGACACACAATAAGCAGATAATTCAACCTTGCTGTCTAAAAACAAAAAAAAAAATTCTTTGGAAACTTTAGGCAGGAGTTTGAAACAGTACTAGACCCCGAGAGACCAACTTGTCAGGAAACATCATCATCTGTAATGGTACCTCGAGTCATGCTTCACGTAGAAAGCAGTAGAACATTTTACAAATTTTCCTTTGACCGAAGAGTGGGAGTGTGACACAGTGCATAAAGATCTGGCGGCCTTGGAGCCGGTTTTACTCTCTGCCTCTCTGACACATACAGGCTGCGTGATCCTGGACAAGTAACAACCTCCAAGTGTTCTGGACAGCTTTCTAAAACTATGAGTTACAGAGAAACTGTCAGGCTGCACTGGCAGGGGGCATTGCCTCTCCTGGAAGTTCCCTCTCCCAAAGAAATCACAGTCTTGTGATTTATTATCATATTAATTATTATATATTATATACTTATTTATTATCCAAGCTTTTGACCTGATGACATCATAAATTCTTAGTATGTCACGGAAAGCTTGCCATGGTAGTTTTACAGACCCCTATGAATCTGTAACATTAGTTTTAAATGAAGACTGTGTTCAGAGAGAACAAGGGATAGGGCCTGCACCTGTCATTCAGTTGGTATAGGGTATTCCCAGAAGGAACAACTCCTTCTACCCATTCAGGCCAGCACATTTACTAGTCCTTTTAGTCTTAGAGAGTTGCAAACACAAAAAGGTTAAGTGGCATGCCTAGGTTACAGAATCAGTATATATCAGAGGAAGAATTTGATCCCAGCTCTTCCTGACTCCAGGCCAGTTCTCTATGCACTATTCTCTTAGAAAGATTAATAACCCCACAATTGTGGGATGTAAGTGTAACTTTAATGTTAACAGATGACAGAAATCAGAACTAATCAACAGCTATTTCAATTCCACCTCTCTCGGAGAGTGGTCTTCAGATTGGAAAAAATAGAACAAATATGAGTAAGAATGGGAGCTATAGGCAGTTGAAAGAAATGACTTTATATCAACAGGCTTACTGAAATTGTGAGTGACTTGGAGCTCTGATGGAAAGCTATAACACTGGCCGACAGAAGCAGGATTCAAAAAAGATGTGAGTGGGCTAGAGCCATGAGGCAGATCTAACCAGAGGAGACTTAATATAAATACATATAAAGATGTATACATCTCACAATAATTAACTACATATCTGCAAGACAGAATAATAAAAATAATACTTTAATTTATAGCCCCTGAAAGGTTTGCAAAAGCACTTCATGTACACCATCTTGTTTGATCTTCATAAGAATCTTTTGAGGCAAGCCCTATTATCCTTTTCTTTTTTTACAGATAAGGAAACTAAGCCTGAGAGTCCCACAACTAGAAAAATATTTGTAGTAAGATTCATAGCTAGCTCTTCCTATTTCCAAGTCTAGCACTCTATTCCTATCTATACTGTCTAGCCTGTGAGTAGGGGATAGGGAGGAGAATTAAATGGAAAGGACTAAGAATTTCAGTTTAATTCAGGAAAATTTATCATGTGCATGGAATGCCCAAGGATTTATTTTGTCACGTACTGGAAAAACAAAGGCAAAAATGGAAGAAGACTAGGAAGGTCTGGGAAGTCTTCAAAAGAAGAGATCACTCCTGAACTTTCTTTGAAGAAAGATAAGGAGTCCGAGAGGCAGGGTTGAGAAGGAAGTGTATTCCAGGCCTGGGGTAGTGGTGCTGGTCGTCCTGTGTTCTCAAAGGACCAAAATGACATCATTATGTTAGAGTCAACTTACAGTGCATCCGACTGTGGGTGATCAGACCAGTATGAGCCCAGAATGCCCTACCAAAGGTTGAGCACTAATAGTCCATGTGAACATTTGGGGTGGATTCTCTAAATCTGCACATCTCATGTTTCCTTTGAGCTGCTTCAGTTCTGCTTTGCTCATAGAGCACAGTACCTTCTCTGATGTGGGCATGCTATGCTGAGCGGTCCTGTGCCAGTCCCATGACACACAGTCTACTCCAGAGTTCTTAAGAGAGACCTTGAGGGTGTCCTTGTATTGCTTCTTCTGACCATTGTGTGAGTGCTTGCCTTGTGTGAGTTCTCCATAAAATAGTCTTTTAGGCAAGTGCACGTTTGGCATGTGACCAATATGGCCAGCCCATTATAGTTGTGGAGTTTGAATGCTTGGCAGCTTAGTTTGAGAAAGGCCTGTTTAAATTAAATGAATGCTCTGAGGCAGGAAATAGATATAGAAGGTCACAAAATGAACAAATTAAAGGAATGAAAAAAGAAATACTATTCACAGCTAAGGAAAGGGAAGAGTTCATGGCCAAACATGAGCTATAGAAGGGGAGGGAAGGGAACGAACATTTAAATACCACTTTACAGATATCTCACAGATATCTCATTTGACCCTCACAACAATCCTGGAAGGAAGGTGCTGCTATTATTATTCCCTTTCTATAATCGAGGAAACTGAGGCAAATTCAGATTAGTTACTTGTCCAGGGTCACACAACCAGTGAGTGTCTGAAGCTGGATTTGAGCTTTCAGGGTTTCCTGACTCCAGGTCCAGGGCTCTCTCCACTGACTTGAGAAAATACACATCTGAGCCTATCACAAATGTTGATGAGAAAAACAGTTAAGTAAAGCCAAGTAAAGGTGCATGCTTAGGAATGGGCACCAAAAGCACTCAGCTGGCAGGGAAAGGAATAAGAATGGTTCAGCTGTGATTGGCTATCATCCATCACAGCTGGTGTCTAAGGCCAAATCGGACATCCAGTCTTCCTGACTCCAGGCCCAGTGGTCAATAATAGAGCTGACAGAGATCACTGAAGATAAAATAGACACTTAACTATATGATACTAAAACATTTTAACACAAACAAAAGAAATGCAACTAAAATTAGAACAGGAAGAGTCAACTATGAAAAAAGTCTTTGTGGGAAGTTTTAAAAAAATTTTCTCTAGTAAATATTTCATATCCAAGATACGTTAAAGGAACCAATTAAAATATATTAGAATAAGGGCCATTTCCCACTAAACAATCAAAGGATATCTATAAGCAGTTCTCAAAGGAAGCAATAAAACTATCAGCAATTATATTTTTAAAATAGTCCAAATCACTAATGATTGAAATCAAGATTAAAACAACTCCGAGAGCCCCTTCCCCCCATTCGATTGGCAAAGTGACAATTGGACAATTGTGTGAGGGGATATAATACAAACACCCTAATTAATGCCTTATCAATGGAGTTGTGACTTAGTTCAGCCATTCTGGAAAACAATTTGGAACTCTTTCCCCATTCCCATATCACTAAACTGTGCATACTCTTTTATCCATTAACAGCACTATTAGGCCTAGACCCTGGAGAGGTCAGATAAAAATGAAAAGGACCCATGTGTATAAAAAATATTTATAGCAGCTTACACAGGAAGACTTTTCTGAACTGATGATGTAGAGTGTTGTGAGCAGAATCAGTAAAACAGTTTATCCAATTGCAAAGTGCTATGAATTCAAAGGAAGGAGAAAGAACTTTGGTTTGTGTTTGTGTTTGCTTTTGTTTTGGATAATTTTTGTTTCTGCTGTTTTAGGGACACATTTAATGGAGCTTAAAAAATCATATGAGCTTGTGGATTGAGTGATAGACTTTAGAGAGGGAAGTAGTATGGCCGTCATTATGTTCTCAGCTGCTTCTTTTTTGGAATGTACTGTCCTGCTTCTTAGAATTAGGTGAGTTTAGAGAGAATGACAACAACCACCAAAAAAATCCCACCACCACCACACTTAAGAGTCAGATCATTGTTTTCCTTTTACATTCATGAAATAGCTCATTTTATTCTCATTCCTTGCACTCTCCCCCTCCCCAATTCCTTATCTCATTTCTTAGTCATTTTTGTTCTTTCTTCAAGTTTGGTTTAATTCTGATCTTTGTTCTAACATGCTGGTGGTCTGATTATAAGTGGACAGTTTAATCAGGAATGATTCCCATATCAGTAATAAACCATTTCCTCTCTATGAAAATATATCAATTTCACATTTAGTTATTTTGTCTTTGCCACGTCCAGCCCATTCTGAACCTTTTCTGGATATATCCATGACATACAAGACTTCTGTGTACAAGTCTTTATCTCCCTTGTTTATTACTTCTGAACCATATTTTCCAACACATTTTTCCACTATCCTCTCACACACCTGTCCACAATTTTACACTGAAATCAGTAAATATCAAAGCATATATTAATATGTTAACAGGCACTAATAATGGCGGCTTGAATGAAAAGCAGCCAAAGTAAGGATTGAAGTAGAATTAATTTCAGGTAGTTTCCATGACTGAGGTGCTGGGAAGCTTTTGGATTTAGTTACTGAAAGGGTAGATGTGATTTCTTGTAGAAACCATGAATGAACATGACACAAAATCACTCATGGGAGCATAGCTTTAAGAGTCATTCAGTATACTTAGATTACATACTAGGTTTTGTTCACTTCATTTACATCCTGTCCTATTCTTTTACATCCCCATAGGTCACACAAAGAACAATGTGGAAGAGTAGAATTGACTATGAAGTGGACATTGAGAGAATAATTATTTATTAATGCTTATCTCTTCCCATAACATCACCATGACTCCAAAGCACCATGCTTTCTCACTCCCTCATTAGGCTTAAGTCCCAGTAGGATACAACTGAAATGATTTTAGTAAGTTACTTTTAGCATCAAAGTGTGAAGAGGTTTTTCTTTTCCCATGTTGTTGTTTTTTAATGGGGATTTCTTTTTCTTTCTTTAAATGCTATTTTGTGAGTAGGAATATGATATTCCATGATGTTCCATCATACTTTGTATTTTTATTTTTTTATTAAGCAAAATTTATTTTAAGCAAAACTTTGACAAAAGGACACGATAAAAATGAAGTAATTTGGACAAGGTGATTTCAGAGAATATGAAAATTTCAGAGTCTCCAGCCAGCATTTGGAATAGATTTAAAGCCACAGTGTTTGCATTGTGAAACTCCATCTAACAAAGACTGTTAGCATTTGCTGCCTTTGTAGCATGGAAAAGATAACCCTGTGTGAGATGTCCACCTGGGGCAGTGGAGAGTAATCCAAGTTCTAGTATCATCCATACCCTCAACTTGCTATGGAACCATAAGCAACTTTCTTTGATCCTCTGTTTCCTCACCTGTAAATTAAAGCAGTTAGACTTGATGAATTCTTAAGTAAGTCCCTTTCAGCTCCGTGGTTCTATGGTCTAAATATAAACTAAGTGGTAGCTTAAGATGGCAGTGTCTGAGGCCCTAGCTTTGAAGGCTGCAGATCAGTCTGAGACAGCTCTTTATAGACCCTTGATTTCTGTGCCTACTACAGTTCCCCATATACAGTATTGATTGTGGCTAACTGTGTGACCTCATTTGATGACCTAAGATAGACATGGAATTGCTACAATGAGGTATTGTCTAAATAGAATATTATTGGAAGTAGGCTAAACCCAGTGCCCCTGAGGACAAATTACTTTGCCTTAAAAGGAAATGTATAACAACGACCTTTCACCTGCTGGCAGTCATTCCATCACTTTACCCTGATGGCTATTTTAAGGGGGAAATTGAAAGAATGTAAACTAAGACAATAATTAGTGAATAAACATCCACTGTATTCCTTCCTCCACCCCCTAGAAAAATAAAATTAGTTTTTTGGTTTTTTTTTCCCCAGACAATATTATAGCATGGGTTTTCTCCTATGTCTTAGTCCAGGCTTTGGAATTATATCACCAGCCAGCAGGTAGCAAAGTGACTAGCTATTACACCTTTGTTGTCCTTTCTTCCAGAAAAGTCGAGGTGATTCTGACTAAACCAGCATCTTCTTGGTTGAATGTTTTTTGCTTTCTTTGTCCTTCCTCTTCAGGGATAAAAGACTTTTGATTTCATTGAAATTATTTTCTCTTCCTTTATGTTCTTGACTAGAAACTTATTATGGAACCACTATTAGACTTCAAAAAGAGGAATTCAGTTTCCTTGTCCCCCCTGCTTATAAACTTAGTTTTTTTAGGACTGGAAGAGAACCTTAAAATTCAAGTCAGAGGGTTTTGGGGGGAGGGGCAGTGTTTGTGAGGATCACAGGATGGATGATAGACTAAAATGGTATTCTCCTTTCTGCTTCTACTCTCCAGCATCTCCCAGGTTAGTCCTTCATTTTCCTCAGTAATTAGAACACCTGGCTCATATTTCTTTTCTCAACCTCATCTTCTGCTGTCATCTTTTATGAGATTATCATTTGCATTGATGCCCATTCCTGGCCTCAGTTCCTAAACCTCTTCAGCTCCAGTGAGGTCCACCTTCTTTTCACATCAGTCATTCATAGATAGAGCCAAACCTGAGAATTTATCATTCAGAAATGTTTTGCGTTCAAGATAATCAAACTGGAATTTCCCTTTCATCACAATGTTTCTACTATTCTACATTCTCATTCTTATGAGATATCTGTTCTTTCTTTTCATAGTAACCTTTAGTCCCTTCATCACTGTGGTCTTCAAATTTGTCAGTCCACTTGGGAATTTCTTTGACTCTCTACCTGGACTGTTTACCATGGTCAGTATTTACAAAAATGTTCATATACTAACATCCTTGAGTCTCTCATACCTTGATCTGACACTCTGCCCATTTTAATGGTCCCCATAGATTAGTTGGCAGTAATCTACCTTTCTTGACTTGCCACACATTATTACTTCCCTTCGCATACTATACTTTAGATAGTCTGGTCTACTTGCTACTAGATAGAATTCTATCTCCTGTCTACATTCCTTAGCACAGGCTGCTGCTGAACTCTTTCCCTCTTTGCCTCAGATTCCACCATCTACTAGTTTTGGTGGATGTTTCTGATTTCATAAATATAAATGATTGACAGTAATCATGCAACTTTTAAGAAGTGTATTAGGGAAGAAGAGAGGTGGTTAGAGCATTCTGGACAGAAAGCCTTCAGAGTTAGGAAGTCCTATGTTCAGGTCCAGGATAATGGCTGTGTGACTCTGATCAAAGTCACTTACCCTTACATTGCCCCTAATCAACTCTCTCAGACTATTAAGTGACAGAGCAGAATGTAAGCTCCTTGTTTTGCTTTTCTGTTTGTGTTCTTAGTCTGTCACACAATGATTTCCGATAGTAAATACTTAAGATAAATGTTTTTTTCATTCACTCATTAGAAGGAGCTTCCTCAGTTAGAGTGTGAGTTTATTTCCCCCTCTTCCCCCAGAATAGTAAAGGATGAAGGAAACTCACTGGATGTAGAATCAAACCACCTAAGTTTACATCTCAGCTGTGTGACCTTGAACCAGTCACTAATTCTCTGGGCCTCATTTTCCTCAGCTGCAAAATGAAGAGGTTAGTCTAGATCTATGATCTTATGGTTCTGGTAACATTTGAGTCTTAGGTCTAGGTACTCTGAAGAATTTTAAGAAGCATTGTTATTTAACTCTCTGGTTTCTGGGTTTTCTAATGATACACCATTCCTGAAAGAATAATTCCAAATGTGTTTTACTTTTCAATAATTAGTTCATCTTCATATCGAGTGGACGGTCACACTCAGACCCAGTCTGTTCCCATTGTCATCTGTCAGGAAGCATTTTCAGTCACCTATAGTGTGTTTAGCCCCGGGGATACAGAGGCCATAAGGAAAAGGAAATAGTCCCTACCTTTAAGGAGCTTACTTCCCCTGGGGGAAACAACACATATACATTTAAGCATATGCAAAATAAATACAGAGTAAATATAAGGCAATTATTGCAAGGCTTAGGAAAATAGAAGCTGGGGGATCAAGAAAGACCTCATGTTGGGGGTTTTATCTGACCTGAACATTGAATAACAATGAAACAAGGGATTCTACAGAACAGAAATGAAAGGAGAATGTATTCAGGCACAGGGATAACAGCCTTTTGCCCACCATTTATCTTTAGACCTTATAAATCTGACTCAGGTATACAGACGTATACTAGCTTTGAAGCTAGTCATTTGACAAAAAAGTGATGACCAGTGGACATCCTGAATGCTACATTGTACCCATGAAATACAAAAAGCCCGTAACGTTTTAGGTGGCCCTTCTCTGGAGCATTTGTTGGAGACTATGGACACAAATTACCCAGGAGGTGAAGGCATGGATGGGTTGTTGAAACATGCCCCAGAACAGAGAATACCTACATGGAAGAGATCATAGATCCATTGAAGAAGGCAGACTTTTGTAATGCTTTCTCGCATACAAACAATTTTTCTGCCCTGAGCAATAATATGTCCAGACTGCACAGAACACTTATTTTTCCTTTCTTTGATACATTTCCTTGTCATCATCCATACTGATTTCCTGAGGGGACATATAAAGATAATGGCAGGATTCTTTACCCAAGACCCGTTATGCTTCCTTCCTGTTGCTCCCAAGTGATGAACACCTACCTCAACCTGCTATTTTGCAGCCCATCATATTTTCAAAGTGTTTTATAATCATTTTTATTTGCTGTTTTTCCCCATAGACTTGCAAATTGAGGTGATACTGCTAAGTCCAAGAGGCTAGTTACATTTTAAGAAGCTGTAATTTCTTATGGGAATTCAAGCATGGAGGGAATTTAATTGGTCTCAGTTTCTGTACCATCTGTTTCTCAATAATGCCTTAGCAGATGGGTCATTCCCTTCACTTTAACTTTATTATTCACCATGTCCAGATAATCACAAAAAACATGTAATAATTACCTCCTTTCATATATTTTCACTGCTGTGGCACCCCCATAATGTCTGCATGCAAAATAATCCTCTACAACAAATCAATTCCTTTTTTTTCATTCAGCTAGTCTGATGTTTGTTTGTTTGTTTTTTACAGATATTTGAGAAATATTCAGAAGGACCTATAAATTTATGTTTTGTGCTATGCAGTGAGTTATAGTGGAATGAAGTAATGAATACCATCCTTAAAAAAAAAGCTTCAATGAAATGAGCATCTGGCATTTTACATTACGTAATTCTTGCCTTTATGTTTATAAGTATCTTTCTCGTGGCCATATAAACACATTAAATAGCTAGTGGTTGGGCACTTCATTTTCCGCATCATTCCATCCCCATTATCAGTTTACATCTTAGTTACAGTACATATCAGAGGGTATCCCAGCCACACCCTGGCAGACTTTGCTCTAAGTTAGCTGAACTCTCTTGAAGCAATGTATTATCACAGAAAGAACAGTGGATTTGCAGTCTCACAACTTGGGTCAATGCTGCTGCTACTACCTACCACTAAGTTTGCCTTCAGGCAAGTCATTTTAACTTTTGGGACTTGGTTTCTTTATCTGTAAAATGAGAGGGTGAGACCATATTATCTCTAAGATCCCCTGTAGATCTAAATCTATGATTTTATTTTCATATGAACATAAAAAGCCAGGGTATAACTCTTTTTCTCCTAATTGGTGCTTTAGTTTCAGTTTGTTTTGTTCTACTCAGAAAGGTTCTGGTGCCATTTCTCTTTAGCACTCCAGATAAGACTATCTTTTATAGTTGGTTCCTAATTTAAGAAAAGGTAAAAGGTTATGAGATATTTAACATCATCCTTTAAAAATTACTCTACCAATGGATAACCTGTTCTGGTTCTCATTTGATTTGCAAGTGCCCCCCCAGCAATGCAAATAGCAGTCCATCCTCCCTGACTGCTGTCTGTATTCCTGGAAGAGTTCATCAATGGGCATTATGCCAGAAGCATTTCTCCCAAAATCTTGCAAGTGCTTATGGAGCACTCTGGTTGTACACTTTGTCATCCTTTGCTCTTGTCATGTAACCAGCCTATCTTGTCTTCCCATTATTCCATTGTATGATGTCTTTTACTTCTGTTCTTCCAACAAGTTACTTATTTCTGTGTTGAAACCCACCATGAGCCCCTCCATGCTTGTACTCATTTTTAGTTCTTAATCAAGAGTAATACTGTTCCTTTGCCATATTTCTCTGCTATATAGCAACACTAATAAGATGTTAGCAATGCAAAGATGGAGTCTTACTTTCATAGAAAGTTTGAGGTTAATAAAAACTATGTGATTTCATGAAAACAATCCAACCCACTCTGCCCATCATTTTCAGCTCTGGGCCCACCTCATTCTACATTTGTACCATCCCTCCACATATTCATATTTGAATGGGCTCTGGAGAATGGCCTTCTAAATTCATCCATTTGACCTTTCCTTCTGGGATGGAGAGGTGGGATTCCTTGGAATAATTTTAGATTTTTTCCAAATTCTCTTTAGTGGCTTGGCTTGGTGTAACCAACACAATGTCATTTACAAATGGAAGCATCTGGAGGACCCTATATAGGGAATCTCTCCTTAACTTAGAATCTTTGCTGAATTTCTTCCATCACACTGACACATATCTTTGGCACACATGTATTTCCCTGTTTTTTCCCTTTCTTGGAATCAGAAGCTTATTGAACAAGGTAAGTTCTGTTGTCATATCTTCAAAGAAATTCTGAATTATCATGCTCTTTAGATGGGAGAAGCCTTTCTATAAAAGACTCTGTAAGATGGTATTTTGTTCTACCAAATCAAGGTGGGTTTTTTTGTTTTGTTTATTTTTTGTAATCAAAGATCTTATATTCTCTACCTTTTTCCATTAATTGTAAAGTGGTAAAGATATGGTCCATTGTTGAATATTTCTTGCAAGTGCTTCCTTTGTTTCCTACTAACACCTTCATCAAAGTTGCCCTTAATGTACATATAATTGTCACAAAGAGTTTGAATAGATCAAAGAATAAGTATATAGGTTGGTAGTTACTGATGTCCTCTGAATCAGTTTGTTTTTTTTAAATAAGATTCAAGATTTTTTTTTTTCTGGAAAACTTTTTATTGTAGGTGGAATGGGACACAGTAAGTTAGATGATTCCAATTTTGTTGGCAACATCTAATGCATCATAATCTGGAGCAAGACGGACATAGGCCTTCTTCTCTCCATCAGGCCGGATCAGTGTGTTGAC
>CM053585.1:451163664-451193052 GCA_028646515.1 Pseudochirops corinnae | reverse complement strand
TGGGGGATGTTCTGATCTTCTTCTTTTTGTGGCTATGGACACCCTTCAGCACTGCCTTCTTGGCCTTCAAAGCCTTGGATTTGGCTTCTGTCTTGGGGGGGACAACGGCTTCCTTCTTCGCCTTCGGCGCCATCTTGGGGGAAAGGCGATTCAAGATTTTTTATATGCCTTTACTGTCTTATCCTCCTTCAGATACCTTTTATGTCAGTCATGTCCTCCCAAGTATATAATTTCAAACATAGTTCTCCATATGGCAAAACAATTTCATGTTCAATTATTTTTAAAAGTTATTGAAAATCAAAAATTAGATATGAACCATAGAAATTACAACAGTAATGCTACTAATTTCATCCAGAAGTTAAACTAACGTAAATTAACTGTCACAACAAGGTCACCAAAAGAGCCCAGAGAGGGCCTTACGCAATGAATTTACCCAACACAAAGAGATGATTGCCAAAAGCAATGCTTTGTAAGACTATAGACTCCTCTGTAATCTTATAAAGGATGATGGATGATTCTTAGTAGTACAGACTCATAAAGCAGACAGAAGCAATGGAGGGTAAAATAAGTTTAAAGAAAACTTGGCATGGTATCCCACTAAGCAAAGCTTAATCAAGATCAAGAAGGAAAACAGAAAGAGAACTACCAACACAAGAGAAATGGAAGAGATTTACAAAAACCATTTAAACAAACTTTTCTCCATGAATGGTGGTGCAACCACACTTTGATTCTAAATCACAGTCTCGTGGGTACCTAAAGGGAATTGACATTTTGAAAAAAAGGGAAAAACAAACGAATTAGACCAAGTATATTATGACTGTCATCAGTAAATTTATCCCAGAATTCACCTGACTTTCTTGGCGCATATGTCTCCATTTTGTCCATAAGGATAGTGTGAGGGGTTTTGCCAAATGCTTTACTGAAATCTAGGCAGATTGGAAGGTGGGAAGAGATCTTAGAGGCTTATGTAGCCCAAGGCCCTAGCTATTCAAATGAGGAAACTGAAGCCCAGAAAGGTTATAACTTACCCAGGGTCATAAGGGTAGTACAGAGATTTGAGCCCAGTTCTCCTGACTCCAAAACCATTGTTCATTTGGTTTTCTTATTGCAATAAGCCATATTTAAAAAAAAAATACTATCTAAGAACTCAAATGTCTAGGGATATCCCTGAGAGGATGAAATGTATTTCTCCACTGAACCCCTGTTTTGTTTCCCCGAGTAGCTGCCAATGATTATCAAACTAATTCCATTGAACCATGTTATCTTTTATAACAGGATATTTAGTTCAAAGGTATAGAAAGAACAGAAATGCTAGCATTTCTTACTTCTAATACCCAGGGGTGCAATATCCCCTATACTACTTCAGTCTCTGGGAGAGTGAGACCAGAGTACTCACAACATGGAGAGACTTGTGTGTGCTAGAATTGGGCCTTTTGCACTTGTAGAGACCTCTTGGAACAATTCTAGGCCTTGGCAAATTCTGCACTGGTTGTCTGATTGGACTTAAAGATTAACCCTTAATGGCTGATGTTACTTTGGAGGGAGGTTTTGTTTTTCAGTCCACTAGAGCGAATAGCCTTTTTCTTTTTTTTTTTTTAGTCACTTGTTTTGGGCTGTAAATATACAACTGGGTTGGTTGTTGTTGTTTTTTCCAGTGTTCATTGTCCTCAGATCATTGGAGATGTTTTTTGCTTACTTTTTCATTTGTTGATTCATTGAACATTTATTTACTGCTGTCACTGTATTACTAATGCTGTATAGGGGACACAGTGGATAGAATGGCAGGCCCCAGGAAGACTTGAGTTCAAATGTGACCTCAGACACTTACTAGGTGAATGACCCTGGGCAAGTTAGTTAACCTTCTTTGCCTCAGTTTCCTCATCTGTAAAAATGAGTTGGAAAAGGAAATGGCAAACCACACCAGTATCTTTTTCAAGAAAACTCCAAATCCAGCCACAAAGAGTCAACCACAACTGAACAGGGGCGGTGGGTGGGGGAAAGAGGGGGAGAAAATATGTAACTCAAAATCTTGTGGAAATGAATGGTGCAAACTATAATAAAATTAAAAAAAAAAAAAAAAGGCAACTGAACAACAGTGAGAAGTATAGACATTGCATTGCCCAAATGCTGGTACAGCTACTTCCAGCCTTTCAGTGGACCTTCTTCCCTCGTCATCCACTGTGTATCATCATATTCTTCCACTACCCAAGCTTCTGACAGGTCAGGATTCCCTTCTGCTTCTTAAGATTCTCTTTTTTCTTTGTGTTTACCTTAAAGCTTATCTATTTTTTCAAGAAACATTTCATTCTCTTTGATAAAGCAGTGATGGCCTCCGTTACCCTTCTTCCTCTTGTATGATCTTGTGTGTGTATGCATAGAAGATACTTGGCAATAACTGAAAGGCAAACATCCGATCATATGATCATAGTTTTAGAGCTAAAGGTGACCACAGAAGTCACCAAGGCCAGCCCCTTCCTTTTACAAATGTCATCTTTTAGTCAGAACAAGTCTAGCCTCCATGGTGGCTCAAGTTCTCTAGTGTTCCTTTGTCTTAGCTCTTGTTTCCAAATTCTCAGACCAGACACTACCTCATGGAGAATCTAAGTGAGACTTTATTCACGGCAGTCTTACACCTTTTCTTGCTCAGGGGGGCTAGCTTGATGCCGTTTTTGGTTAGCAGTGAACACTTTCCTAACAAAGGCCCAAGACAAATAGAAGCTGATTGCAGCTTTCTCGAGTCCATCTACTTTTTCTGCTTCTTTTCTGTTTTCCAAAATAGCCTACCTAATGTCCTTTGATTTATATTCCCTCAGTATTGGTAGTCCCTTTTAAGATTTTTTTCTTCTTAAACTTCACTGGACCTTGTCCCTACCTCTAAGACTGGGTAAATCACCTTGCCTTCTTAAGTCTCAGTATTCTTAACTATAAAATAATGTGGGGTGGGGGAGCAGGTTAAGTAGGGTGATACTAAATTATTTATAAGGTTTTTATGACTCTAAATTCTATGATCTTGTCTACTGTCTTCTCCCTTCAAACTCACAGCTATTAATGACTGAGAACTTTGTCTTTCATGAGCTATCATTGGATTCCTCTGTCTTCAGTTTCAACAACTCAGGAATCTCAGTGCATATGGAAGTTATTAGCTTTATCACTATGCATAAAAAATTGCCATACATGCAAGACACAGAAAGCAGTCCTCAAGATCAGTGGTTTTTAAGTTCTTCTATATGACAGACCTCATTGGCCATCTGGTAAAGCCTGAATATTCATTTTTAGAATCATGTTTTTAAGTATATAAAGTAAAATACATAGATTACAACAAAGATGAATTTCATTGAAATGATTATCAAAATAATTATAAAAACAAGTTCACAGATTCCAGACTAAGAACTTCTGTTCTAGATAAAGGGAGAGTATATATTTGTGTCTATCACTAAATTACTTTTAACTATTTGAAGCTAAAAATCTTTTCTTTTTTAGGAGTGGAATTCCTTTCTACCAGAGGCTCACCTTTCCTCTGCCTAAAGCAATTCACTCAGAATATGTTCATTTCTGCTGGAGTGGCTGTGAGCATTCATAGAAATAGCCTTTACTATAACATATAGATATTTAAAAGAGAAATCGTGCACCCATCCTTCCAAGATCATTAAACACCAGATCTTTAATGAGATCATAAGACTTAGAGCTGGTGGGACCTTAGGGATCAAGTGTCCAAATGCTCATTTTAGGAATGAGGAAACTGAGCGCCAAAGATGTTGATTAACGTGCTCCAATCACCTAGGCAAGAGTGGGGATTTCCTTGAGCAAATCTTCAAACCCTTCTTTTTAATCTCAGCTGCTGATTATGAAATCAATAAGCCTGAGCTTTATTTAGGCAAAAGAATTCAATGCCTTGTTCATTCCTGGTTTATCTAACTGCCTAATACACCTCTTTAATACTTCCATTATTTGTAATTTCTAGAAATGTTCTCTAGTGATACAGATCACATGTCTTCCATAACTTCATTTAGTGCAACATGTCTGCTCTACAAAAGGAAAACTAGGGCAAGCCTAAGAAACTAAGAGTGGAAAATAAATTCACTTGCCATCTTAATTGCAGATCCAAGAGCTACCAGCTACCCTTGGGTTAGATATTGTGAAATGGGCTGCAGGGGTGGGAAATTTGTGGCCTCGAGGCCACATGTGACCCTCCAGGTCCTCATGTGTGGTGGCCCTTAGACTGAATCCCAGCTTGACAGAACAAATCCCCTTAAGAAAAGGATTTGTTTTGTAAAACTTGGACTCAGTCAAAAGGCTCCACCCAAGGACCTAGAAGGCCTCAAGACCACAGGTTTCCCAACCCTGGGTTAGGGTAGAAATGAGGAGGCTCCTCCTTGAAATTGACACACAAAAAGGAAGCCTCTTTTACCAGCATTTTCATGGATCCTAGGCAAATCTATCCACCAACTCGCTTAGCCAGTTGACTCTTTCATCCCTCAAAGTGTTGTAACTTCACTGTCCTCACAGTACCAGAGAGCAATTTCCCTTGTTTTGCTCTTTGGCAAAGTCATCCTGGACTTTGCAAGATTTTCTAGAAGCCTTTAGGTTTGGTTTGGTTTTTTTTTAATATTCCCAACCTGTTGTCAAAGAGCCAGAGAAGTTTGTCCTCAACTCACACTTGTATTTCTGCAACTGGTTCTTATCTGTCAAGAATGCATGGCCCCCCTTCATGTACCTTCATCCCTTCACGGTCCCCCTTAGGTAACTCCTGGCATCCAAAGGCAAGTTTTAGCCCTCTGTGAAGGACTTTGACCCCTTGGGGCGGCAGTGGTTCTCCACCTCTCCTGAAGTATTACGGTACCATCCTTCTCCAGTTACTCCTTTGTATTCATTTGTTCTCTCTGGATAATAAACTTCCTGGGGGGGGAGCACTGGCCTCGTTCTTGACGTAGGAGCATTCTTTACAATAGCTAGGATGGGTACTGAACACCCCGTATTTTGATTGACAAAACTGCCACCTGTTGTTTTCCTTTTTGTTCCCTGTCAGGGAGACAGAAGGAGATGTAAGTGTGCTCATGCCTACCCTTAGATCTTTTCCCTTCCTGTCTGGATCTGCCATGTATTGTGTTGACTCATCTCTCCATCCTTGGCTGTCTACTAAGTCAGGTCAGCCCTCAGGAGCTTTCCGGTTAAACGTTCATGCCAGCTCACATTTCCAATAGTGGAAGTCTGGGTAAGGTCAGAGCCCAATTTTTTCCAGAAGTTATTTTCTGGTTATTTTCCTTGGCCGCTCTTATAATTGAAGGAAAAGCTGGGATGACAAGTGTTTAATGACTTTCCTGTGGTGGAAAGCTTAAGGTATCTAGCTGCCTTTCCCCTTAGTTTGGAAGCTGCTGTGCCCAACTTTTACTGTTGAAGCAAAATGAAACATTTCTTAGAAATAATAATAGCTGTCATTTACATGGTATTTGATTCTCATAAAAACTCTGAGAGGTATGTACTATTATCCTAGTTTGCAACTTAAGCAACTTGTTCATGGTCACACAGCTAGGAATTGTCTGAGGCAGGAAAAAATGCATTATTCATAAGAGGTACTTAATATTTATTTAATCAGAAAGTTACAGAAACCACACATGAAGCTCAAGAACATTAGGAAAAAAATGTTGTGTTTATAAATCAGTTTTTTAAATGAAACCTATTACATCTTGCCTCCTATGGAGAAGACTTCTCCAAAATATCCCTGACAGATCATCATTCAGGAATTTCTGGAATATTTCTGGTGATGTGGTACTTACCGCCTTGGTGTATAATCAGCTCTAATGGTTAGAAATTCATTTGGTAAACATTTTTTAAGTATCTGCTCTGGGCACCAGTTAGGCAGTGAGTATAGAAAGACAAAAATGAAATAGCCCTTGCTCTCAAGAAGCTTACATTCTATTGGGAGGTAACAGATGCAGATAAGTAGATTTAAATATGTGCCATGTAAAATAGAAAGGTGTTTGCAGAGACACTAGTTGCTGTAGGAAATCCAGACAGGCCCTAATGTAGGAGATGACACTTAAGCAGAAAGCCTTGAAGGCAACTAAGGTTTCTTCCAGGGGGTGAAATTTAAAAACAAAACAAAACGAACAAAAAACAACTACCAGTGCATTTGTGGTCTGGGGTAACAGCCTGTAAAAGGTGAAAAAATGTACAAAATAACAGCAGTTAGGCCAGTTTAGCTGGAATGCAGAGTGCAAAGAGAATTAATGGGCAGTGAGTGTGAAAAGGGAAGCTGGAATCAGCTTCAAAGGACTTTCATTGTCAAACACAGGATTGCTTATTTGATAGTAGAGGTAATCGGGAACTTCTGAAGTAGCTAAATGACATTGGTAGACCTGTAGTTTAATATCTGTTTGCCAGCTACATAGGGGATGGGGAAGAAACTTAAGGTAAAAAGACCAATTAAAAGAATGCTTGTAAGAGTCCAGGCAAAACAGGACAAGGAGCTCAACTAGGAAAGTTGTGGGAATTAAGGTGACTTATGCAAGAAATGTTATGGAGACAGGTATAGATGGGCATACACTGAAAGTATTCTATATATACACACATGCTGGGCTCAAGGATATTGGGCATCTGGTTTGATACTGGGAGGGAATAAGGTATAGGGAAGTGCAGAGGATGGTTTGGAAGGATGCTGGTACCCTCGGCAGATATAGGGAAGTTAGAGGGAAGGTTTTGGGGGAAAGATGAGTTCTCTTCTACAGATGCGGAGTTGAAGATGTCAATGGAGCCTCTGGTTTGAAAAATGAAAAACTAGGGCAAGCATAAAAAACTAAGAGTGGAAAATAAATTCACTTCAATGTATTATTGAAATTTGGGAGGGGAGGAAAAGAAAGACAGAGCAGAGACTGGAACAGTGCTGAAAGCTAGAGGGAGCAGACATCATGGTGAGGACAGAAATTGATTAAGTAGGAATAAAAGATAGAGAGATGGCTAAATAGGAGGTTATAGTTAAAAGAATTTTAGAGTTCTTCATCCTGGAAGTAGAATACATGAAGGCCACGGTGAGAACAAAGTCCTGACTAGTCCTTGTGTGTGACTGAGGTGGAGTGAAGGAAGATGACGAAGTTGATGAACTGAAAGTCTTGAGGGGACATAACATGAAAACTGACATCCTCCAGCATACAGGCAGGGGGTGGGATGGAGAGGAAAATGGTGATCCAGGTACTAACCCCTTTGTCACTACTCTCTGAACCTCTCCACTCCACTAAAACTTGAACAGGAAGAAAGGATTGTTGAGTGATAACAACTGCAGGTTGAGAAGTGGCAATGGAGGGAAAGTCGTGTGCCTTCTCCTCTAGGATCAGTGTGTTGAGGTGGCATGCACAAATGTGCATCCAGGACAGGATGAGCAGAGAATTAATGTTTTCAGTGGGAGCTGGGTCTCTATAAATGAGAGGTAGTAGAAGATGTACAAGAAGAAATGGTCTAGGATAAAGAGAAATTATGTAATTAAATGGAGCTTCTAGAAGACAAGAATGGAAGAGGGGAGCAGAGAGTCAGGTGCAGTCTGGGAAGAGATCAGATTGACCTGGTTATGGATAAGAGAGCAGCAGGAAGGAAAGACAGTGGTTTTCTTTTAAACAGCTGGTAGTTCTGTATCACTTATGTACATATGTATGTATGTATGAATGACTGCAGCAGCCCTACTCACAGATGAAATCTCCAGGTACCTCTCTGACTCTCTCTGGTCCTTGGCTGGTTTTAGGAAGCAAGAGTCTAGGGCCTCAGGCTCTGCTCTGGGGGTTGTTCTAGTCCACTGCACCTTGCGTGTTCTATGCATGAGTACTAATTGTATCGTAAGAAGCTCCTCATCATTTCTATGGGAATATGTCAAACTGAGTCAAAGAAACTGAGGCCCCAGAAAACTTAAATTCAAATCCCACCTCAGACACTTACTAGCAGGGTGTGACCCTGGGCAAGTCATTGAGCCTTGTTTGCCTCAGTTTTCTTATCTATAAAATGAGCTGGAGAAGAAAACAATAAACACTCCAGTATCTTTGCCAAGAAAACCCCAAATGGGATCACAAAGAGTCAGACATGACTGAAATGACTGGGCAACATGTTCAATCTGAACAGAACAATCATGTTCTGCTTTAAGTGGTGTCCTCTACAGAATAAACATTCCCAATTCCTCATCTGGAATGCATTCTAAAACCTTTATTATCATGCTTATACCCTTTTCAGCAAACTTCAACTTATACCCTTCAGATAGTTCCCGTAACTGAATACAATGCTCCATATCACCTGACCAGCAAAGACTATCACTTCACCTTGACCTTGGCACATTTTAGTTCTTATTAGCCATATAGCTTTGGATAAATCACATATGATAAGTGTTATTGACGGTAACTAGAGATTATAAATATGTGCCCTGCCTACGTCATAGGATAGCTATGAGGAAAAAAGTAAGAAAATGTTCATAAAAATGCTTTGGAAGCCTCTTAAGTCACTGTACAAATGTAAGGTGGTAATATTAACGTTATCTCCTGAACTTTGAAACTCAATTGGCCAGAACTGGCAAGAGATTGAGAAGCAATAATGCACTTTTGTATTACAACAGCTGCCCAGTTTTCACAACTTTATACCTCCTAGAAGGTAATCAGTCTGTCTTGGGTTTTGTTCTGGAAGCTGTTTATTTGCTTGGGGTGTGCTCCTTCTGGGCAAAGGGCCTGCTTTAGTCAAAGTACTTCCACATTATGTATGACCTTCTTCCAAGATTCACCCTCTTGAGACCTCTCACCCATCTCTGCTCTGCCCTAGAAAGGAACTCTTTAACTTTCTAGTGAGCATTGACTAACTTGGGCTCTACCTTGGAACTTAGAACTATACTTACTTTAGAACTTCCTTACAGGAGTGTGCAGATTAGACTGCTCCCTGCCTTTATGGGGCATATTTGCTAGAACTTCCATATAAATATGATTTCCTTTTCTTTAGGAGAAATCACCCTGATTTTGATACACAGTATTTTTATTTCTTTCTTGAATCAGATGATAATAATTAACATTTATGTAGCAGTTTGAAGTTTGCAATGAGATATACGTGTGTATCTATGTATATATAAAATCTCATTTGAGTCTCCCAATAACCTTGTGACATAGGTACTCTCCCCATTTCACAGATGTGGAAACTGAGTCAGAGAAAGTTAAGTGACAGCCAGCTCAGGTATTCTTAATTCCAAGTCCAGTGTCTTATCCACTGTGCCACCTAGTGTTGGAAGAGACCTCACAGGCCGCCTGGTTTAACCACCTAATTTTATAGATAAGGAAATAGAGACCTCTGGCAATGAAGTGACTGGCCTGGATAACACATGGATCCTAGGCAGGATACCCATGTTTCTAATGCCAAAGCCAGTGTTTTTCCCCCCTGTAGCATGTGCAACTCTTGAGGCATAGTGGGTGTCTCCAGCTTGAGACACAGGCCTTCTGCTAGGACATAGGACATTACTTATACATGTCAGCCTCTGGTTTACCATAACATTTTGTGTAGACCTACCCACAACTCAGTTTTCACCTAAACTGGCCAATCAAACAAGCACTTATTACACTCCTGTGTGGTAGATATTATGCTAGACATTGGAGATTCGGAAACTACAATAGAACAGCTCCTACCTTCAAGGAGTTCACGTGGTGGCACTGAGGTCCCAGTTTCACAAAGTAAGAGAAAAATAACAACGAACCTTGTTTATAGTCATCAATGAAGAAGGAGGTATCTCCTTTAAGATACCAAATTGCATTCACAATATGGCGAACGTAAAAGGTAAGGATATACCCATTTTACAGTAAGGATATACTCATTTTACAGATCATTTGATAAGCTGGGTAAGGAAAATGCATTTAAGCCAATATAGGAAGAAGGAAGCAATCCTAAAAGTCCACTAAGCAGTACAGTGGATAGAGCACTGGGCTTGGAATCAGGAAAACCCAAGTTAAAATCTGGCCTAAGACAAATTATTAGCTGCGTAAGATTGGTCAAATCTCTGTTTTTCTTAACTGTAAAATGGGGTATACAGTAGCACCACCTCCAAGGACTGTTGTAAAAACAAAATGAAATAATATTTGTAAAGTATTTAGCACCATGCCTGGCACGTATTAGGTGCTTATTAAATACTTAGATGGGGGTGGGGGAGGGAGGGTGTCATTCATTCATTTACCTATTTCCAAAGCAGTGCCTCCAAAAGGAAATGTGTTTTTAACATAGTTGAGATTACAGTGAGGCAAAATGCAAGTTCTGTATCAGTTGAAAGAACCTTAGCTTGGTCAGTGGTGTCTTTCTTGAATCCATTTATATAAGGAAAACAAGATAGAATCTTTACGTCTGGAAGGTATCTCAGGAAGAGCATTCCCCCCATCATCTTTCAGAATGACCTATGTCTGGCACTTATAGATAGAATCACAGAGCTGAACAAGGACTGAGAGATCTAGGGCAACCTTTTCATTTTAGAGATGAGCACACGGGGGCTGAGAAAAGATTTGAAAGTCACCCAGTAAGTAAACAGTAGGACCAGTATTTAAACTTAGGTCTTCTGATTACAGGTACATTAACAGGGTCACTGAGAACCCCAGATCAGAAGGTCATTGACTTTCTTTCACTGAAGGACTTTTTACCATATCAGAGGCTAATAAATATTAAATATACTTGTCCAACCAAAGGATTTTAGAGCTGGGAAGGACCTTTGGTCAGTCAAGAGGTAATTATTTACCAAATGCTTATTATATGCCAGTCACTGAGGTAGGTGCTGGGAATAGGAAGACAAATAGGCAGGGCAGCTAGGTGGTGCAGTGGATGGGGCACCAGTTGTGGAGTCAGGAGGACATGAGTTCAAATGCGACCTCAGACACTAGTGGTGTGACCCTGAGCAAGTCACTTAATTCTCATTGCCTTACTCCCCCATCCCCCTCCAAAAAAAAAGGCAAATAGGAAACAGTTCATGCCCTTATGGAATTTGCATTATTTTGAGGAGGTAGGGGAAAAGATGATCTTTTAGAGGATCTAGTTTCATCCTCATCATTTTACAAATCAGGGAACCAGAGAAATTAAAAGACAGTCCAGGATACATTATTTGCCTAGACTAGAAGACCTCCAGGGATTTCTCCAGGATCTAAGGTTCTTTAAAGCCCAGGAGAGTAAGTGTATTAACGTCACAAATGGAGCTGATTATCTTGCCCAATTAGGCCACCCCCTCCCTAAACTTCTCTCTTCCTTTTGTGGTTATCATCAGCCTCCTCCTCAGCCAGATTCCTAGCCTCACAGTCTTCCCAGTTTCTTTCTTCTCCCTCAGATTAGTCAGGTACATCTTGTTCAGTCTTCCTCCACATTTCTTTCATCTCTTTCCTCTCCACTCTCACAGCATTCACTAGAGCCAGTTAGGTAGAACAGTTCCTAGAGCTGGGGTCAAATTCCATAAGACCTCAGTTCAAATGTGGCCTCAGACATGTGGTAGCTATGTAAGCTCTCACTTATACTCTGCCTTAGTTTCCTCAGCTGTAAAATGGGAATAATAATAGCACTTCCCCCCCGGGTTGATGTTAGGGCAAAATGAGGTATTTGTAAAGTGCTTAGCACAGTGCTTGGCACGTAGTAGGTACTTAATAAATTCTTGTTTCCTTCCCTCCTACCACTCTTAACTGTATCTTTCATAGACTACTGTAATAGCCTCTTATTGTGTTTCCTGCTTCGGTTCCTTTTTACCCTTCCCATCCAACCTCAATGCAGCTACCAAAATATCCTTCCTAACACAGAGATCAGTTCCGAACATGTCACTCCCTATTCAAATACTTTTAATGGTTCCTTTTGGTTTCTTGGATAAAGTAAAACCTCATCAGCATAGCACTTAAGACCTTCCATTATCTATATTATCTTTCTAGCCTATTCCTAGACCACTAGCTCCCCAGATGGACAGTTCCCTCTCCCACCTATGTGCATTTGTATAGACCATTGCCCATGCATGGCATGCACTCTATCACCTCTGCCTCCTAATATTTGTCTTTTTCAGGCTCAGCTTAGGTGTCAGTGGCTCCTCAAAGTATTCTCTAGTTCCCTTATATCAGGATAATTTGTGCACAGATTGAATCTCTCTTGTAAAATGTTAGTGCTGTGGAAAGGAACTAATTTGTTTTCCTCTCCTCACCACCTTGGTAGTGAATGAAGTGTATCTGTACTCAACACATAAGTACATCTGTACTTGTTGTCTAGAGACAACATGAACACAATTTGGCCTTAATGAAACAAGTGGTGTGTAGAAATGGGTTCTCAGAGGCCCCACTCCTTTGTTTTCCCTTTTTATTTTTGTTTTCTTGCAAGTGTTTGTGGCAAGGCAGGATGATGCAGGTGAAAGTTTAACCCTGGGCTTAGAGTCAGGACACCTGCTTCAGAATCCCAGTTCTAGAACTTCACCAGTTTGGGAACTCAAATTTCTCTAAACATTTTTTCTCCTGTAACTTAGAAATAGACATAGGTGCGTTACATACATCAGAGTGCTACTTTTTTAAGTGATTTGTAAGCCGTAATGTACTATATAAGTATATTTTAAGTTATTCATTTGAGTGAGTGATGCAGGAAAGGAAACAGAGCGAATCAGGGAGGAGAAGGAGAAGATGGCAAATATTAGAACAGTTTTTAGGTCCTGTTACCAGCTCAACTTAAAATCTCCATCTTAAAACTCAACCTGCATTTGCTAGAAGCAAAGAGTATACATATACAGACTTTTTGATGCATAGCAAAGTCATTTCTCCTTTAGAGTCTCTATTAAGAGATACTCATCTAAAATGCTACTAGAGGAGGTACATTCAAAATGGCAGAATATCAAGAAGAAGTGTAGCTAGCTTCCTGGTGATGTGACTTGAAGGAAGCTGGGGGGCAGAGATGTAGAGAGAGCATTCCAGGCCTGGGGGACACCCAGAGATAAGAGAGATGGAGTGTTGTATCCAGGAACATCAAGGAGTCCAGTGTCACTGATCAGAGAGTATGTAGCAGGCACTAAGGTGTCAGTCCTCTTGGACTCTAAATGGGGGGTGATGGTATACAAGGTTATACTGGACTTTGGATGCCCAGCAGATTTAGTATTTGATAATGGGGATTATATGGAGCCAATGAAGTTTACTGAGTAGGGAAGGTGATATGGTCATTAGGAAAATCACTTTGTGGCTGAATGAAGGATGGACTAAAGTAGGGAGAAACTTGAGGTAGGCAAACCCACCAGTGGGCTATCACAATAGTTCAGGTATGAGGTGTGATGAGAGTCTGCACTAGGGGGCTGCAGTATCAGAAGAGAGAAAGGGACATATTGGGAAGATGTTGCAAAGATGAAATTGACAGACCTTGGCAACAGGTTGGCTATGGCAGATGAGAGATAGTGAGGCATCAAGGGTGATGCTGCAGTTGTGAGCCCAAGGGACTGAGATGGGGGTGTCAACAGTAATTGGGAAATTAGGAGGGGGGGTTAGGGGGCAAATGATGAGTTTAATTTTGGTCGTGTTGAGAATAAGATATTTATGAGGCAAACCAGTTCCAGTGTCTGAAAGGCAGATGAAGATGTGAGGTTAGACATCAACAAAAAAGTCAAGGATGGATAGGCAAATTTGAAAATCATCCTTGTAGAAGTGTTAATTAAATCCAGGGGAGCTATTGACCAAGTGAAGTAATATAATGAGAGAAAAGAAAAGAAAGAACACCGTGGGACACCGGCACTTAGAGGGTATGGACCAGATGAAGCTCTAACAAAGATCAAGAGTATCAAAGGAATGGATGTTTTAGAATAGGAAGGAAGGAGTCCTGGCAGTACCACATCTCAAATTATACTACAGAGCTTATTATCAAACGGTTTGATACTGGCTAAGAAACAGGTCTAAGATACATAAGGAACCAAGTCAAATTTGTAAGAATAAGAGCCATTTCCCAAATGCTAAGCGGTCAAAGGATGACAGCAGGCAATTTTTAGAGAAATAAATCCAAGTTATCAGTAGCCATATGAAAAAAAATGCTCTGTATCACTAATTACAGAGATGAAATGGTACCCAACACCCATCCAGTTGGCTAAGATTATAAAAAAGAAAAATGATAAATGCTTGAGGAACTATAACCCCAAAGGGAAAAAGGAAAAGGACCCATATGTACAAAAATGTTCATAGTAGCTCTTTTTGTGGTGGCAATGACCTGGAAACAGGGGCTACCCGTGAGGTTGTGAGATGTGAAAGGGAAAAAGAGTAGAACCAGGAAGACAATTTATATAATAACAATATTACAGAGACAAAAAAACTCGGAAAGACTCAGGAACTCTGATCAATGACCAACTGCAGTACTCATGATGAAGCATACTCTCTTCCTCCAGTTTGAGAGATGTTGAACTCAGTGTGAATTGAGGCTTTTTTTTCCCGAACCCTTGGACACAGCCGATGTGGGAATTTGTTTTGCTTGATTATACCAATTTTTAACAGGTTTTGTTTTCCTGGCTTTCTCAAGGGAGAGGCAGAAGGGAGGTAATCAGAAACTGAAAAATAAATTAAATTCAAAAGTAAAATAAAATTCTTCTACTGAATGCTGGCTAATTTTTTTCTCTCCATATGTCTCTACCTACTTACAATTGAGTCACTGTCACTAAGACCTGTTTCACTTTCTTCTCTTCTCCATAGGATGTCTGTCCTCTCAGCAGCGGTCCTACTGTAGAATGCAGCAACAGCAAACCAAAAACTGAGTTGGGTGTTTCAAGAGTAAAATCTTTTCTCCCTGTACCTAGAAATAAAGTCACCCAATGTTCTCAGAACACCAAAAGAAGCAGCAGCAGCAGCAGTAATACAAGGCAAATAGAAGTAAATAACAACTCAAAAGAAGAAATTTGGAACTTACGCAAAAATGTGCAAATAGAAAAAACAAACAAATAGATCTGCCTACAGTTTTCTCACCATTTACTTATTCTGTATATTTCGTATAAAAACCAAGGAAAACAGATGTAAATAGCTTTTTAAAAAACTGCTTCATTGTAACATATTGTATGCGTATGGGACCACAAGTCAATTTTTATGTAAAGAAATTGTTTATAGCCAATGTTTTATTGCTTTTTTTTCTGGAAATTCTATAGGATTGAACTTCAATATCAAGAAGTTATACCAACTTTTCAAGTAGTTTTCTATTATGAAAATTGTAATTGCTTAAATTGAAGATATTCAGGGGTATTGCCACAGAATTATCTGCAGACTGTACATACATACCCAATGAAGTTCTTGTATCATTGCATACTATGTGGTGCACAATATGTATAGCATTAGTGTAGAGCAAATGTACATGCAATCTAAAGCTGGAGATGATGATTTTATCTTCACTTGATGGGGAGTGAATGGAATGTGGCAATAACTAGTTATTTGAAAATACAATTTCTTTCCATTACAAGCCATATTAAATATTTTGATTAATCACAAACTCTGCCTGTTAAATTCTGGTTTTGTGTTCTTCTATTACTTACACTGCTCTTTGGTTGCATCATGTATATTAATGCTATAAGTTTGCATTATGACTCCTGTAAAGAATGAAATTCTAATGCAATAAATATGTTATCTTTTTTATAAAATTTCTGCTCTTAAATGGATATGAAAAATGCCTATATTTCCCCAGTATATTTCAAAAGCAATTTAATAAATAACTCTAGAAATGAACTACAGTATCTACATTAGATCTAGTAAAAGGAAAGCTAATGGCAACTTAAAGAAAATATGCTAGCTTTTTTTTTTCTTCTGGAATTCCTAATGAAATATCTATTGCACAAAATTACAATAAATGTTTTACCCATATCCATTCATTAAGTTAAATTATTTTCCTGCTTTAAACATGCTATTCTTAATTCATTTATTCAACAAGTTGTTTGGTTGTTTTGTTTTGTTTTTAACTTCAGCAATGAGAAATACAAAAATGAGTCGGACATTATTGTGCTTGTTGATAATTAACTTCATCTTGGCCCATTTCATACCAAGCTTTACTTTTCTGCCATTAAGTTAACATATGTAAATCCCTTTGTACCTATTTGTATTTATATTGAGGGGGCTAGGTGGCACAGTGAATAAAAGACTTCAAGAAGTGAAGACCCAAGTTCAAATCTAGCCTGAGACATTTACTAGTTGAGTGACCCTGGGCAAGTCTCTTAACCTCTCCCTGCTTGGTAAAAGGGGGAATAACAAAAATGCTTACCTTTCAGATAAAATAATCGTTGTAAAGCTCTTTGAAGACTTTTGAGCACCATATAAATGCAAGTTACTACTATAATATAGTTACTACTATTATCTTCATTATTTCTCTCTTGATTCTTCTAATGGTACTTCACTAGCTATTCAGGAGACAAATGGACAAGTGAATTTCCTTCCTTTGCCTGGGTTTTTAATACCTTCCCTTAGAACAGCAAAACTTCCCAGTGGCTTCCTTCCAATAGCTATTAACTGTGAATATAAAATGTAGAAGGTGAACCATATTCTTTTATAATTTTATACTTTTTTACTAGGAAACATTCACTTACCTATTCTGATTGATGCATTTGCTCAGAAGTACTTAAAACCTATTTGCACTTACATGTTCACAGTTTCAGTAGTAACCATACTATATTTTTGTTTTCTGTGCATGTGGAAATTTCAGGCCTAATTTATTTTCTCATACTTGGTTTCTGCATTTCCTGTATAGAATTAAGTGTGAAACATATGTAGGAATAATGAACTGCATGTCAAGTTATTCTTGGAATGTCAGTGCAAATGAAAGCATAGACAGGTTATTTACATTTAAACACATGTAGCTTCACCGATACTGGATTGACCTTTACAAAGAATCATTATCTACACATCTGTTAAAAACATGTTCTTTAAGTGTCCATCAGAAAACCTGAAGCAAAAAAAGGGTCTCCCTTTGGGCCCAGAAGCACCACCTTGGCAACTCACTTATTGAAGCCTCACCAGTGTGCAAAAATAAGGGTGAGGTGCACAGCCCCACCTTCCGGCAAAGTTATTGAAGGTTATGGAACAAACGGGGCAAAAAAGAGAAATGAAGTGTTGGAGAGAACCCAAGGCTCAAGGGTGGCATTCCCTTGGTGTAAAGAATGGAGTCCATGTGTTCCAGAGGACATATATCCTTGAGATGCTACCACAAGAGAAAGCACTTTTACTGACAATAAAACTTGGCATCTTTATCCAAGCCAAGTAAGCAGTAAATTTTGGTAAACTTGGCACTGGCACTTTTTCACTAGGAATCTACAGATACCTATGCTTGACCTTTATCTAATCACATTTCAGAATAATGTTAATGATTAAAATGAATATTTGTCACTTAGGCAAAGCTGTGGGTCTTTGATGCGTTTTAACTGCAGGAATAGTAATACAGTAAAAATCTACTATTTTCAAGGTACAAAGTGATCACCTATAATCACTTCTGTATCTGCACATATACATAGTCATATGTAGTAACTATTGGGGATCTGCCTGTCCACATAATGGTACAGGGAACTCCCAATATATAAAATGTTCTGCCATCCAAATGGGCAACTTTTAGCAATTTAACCTTAGAGAAATATCTTGGGCCCAAGGTGCAGCAGTGTGTCAGCAGTAGGCCTTGGGCCTCAGTTTTCCTAACCCAAAACACCATAAAAATTTTATAATTGAATAACATGCATGGAGATGTCTCAATAGGCCATTAAGTTCAGTCCCCCTCCCACGCCACAGGCCTGCTCGTTAACTTTCTTTAAAAAGAAATCATCATCATCATAACTATCAAAAGATTCCCCAGCCTCCTTTACTAACACTTGGCAATGACATCTGATTATAATGAAAAAATATTTAATGTGTAGAAAAGAATGAAGAAATTCACAATTATGGGAAAAACCTATCAGAAAACATCTTGAGGCTCAGTATTCTCCATTTTGAATATTTGTTGTTTCCTCTTTCTAATGCTACTCTTAATTTGTCTGCTGCCTTCCCAGACAGAAGGGGACCTCCTTATTAAAAATAACAGGTATTCAAGAAGGTATTAAAAACTATGAAGAATTTAACCAGAGCCTTTATTCCTATTCTCATAAGATTTGAAAGACCAGTTAAAAAGAAATCTTTAGAAATTGGCTTTAAAATTTGGAAAGAAATTCTTGGAGCGGCAAGGTGGCACACTGAAAAAGCATCAGCCCTGGAGTCAGGAGGACCTGAGTTCAAATCATATTTTCCTTATAAAAGGAAATCCTTATAAACAAATAGGTAGAATCAAGCTGGGCAAATCTGCAAAAATCTTTATCTCCCTCTGACCATCATCTCTCAAGTATTCAGACAATTTAAATTGTTTTCTATAAAGGTGTTTTTAATACTTAATTCAGCGCTTTTATCACCTTCCCGTCCTCAAATAAGCTGTAACTGGGGAAATTGGAGTTTGCTAAGTATGGGCCTGAGGCTGACAAGCACTGAACTTCTTCTCACAGGGATTCCAGATCCTAAGCAGACAGGATGGACAAAAGTCCATTGTCCAACTTGGGTATTTCTTGCCTCTTGGCAAGAATGGAATGGACGTGGTCTGTGTAGTTAGGACAATGGTGTGCCACACCCGCTTTCCCCTTCAATTCAGGAAGAAACAGAGGAATCTGGTTGGTTCTCTTAAATTGGAAATGTAGCACAGGGATGCCTACCCAGCCATCCTGGTTCAAAACCTGGCATCCCCCCTGGTATCATTTCATATATTTTGGGCACTTCACTCTTTTTGGGTAGTAAAAACAGACTGATCAAGTTCCTTTTGTTTTCAGGGCCCCAGACTTCCTGGTGGTGGAGAGTCCAGACAATGCCTCAGTGTCTGCCTCACAAATCCTTGAGGGGGTGTTTAAGTCCAAATATAATAATATTTTCATTTAAATTTTTTTAAAGCAGAACCAGTATCAGCGTTGCCAAACCAACCTGCTTTACAGATCCCACTGTCAGTTAGTTGCCTTTCTCCCAAAATTTTCAGAACTCTTCCCTGAATCCTCTCTGTGTTTGAAAAGACACACTAATAAAAGCTGGCCAGGAAGGTAACAATGTTGAAAGTCCGAACTAAGAAAAATCCTCCCTCCACTGGACATGTGAGTGCTACATCCACGCTTGGCCTTGAGAACAGGAAATAATACGATCATGTGTGTAGTGAGAATTCAGTGGCTATGGGACAGGACCTTTGTACCTAAACTCATCTTTCGTGTTCAACTGTCTGTGTAAGTGAAGCTTCTATTAAAATAGAAATGCAGGAAATAGTGGTAAGGGGCAGCTAGGTGGCCCTGTGGAAAGGGTGCTGGGCCTGGAGTCAGGAAGACTCGTCTTCCTGAGTTCAAATACGGCCTCAGTGGCTGGGTGGCTCTTGTTCCCTCAGTTATTATTAATTAACTTCCACATCCTGGGCAAGTCACTTAACCCTGTTTACCTCAGTTTCCTTATCTGTGAAATAAGCTAGAGAAGAAAGCTGGCAAATCCCTCCAGTATCTTTGCCAAGAAAACCCTAAATGGGATCATGAAGAGTCAGACATGACTGAAAATGACTGAACAACAACAAAACAGCATAGCCATTCGCCCCTTACTACTTCCTCAAATCCTCCCGTAATGCTCCAGCAAAGAGTACAACTATCCCTGGGATCTGCAAGGCTTCTAGTGAGCTGAATTTTTGCCCAGTCCTACCAACTGGAATGGTTTCCAGGGTAGCTCCCCATGAGAGACTGAATGTTTTATCCAGATACCAACCTAGCTAAATTCAGACAAGCTCTTCACCAGGTTGGGTAGAGGAATTTTTTTTTCTTTTCCACAGCAATTTGTTAAGAGTTCTCTCATAAGGCCTAGGCACGAAGGAAGTATTCACAATTACTAAGTGCATCAGTGAAGTGTAATGACTTGTGCTTTACTTCTCACATTATTCTTCTCTCCATCCAGAGACCTGAGAGAACTGGAAAAGGGAAAATAAGCTTTAGTGGGAGAGGAATAACCTAGAAAGGTCTGAAACAGCAACCTAGATAGGACTGATGCTGAGTCATGGGACCCCAAGCAGTCAAGGGTATCATGGAGACAATATTCGGGGTTATTTAAAAGCGGGAGAGAGAAGGTACATGGGGGGTGGGGAGAAAGAAATCCAACATTTTTTTTAAAAAGCTAATATGAAAAAGGAATTAACATTTATTTACTCTTACTACATGCCAGGCACTGTCCTATACTCACCTATTATTAATCTATGGCTTTTGGGAGTAGCTGGAGAAAGTTTTAACTGAGAATTTGGCCATTATGACTGACATTTATATGTCAAAATTACTTTACATATGTTATCCCATTCAATCATCACAACCCTGTAAGAATATATGCTCACAAGAATTATTATTCCCACTTTACGAAAGAAAGAATCAAAACCCAAAGAAGTTCAGTGACATACCAGGGTCATACCACTAGTAAATTTTAACCAAAGCAAAATTTGAATACAGGCCCTCTGATTCCAAATTCAGGACTCTTTCCATGGTATCATTTTGAGTACAGGAGATATGATAAGGGATAATATGATATAGGAGAAAGAGAACTAGACTTGGCATCAGGAAAGGCTTGGGTTCAAATCCTGACAGTGCTGCCTCCTGGCTGGCCAGCCCTAGGGAACAAGAATAGGCTAACATTTAAAATAGCACTTCAAGATTTGCAAAACAATTTACAAATATCTCATTTGAGTCTGGCAAAAACCCTGATAGGTAGGTGACATTATTAACCCTATTTTATTTTATTTTTTTGTATTTTTGGAGGGGGAAGGCAGGGCATTTGGGGTTAAGTGACTTGCCCAAGGTCACACAGCTAGTAAATGCTAAGTGTCTGAGGCCAGATTTGAACTCAGGTGCTCTATGCACTGTGCCTCCTGGCTGCCGCTTAACTCCATTTTAGAGATGAGATTAAGCCACTTGACCAAGGTCACAAGCCAGTAAGTACTGGAGGCCAGATTTGAGCTTCAGTCTTCTGGACTCTGATCTATCACTCTTTCCACGGTGCCAGCTACTTGCCTAATTCTTTTATGACACCTTCATCTCCAAATCTCAAGTTTCCTCATCTGTGAAATGGAGTGCCTAATCTGTGCCCTCCTTCATGGTTTTAAGAAAAAGGCTTTATGAACCTCAAAATATAACAGAAATGGGAAGCATTGTCATTCTTTAAAAGATTTTAAAGATTAAAAGATAAAAAATTTTAAAAATTAGGCCATATGCCATAATTTGTCCTAGGCCCCTATCCCTTTTTTAGTAAGTCTAATAGTAAGTGAAAGTACAGAAGAAAAAAGATTTACAAAAAGTTATTTTGAGAAGAAAAAAAATTATGAGACTCAACCCCTGTGGTCCCTTAGAGTGTCAGTCTCTAAGATATGGTCTGGGTCTAGGTGTCATACCTCAAGTTTACGTGTTTTCCACAGTGGCTACAGGCAGGTACTGCTAACCTGTGGCTGCAACCCCTTGAGATCTTTGTCAATCCCTGTCTCTCATCCTCCTCAAGGTTTTCCTTGGGTTCTTTGTTTGGGGTTGCTTCACTGAGACATTTGCACCCAGCACCTTTAGGAGAACTGTTCACTGACTATTTTACATCTCACCTCCACTGAACATAGCCCTATCAAGACAGGTGGACTCTTATTCTCTCTCTGTGTTCTGCCTGCTACTCTTTGCTCTGTGAGTGGCTCTTTTCTCTATCTGCCTCTTGCCCAGTTTCCTACATAACTGCTCCTGAAGCTAGCTGATACTCAATGCTCAAATGCCTAGGAGTAAGAAGCTGTCAGCTTCCTTTCCAGATCTCACCAAGCTCTTTACCAAAGGCAAGGGAACACAAATAGCCTGAGAACCCTCTGAGACTAGGAAGCTTTTGAGAGATAGCACCAAAGGGGCAGAACATTATTAACCAGGGAGCGGCTTCCTGTGAGAACAAGGGCAGGAAGCACCATGGCCAGCACCAGAAGCAGCAATTCTCAACCTGTGGGTTATGTTCAATTTGTAACAATGAAAATACATCCTGAATAGCAGATAGATTCATAACAGCAGCAAAATTACAGTTATGAAGCAGCAACGAAAATAATTTTATGGTTGGGGGTCTCCACAACATGAGGAATGGTATTAAAGGGTTGTGGCATTAGGAATGTTGAAAAGCACTGAAAAAGCTTCCCTTTCTCAGGTGTCACAACAATTGAGGCCTTTCACAGAATGGTTAGAGAGCTAGCTGGACAGCACCTAGCTTCCTCCGAGAGTGTCAAAATAAAATAGCTGGCATAATAATAGCTAATACCTACCACTTTAAGCTTTGCAAACAGCTTTATAATCACTATCTCATTTTATCCTCATAACAACCATGGAAAGAAAGTGCTCTTATTATCTTCATTTTATAAATGAGGAAACTGAGGCAGACTGAGAGGTTAAGTGAATTGCCCAGGGTCTCATAACTACCAAGTGTCTGGAGGCTAGATTTGAACTCGGGTCTCCTTGATTCTAGGTCCTATACTCTATCCAGTGGGCCACCTATTCTCCATTTCAATGGCATGGAAATAGGTCTAACTTTAACTCTTTTCTCAAATATGCAATATACAGACTCTGAAAACTGCTGAGGGAGGTGGAGGGGAGGGAATAAGGAGGGAAATTTGGAACATAAACTCAAGTTTGTTTTTTCTATTTCCTTAATTATCTGCACAGGAAGCAAGACACCTAAACTCAATCTCCTCTACCACTACCACTTTCATTAACCATCCATGCAGTAAATGAACAGCATCAGTATTCCAACACCCTCTGCTATACCTCTAGTGTGTACTCAACCAACTAACCACCAGTTTTGTCCAAAAGTAAGATCACAGGGATCTTTGCCAGATTCCCAAAGCAGTGGAACATCATCTTCTTCTTTGCCTTTTCACTTTGAAGTTTTAACAAGTTGAGTGATACCTCATTTAATCTTGTAAATAATTCCACACTAACTAACTCTGGTGTTCAAGCTAATATTTGCCTAATGTACTTGGAGAGTATTACAGTACCACATAATCCTTTGTGTAAAGAGGACTGTTGGGAAGTCATGTCAGTTGGGGGAGGGAGTACTTTTTTCTGTCTCAGAACAGACCAACGCCTTCTTAAGCTCAGAAGGATCCACTTTCCCATCTGTTCAAAGCCAACTTGGTTTGTTATGAAGTGGATCCTCACACCATCCCTGTTAGATCAATGTTTTGTCTTATGGTTTTGAAAACTGAGCCCTAGAGAGGGTCTGGAATTTTTATGTGCTCACACAGACTTTAGGGTCAGACTAGAGATGTCATCTGACTCCTGTCTACTACAATGACTTTGGACTTTGCTCTATTTCCATTGGGAGCAGAATAAAGTAGTTGAAATCCTAAGATATGGGATGAACTTGGTCCATTTAATGTTATAGACATTGAATTATAATACTTTTCTGTCTACAGAAAAAAAATTCTATCTGGAAATGAAGGATTCTTCAGCTTTATGAACCCAAATGAATCTGTAGAGTTCACTAATTCTTACCAAAATCAAAAGTAAAAGTGCTCATGCAAGAAAGAGTCTGGAGTTGGTGTCTACCACTGCAGTATGTGTAACCACCTGTGTTTATGATTGTCAATAAATGAGTACCCCTTATGTGCACAGAACGCAGAATTAGTCCTAGGGAAAATCATGAAATAATAAATGTTTCATCTTTGGGACCCTTCCATCTCCCTTTCAGTGACTTCTCCCTCACCCTGGTATAAATCTATCTTTTTGTCCCTCTCCCCCATTCCTTTTTCCCCCCTCTCCACTTCCTTCCCTCTTTCTTCCATCCCTCTCTCTCTCCTCCCTGTCTCCCTTTCCATCTCTCCCTCTCCTTCTGTGTGTATGTGTGTGTGTCTCAACACACATAAACTCACAATCTTTGTCTTGGTCTTGTTCTTGTTCTATTTGGTGGGAACAAGCTCTCTCCTAGTGACTTAAGGTGGTATCCTCCCAAAATATGTAGAATTTAACAAGAGATTTTGAAAGACCAGAAAGTCTGGCAATTATAGCAGATAGTTACATGTCCAATTACTTTAGATGTATCATCTCATTCAAAAATACAAAATAGTAATAGGTTCAAGGATCACTAACAAAAGACACAGGCCCAAATAGAAATTTAAAAGTAAAATTCTAAATAATGAGTAGATCAAAGAACAAATCATAGAAATAACTGTGAGTGAAAATTATAATGTGACTGAAAATGATAACGATAAAGCAACAATAGCAGAATTTCTGGGATGCAGCTAAATCAGTTCTCAGGGGGGAAAAAATCATATCCCTACCAACATACATTAACAAAATAGAAAAAGAGAATTCATGAACTGAATATGCATTTTCAAATATTAAAAAAGCCAAAAAAAATTAAAAAAAAAACTAAAATAACCACAAAATAGGAGCTATTAAAATAAGAGGAGAAACAGATCAATTAGAAACAAAAGAAATCCACAGAAATGATAATAAAACTAAAACTGGTTCTTTGAAATGACTAATAAAATTTGTAAAGCTTTACCCAGTCTGGTTAAAAAAGAAAATTAGATGGGGTGGAGCCAAGATGGCAGAGTAGAAGCAGGAACTCCTCTGAGCACCTTCATGAATTCTGTCAGTAACGTCTAAAAAGTGAATCTGAATGGATTTTAAGTGACAGAATCCATTGGGAGATAGAGCATAGCAGATTCCCGGTCCAGGAGAGTGCACATGTAGGGCTGGGCAGGGGCAGCAGAGAGTGCATGGGGACTGTACCAATGCAGACTTAAGACCAGATCACAGCATAGTGGGAGCGAGCCCTGGACAGAGGATTCATCCACCACAAAGGCGATTCAAAGACATCTCACCACAGGATGGAAGATCTGTTGGAGGTGGGTAAGAGAAAGTGCAGGGCCCTGTAATGTCATGCACCAGCAGATTCCCAAAAGAATGCTACTGTGAACAGCTTTAAGGTTCAGATTACACAGTATAGTGAACACTCTGTTTATTCCATTACAAATCAAGGCAAACATTCACAATAGATCACAATATAATATTCACAACATTACATCTTCTCACAGAAAATCACAATATAGCTTAACATTAGAATGGCCACACAGTTTTTACTACAGTGGCCACAATATTTAGAACAAAGCATTCAGTCAATTCACAATATAATAATCAGTCTTCCACTCATGGGGCAACCATACATCAACTCAATCAGTCATTAACTACAATCATTAGAAAACCACACAAACCCTCCATCCCTCGGTGTCCAGCAAACCTCAATTTCATCCAAGGGGAGGCCTTTTCTTCATCTTGACTCTGGGCAGTCTCTCTGATTCCCTGGATCCCCTTCCATGGTTCCAGCTCCCTCCTGAATCCACCAGTCACCTGGATTCAGAAGCAGATAGCTCCCAGGTTCTTGTCCAGTCCTCAGAGGTAGACAACTCCAAGGTCCTTGTCCAGTCCTCAGGGCAGTCCCTGGCACACACCGAAGTTCACAGAGTCCAGCACATCTCAAATACTTCACCACTTCTCTTGCCTGGAACTCAAGGATCAGCCAGGCCATGAACAAAAAAAGTTTTATCCCAGTCATGCTTCTTCAGTCCTCCAGCAGTTCAGCTGGCCCTAGGACCCAGAAGGAATATCAGTCTTCCAAGCAGCCTTCCAGGCAAGCCCTCTCAGCCTTCCAGGTGGCCTTCACCAGATTCTGGTCTCAGGAATACTCCATCTTAGTTCTCAGTCAGCTTCCAGATGCTGGGAGAGAAACACACTCTCTCTCTCTTTTTCTCTTTCTCTCTTTTTCTCTTTCTCTCTCTTTCTCTGTCTCTGTCTCTCTCTCTCTCTCTCTCTCTCTCTTTCTGTCTCTCTCTCCCTTTCTCCCTCATTCTCTCTCTCCCTCTCTCTCAGCTGGCTTCAGTCTCCACAATTCTTCCTTCACCAGGAGCAACATTCCAATTCTGTCTCTCTGTCTCTAGAATTCTTGCTTATATATGCACAATGGCCTCCTGTCTCAGCCAATCCCCTTCTTTCACATCACAGGGGAGTTCACACCCTCTCAACAGTGGGACAGAGTTCACACCTTCCATACTTAGCCCCAAGTTACTAAGTGCTAGGTATCTGCCAAATTGATTGCTGTTACAGGCCTGCAGCAATGACAGCAGCTTCTTATGGAGCTATCAGGCCACAGCCTGGATGTTTAAAAATCAACCACCTGAACTTCTGGGAGCCAAGATAGTGGAGTAAACCCTAGCTTCTCTCATCCCCCTCCCTGACCCTGAAATCCCAGAGATTATTACCCCAATGTAAAATCTTGAAATAGTGGAAGCAGCAGCAGGCTTGAGAGTCCTAGAGGAAGGAGGTGACTGAAGCTGTGCCAAGCCTGAAGAGAAGAGTAAGAGGCTTCCCAATAAACCCCAAATTAGCTGATCAGTGGGAGATCCCAAAACCCAGGGGCTGGAACCAGCTAGGACTAACACCAGAAGCCCAGGTGTGCCTTAGCACAATCAAGGAAATCTGTAGACACCAGTATGGCAGGCTGCCAGCTGCTGAGCCTACCTGAGCTCTAGTCCAGGGGCACAGAGGCAGAAACCTAAAGTGGCCAGATCACCTCTCCCCCACACCTTACTCTGTGAGCCTCAGGGTAATCCCAGGGGAAACACTGAGAATCCTGGCCTTGGCCTCAGTCTAGACACCCAGAGGCTACAGTACACAAAGTCAACAAACAAGCTTTAGAAGTGTAGGTTAGAGCCTTCTGTACCCCAGAAGCAGAAATCCAATTTAAAAGCCAGGAAATAGGCAATCACAATGGGCTGGAAGCAACCAAAGATGATCAAATCCTATTATTGTGAAGGAAAAGAATCACTTTTAGGAGACACCACTGACTCTATGTCCACACCTGAGAACACAGAAGGAAATATGAACTAATCTCGAACACAAAAAGCATTCTTGGAAGAGCTCAATACAGGTTTTAAAAGCCAAATTAGAGAGGTAGAAGATAATTGACCAATTCTTTTAAAATTACATTGGCCAAAATGGAAAAAAATTTCACTGCAGGAAATAAATCCTTAAAAAGTAAAATTTGTGAATGGGGACAGGTTTGTAAAGCCACACACAAGCAGTCTTCTAGAAGAACACTACTGTGAACAACTTTCAAGATTCTGATTACACAGTATAGTGAACACTCTATTTATTCAATAACAAATCAGGGCAAAACATTCACAAAAATCAAGGTACAGCATTCACAATATTACAATTTATCACAGATAATCAAAGCACAGCATTCACTACAACTTATCACTAAAATGGCCACATAGTTTTCACCAAAGTGGTCATATAGTTTTAAACACATTATATTCATTTAGTCAATCACAAAATCCTTAATTCAATCACAAAGTACAAAAGTCAAAGTTCTCCAACCCTCGGTCACAGTAAATCATAGTCTACTCAGTTAGTAACTCAGTTAGTGTTATTTCTCAGTAACACTATTTCAGTTACTTTACTAGCATCCAAGTAAAGTCTTTTTCAGCTTGACTCGAGGCTGGCTCTCAGCTTCCAAGGTTCCTCTTCCATGGTCCCAGCTTCAACTGTCACCTGGGTTCAAAGGCAGGCAGCTGCCCGTTCCTTTTCCAGTTCTTTGTCCAGTTCCCATTTCATATTGAAGATCACAGTTTCCAGTCCATCTCAAGTCCTTCACAGTTCCTGTTTCTAGGAAGACAAGGCTTAACAAAGCCACAATAATATTCATACACATCGCCATCATCATCAATTCACTATCTGCCTGTGAAATCAACTCAGACCCACCAACAAGGTCTGAGAACTCAACACAAATCATCAACATAGAAATCAACACAGACCCACAGAGAAGATTCAAGATGTCAGCACAAATCATTAGTAAAGTCCCAGGACCTCCAAAACCCTCCTCCAGGACTTCTGTAAACATACAACCAGAAAATGCTCTTCCAGAGCTTCCAATAAGGTCCCAAGGATTCTGTACAAAGTATCAAAAACAAGCATCAACACATACAGAGCAGACAGAGTGCTGGGATACCACAAGTTTTCTCCTTCTTGACTCTGCCACTACAAGAGTCTTCTTCTCAGTCCTTGCTGTCTCTAGCCCTGGGCCTCTCCTTATATAGTTATTAGCTCCTCCTCAGGAGTTCACAGGTTCTAGGGTTCACAATTGCAAGGTTCACATGTTCTGTTTTTTAACAGACTTGATACAAGGCTCAAAAGAAGGTTGAACTGAAACAAGGTGTTAATTCAATAGCTAAGACAAGGTATAAACTATTTCTGTGCTGGCCATTACAAGATTCAAAATCTAACTGGAAAAAATACATCCCTAAAAATGAAATCCGAACATATGGAAAAGAAGCCTCAACAACTAACGAAGGAAAACAATTCTCTAAAAATTAGAATGAGTGAAGTTGAAGCTAATGACTCTATGATGCATCAAGAATCAGTCAAACAAACATGGTGGCATAGGAGCAGCAAGGTACTGTAGCTCCCACATAGCCACCTCAAATACCCATAAAATATGACTCTAAACAAATTTTAGGGCTCTAAAACACACATAAATATACCTCCCACTGAAGGCAGCTCAGCTCAAAGGGACCATCGCAGTGCTGGAAGTCGAAACCAGCCCAGCCTAAAACTGTGGGGTGGCCCTGGGGGTGGCCGGATGAGCTGAGCCAAGCAGAGCTACAGCTAGAACTTCAGGAGAGAGGAACAGCAGCAGCTGTGGCAGTTTCCAGAATTAACAAGCCATAAGAAACAAGGACTAACTGAAAGGTCAGTGGAACTCAGCTAAACTTGGGGAAGAAAAGCAGGTCCCACCAAACTGCCTCCAGGGCAAGGAAGTGGCAGAAGCAGTGGCCCTGCAGCCACATTCACATAGCTGCTTCAGAGCTCCCAGCCTGCAGACTGCAGAGGGGCCAAGTGATCGTTCAGAGGCCAAGTGCTCTTGTGTTGAGCGGCCTGGATCCGGATCATGGTCTTGGGTAGTGGTCCTGGGGTGCGTTTTCAGTGAGCCAAAGCTGGTGGGGGCTGCAAAAAAACAAAAGCCTCCTAATAGCTCCAGCAGCTGGGAAAACCCCAGCAATTTGAGACAGAGCTTTCCCCTCTGGAAGCAGAGCTCCACAGAGCTAAAAAATCATTGACTGGCCATCATGAGCAGGCAAAGGAAACAAAGCAAGAACAGCAACCAAACTCTAGATTCTTTCTTTGGGGACAAGAAGGATCAAAGCATGGAACGGGAGGAAGACAACACAATCAGAACTCCTGCACCAAAAGCTTCCAAGAAGCATGAAGACAGCCTAAAAGCTACAGATGAGCTTAAGAAGGATTTTGAAAACCAAATGAGAGAAGTGGAGGAAAAATTGGGAAGAGAAATAAGAATGATGCAAGAAAATCATGAAAAGAGA
>CM053585.1:451145099-451163164 GCA_028646515.1 Pseudochirops corinnae | reverse complement strand
TCAGTCTCTCACAATATGCCCACTGTGGAGAGGTTCTGCGTAATTACACATGTACAGCCTATATTTAATTACTTGTCCTTCCAGTGGGGGTCTGTGACAAGGGAGGAAGGGAAAGAATCTAGAATTTAAAGTTCTCTAATCAAATATTAAAAATATATATGTGTGTATATATATATATATATATATATAATTATTATAATTATTATTTTTATTAACTACATACAACTGGGAATTAAGATACACAGGCACTGTGGTACAGAGATCCATACAGCCCTATCAGAAAGTCAGAGGGGTGAGGGCGAAGGCATAGGAGAGAGCAGATTGGGGGAGGGATTATACAATGGGATGGCTGTTTTGAGGTGTTGGGTAGGGGAAAGATGGGGAGAAAATTTGTAACTCAAAATCTCATGGAAATGAATGATGTAAACAAGAAAATAAATAAATTTAAAAAAAGAATCAGTCAAACATAACATAAAGATTGAAAAATTAGAAGAAAATGTAAAATACCTCATTGGAAAAATAACTGACCTGGACAACAGATCCAGGAGAGATAATCTAAGAATTATTAGTCTACTGGAAAGCCATGATGAAAAAAGCAGCCTGGAGAACATCTTCCAAGAAATTATCAAAGAAAACTGTCTTGAGGTCCTAGAATCAGAGGGTAAAGTAATTATCAAAAGAATTCACCTGACTCTTCCTGAAAGAGATCCCAAATTGAAAACTCCAAGAAATATAGTAGCCAAATTCCAGAATTTTAAGGCCAAGGAGAAAATACTGTAAGCAGCCAGAAAGAAACAATTCAAATATCATGGAACTAAAGTCAGGATCACACAGAACCTAGCAATTTCTACATTAAAAGATCAGAGGGATTAGAATATGATATTTTGTAAGGCAAAAGAGCTAGGACTGCAACCAAGGATCAACAACCCAGAAAACTGAGCTTGATCATTCAGGCAAGGAGATGGTCATTCAATGAAATAAGGGACTTCCAGACTTTCCTGATGAAAAAGCCAGAGCTCAATGGAAAATTTGATCTCCAAATATAAGATTCAAGAGAGACATAAAAGGGTAAACAAGGAAAATACCCACGCACGCCCATACCCCCCCATACACACACCCGCACATGTGCACATAACTTGTAATTCATAAGAGCCATCCCTATATGGGAAGCTGATACCTGTCAATACTGAGATTTATATAAGTATTGTGACATTTAAAAGGGATATACATAGATAGAGGATGTGGGTATAAAAGAACTAATGTAATGATAAAAAAAAATACCTTATTAAGGGGAACAAAGGGAGTGTAATGGGAGAAAGGAAAGAAAGAAGCAGAAAAGGGTAAATTATGCCACACAAAGAGGCATAAAAATTATTATAGTAGAGAGAAATAAGGGAGGGAAATGAACATTATATGAACTTTACTCTCATTGGTTTTGGTTCAAGGAGGGATTAACATAATCATAAGTTTAGGATTCTAACATGAAAAGACACAAAAACTCATTATAGTAGGATGGAAAGGAGGGAGGGAGAGGAACACTGTATGAAATTCACTCTCATTGGTTTGGGGTCAAAAAGGGAATAACATACCTTGTTAAGTATGAAAATCTATTATGCCCTACAGGCAATAGGAGTATTAAGAGGGGTTGTTAGGAAGGGAAATAGTAGCAAGGGGGAAGGGTAGGCAAAGGGAGGGAGGTGCATAAGGAGGAAATACTGAGGGAGGCAGTAGTCAAAAGGAAAACTCTTAAGGAGAGGAAGGGAGAAATAAAAACATCAACGGGGAGAGAATAGGATGGAGGGAAAGACACAGATAATAATCATAACTATAAATGTGAATGGGATGAACTCTCCCATAAAACAGAGGTGCATAATAGAATGTATTAAAAACCATAATCCTACAATATGCTGTCTACAAGAAACACATCTGAAACAAGGGGATATTCACAGGGTAAAGGTAAAAGGCTGGAATAGATTATGTTGTCCTTCAGCTAAAGTAAAAAAAAAAAAAAAAAAAGCAAGGGTATCAATCCTTATCTCAGACAAAGCAAAAGCAAAAATAGATCTAATCAAAAGAGAAAAGGAAGGAAACTATATCCTACTAAAAGGCACCATAGAGAATGAAGCAATATCATTATTTAACATATGTGTACCAAGTGGTATAGCATCCAAATTCCTAGAGGAGAAGTTAAGGTAATTTGAGGAAGAAATGGATAGCAAAGTTGTACTAGTGAGGGACCTCAATCTCCCCCTCTCTGAACTTGATAAATCTAACCTCAAAATAAACAAGAAAGAAGTTAAAATACAATTTTAGAGAGGGTAGATTTGATAGACCTCTGGAGAAAATTGAATGGGGATAAAAAGGGAATATATCTTCTTCTCAGAGGTATATGACAAATACACAAAAATTGGCCATGTACTAGGGCATAAAAAAACCTCACAATTCAGTGCTGAAAGGCAGAAATATCAAATACATCCTTCTAAGATCATGATGCAATAAAAATTATATGTAATAAGTTGCCATGGAAAGATAGACTAAAAACTAATTGGAACCTGAATAATTTAATCCTAAAGAATGAGTGGGAACCTGGAGAGACTTATATAAACTGATGCTGAATGAGAAGAGAGCAGAACCAGGAGAAATTTGTACACAATCACAGACACACGTATGTGTGACGACTAACTTCAATAGACTGGGCTCCTCTCAGCAATACAAGGTTATAGGACAACTCCAAAAGATTGAAGGATCCAGAGGAGATTTGGAGTCTGAGTGCAGATTGAAACAAACTACTTGCTCTGTTTCTTTTTCTTGTTTTGTTTTGTTTCCTCTTTCGCACTGATTATTCCATCAGTTACAATCCTTCTTTACAACCTGACTAATGATTAATGGGAAGATATTTATTTGTAGATCCTGTATCCGAGTACATGCCACCATGAGGGTGGGGGAAGAAAGGGGGAGAAAATCTGAAACTCGAGGGACTGTGGAACTGAATGTTGTAAACTAAAGTAAATAAACCAATTTAATTTTTTTTTAAAAAGAATTGAATGGGTCAAACTAAAAATTATAGAACCAATCAGTAACTGCATTCAAGAGAATGACAATAATGAGACAACATAACAAAACTTGTGGGATGCAGCAAAAGCAGTTGTTAGAGGAGGTTTTATATCCTTGAATGCATACATGAATAAAATAGAGAAAATGGAGTTCAATAAATTGGGCATGCAACTGAAAAAGCTAGAAAAAGAACAAATTGAAAATCTCCAATTAAATACTAAATTAGAAATACTGAAAACCAAAGGAGAGATTAATAAAATTGACATTAAGAAAACTATCAAATTTATAAATAAAACTAAGAGCTGGTTTTATGAAAAAAACCCAATAAAATTGATAGAAGTTTAGTCAAGATGATAAAAAAGAAAAAAGAAAACCAAGTTACGAGTATCAAAAACGAAAAGGGTGAATCTACCTCTAACGAAGAGGAAATTAAAACAACAATTGGGAATTATTTTGCCCAATTGTATGCACATAAATTTGACAGTCTTAGTGAAATTGATGAATATTTACAAAAACATAAATTGCCTAGATTAACTGAAGAGGAAGTAATTTACTTAGCCCCATCTCAGAAAAAAGAAATTGAACAAGCCTTCGATGAATTCTCTAGGAAAAAATCTCCAGGGCCAGATGGATTTACTAGAGAATTCTATTAAACATTTAAAGAACACTTGATTTCAATAGTTCACAAACTATTTGGGAAAATTGGAGAAGAAGGAATCCTACCAAATTCTCTTTATGACACAAACGTGGTACCGATACCTAAATCTGGAAGAGACAGAACAGAAAAAGAAAATTATAGACCAATTTCCCTCATGAATACAGATGCAAAATTTTTAAATAAAATATTAGCAAAAAGACTATAGCAACTTATCACAAGAATAATACACTTTAATCAGGTAAGATTAATTCTAGGAATGCAAGGATGGTTCAATATTAGGAAAATTGTCATTATAATTGATCACATCAACAAAACTAGCAGAAACCATATGATTATCTCAATAGATGCAGAAAAGGCTTTTGACAAAATACAACACCCATTCCTATTAAAAAATATTAGGAAGTATAGGAATAAATGGAGTCTTCCTTAAAATAAGAAGTAGTATTAGGGGCAGCTAGGTGGCACAGTGAATAGGGTGCTGGCCCTGGAATCAGGAGGACCTGAGTTCAAATCTGTCCTCAGACACTTGACACACTTTACTGGCTGTTTGATGTTGGGCAAGTCATTTAACACCAATTACTCTCCAAAAAGAAAAAAAAAAGAAATATATAGGAATGCTGAGGATTTATTTGGGTTTATTTTATATCCTACAACTTTGCCAAATTTATTTATTGTCAAGTACTTTTTTACTTGATTCTCTAGGATTCTCTAAGTATATCATCATATCATCTGCAAAGAGTGATAGCTTAGTCTCTTCTTTGCCTAATTTGATTTCTTTAATTTCTTTTTCTTCTCTTATTGCTACAGCTAACATTACTAGTACCAAATTGAATAATAGGGGTGATAGTGGACATCCTTGTTTCACCCCTGATCTTATTGGAAATGCTTCTAGCTTATCCCCATTACATATAAAACTTGATGATGGTTTTAGATAGATACTACTTATTATTTTTTTGTTTTGCTTTTTGGAGGACAATTGGGGTTAAGTGACTTGCCCAAGGTCACATGGCTAGTTTTGTGTTAATTGTCAGAGGCCAAATTTGAACTCAGGTCATCCTGATTCCAGGGCTGGCACCCTATTCACTGCACCACCTAGCTGCCCCTATTCCTATATATTTCTAATGAAATCCAAGAGATAGAAAGAGAAATTCCCTTTAAAGTTACTGTAGACATTATAAAATATTTGGGAACCTAACTGCCAAAACAAACCCAGGACCTATATGAACACAATTACAAAGCAATTTTCACACAAATAAAGTCAGATCTAACTAACTGGAAAAACATCAGCTGCTCATGGCTAAATCAAGCTAATATAATAAAAATGACAATTTAACCTAAATTAAATTACATATTTCATGCCATACCAATCAATCTAACAAAAAATTATTTTATAAAGCTGGAAAAAATAGTAACAAAATTCATCTGGAAGAACAAAAGGTCCAGAATATAAAGAGAATTAATGAAAAGAAATGCTAGGGAAGGTGGCCTAGCCACACCAGATTTTAATCTGTATTATAAAGCAGCAGTCATCAAAACCACTTGGTACTAGTTGAGGAATACAGTGGTGGATCACTGGAATAGATTAGGTACACAAGATACAGCAATCGATGACTATAGTAATCTACTGTTTGATAAGATAAGCTTTTGGGATAAGAACTCACTATCTGACAAAAACTGCTGGGAAAACTGGAATATAGTATGACAGAAATTGGACATAGACCAATATCTTACACGGTATACCAAAATCAAGTTGAAATGGGTGCACGACCTAGGTACAAAGCCTGAGACTGTAAGCCATCTGAGAGAGCAAGGAATAGTATACCTGTCAGATTTATGAAGAAAGGAAGAGTTTATTACCAAACAAGAGTTAGAGAGCATTATGAAATGAAAATGGATAATTTTGATTATATTAAATTGAAAAGTTTCTGTACAAATAAAGCCAATGTAATCAAGATTAAGAGGGAAGTGGAAAACCTGGAAAGAATTTTTACAACCAGCGTCTCTAATAAAGGCCTCATTTCTAAAATATACAGAGAATTGAGTTAAATCTATAGAAATACAACTCATTCCCCAATTGATAAATAGTCAAGGATATGAACAGGCAGTTTTCAGAGGAAGAAATTAAAGAGATCTATAAGCATATGAAAAAATGCTCTAAATCATTCTTGATTCAAGAAATGCAAATCAAAACAGCTTTGAGGTACCACATCTCAACTGTCAGATTGGCTAACATGACAAATCAGGAAAAATGATAAATGCTGGAGAGGTTGTGGAAAAATTGGAATACTAATGCATTCTTGGTGGAGTTGTGAACTGATTAAACCATTCTGGAGAGCAATCTGGAACTATGCTCAAAGGGCTATAAATAATTGCATACCAGCAATTCCACTTCTAGGGTTGTATCCCAAAGAGATCATAAAAGTGGGAAAAGAACTAGTATGTACAAAAATATTTATAGCAACTCTTTTTGTGGTGGCAAAGAAGTGGAAATCAAGGGGATGCCCATCAATTGGGGAAAGGCTAAATAAGTTGTGGTATATGAATGTAATGGAATACTACTGTGTTATAAGAAATGAGGAGCAGACAGACTTCTAAATAACCTGTAGAGACTTATATAAACTGATGTTGAGTGAGAAGAGCAGAACCAGGAGAAATTTGTACACAATTACAGATACAACATATGTATGATGACTAACTTTGATAGACTGGGCTCCTCTCAGCAATGCAAGGTTATAAGACAACTCCAAAAGACTCATGATGGAAAGAGATATCTACATCCAGAAAAAGAACTACAGAGTCTGAATGCAGACTGAAGCAAACTACTTGATATCTCTCTCTCTCTCTCTCTCTCTCTCTCTCTCTCTCTCTCTCTCATTTTGTTTCCTCTTTCTCATTGTTCACTCCATTGGTTATAGTCCTTCTTTACAAGCTGACTAATGTTTAATGTGCAGGTATTTGTAGATCCTATATTTGACTGCATGCCACTGGGATGGGGAGGAGGGGAGAACATTTGGAACTCAAGGGATTGTGGAACTGAATATCGTAAACTAAAAGTAAATAAATACATTTTTTAAAAATATGAAAAAATCAAATCAATATGAGCAAAGTAAAATCACAATAAAATTAAAATTAATAAAAAGAATAATAACTGTCTATTATGCATAGGTATATGCTAGCAAAACTGAAAATATAAAAGAAATAGACAAATACTTTGAAAAAATGTAAAATACCCAGACTCTTAAAAGAGACCAGATAGAGATTTTAAATAACTTAATCTCAGAAAAGGAAATGGAGAGGTATAGAGGAGAGTGCTGGTCCAGATGGAGTCACTGGAAAATTCTAAAACACTTTAAAAGAACTTTTAAAAAACTTTAAAAGAAGCACCCTAGCAGAATCTGTTTATGAGACAAATATAGTCCTAAGTACCTAAGCCAGGGAAGAATAAAAGGAAACATAAAAGGAGACTATAAGTCAATATCACTAGTGAATATTGATCCAAAAATTTTAAATAAAATCCTATCAATCAGACTACAGTGATTTATCCAAGTTATCACTCATTATGACCAAGTTGGGTCTATACGCAGAAAATCAAGAATGGTTCAACATTGGGAAAACAATCAACTTAAAAATCAAAATATACAAAACCATTAACAAAGTACAATATTATTTTATGCTAAAAGAAGAACCCTAGAAAGTATAGGCATAGAGTGATCTTTATTATTCTCATTAAAATCATTTCTCTAAAATTGAAAGCAAGCATCACATGGAATGGGAATATGCTAGAACTTTTTCCAATAAATATGGGCATAAAGCAGATATACTCACTCTCCTCGCTATTATTTTATATAGTTCTGCAAATACTAGCAACAGCAATAAGACAAAAAAAAATCAATTAAAGACATAAAGATAGATAGGAGATAAACCTATCCATATTTGCTGAGGATATTCTATGGAATCAGCAAAGATAATATTTAAGATAATTAATAACTTACACAAAGTTGCAGGCTATAAAATAAACCCTCAAAAATTGATTGCATTTCTATGTATTAATAACAAAATCCAAGAGGCAATAACAAAAGGGAAATCCCATTACAAATAACAAAATTTATAACATATCTGGGGATCTATCCACCAAACATACAAAAGACTTTTACAGATTCAATTACAAAGTGTTCCTTAAAGAAATAAAGAACAATTTAAGTGGCCAGAGGAATATTCAGTGCTCATGACTTGGTCAAGCCAATATAATAAAAATTTATTTTTTTATTTATACTTTTAATACTATATACAATTATTAAAGATATATCTTGTCTAATTTGATAAAATAATAAAATTCATTTGGAAAAATAAAAGATCTACATTATCACTGCAATGAAGAAGGGAGAAAGAAAGAATAATACTTCTAAACCTCAAACTACAATATAAAACAGAAAGCATCAAAAATCATCTGGTTTTGATTTGATGGATTAAAAAATTACAAATCAAAGGCCAATGGAACAGCCTAGACAAATTAGAATCAGAAACAATGGAAGTCAATAATTCAGTGTTAGATAAAGCAGAGAACTTCTATTTCTTAATAACAAACTCCCTAGTTGATTTAAAAAAAAAAAATTAGACTTAGATGAATACCTTAACCTTATACCATATTCCACAATACATTCAAAATGTATACATGACCTTAATAATAGAGATCATGCTATATAAAATTTAGATGAGAAGCAGATTGCGCTTATATCTTATAGTTCAGGGTAGGAGATGTATTCTTAACCAACAAGGGAAAGAGGCAATTACAAAAGATTAAACAGATAACTTCAATCACATGAAACTTAACACTTAAAACACAGACAAAATTTAATGCACTTGGGTTAGTAGTCAGTGTTGGAGGTGTTATGGGAAGATAAGCACACTGATGCATTGTTTGTAGAGCTATGAATGACAAATGCTGGAGGGCTGTGGGAAAACAGGTAAATGAATACATTTTTATTGGAGCTATGAACTAGTCCAATCCTTCTGGAAATCAATTTGGAGCTATGTACAAAAAACTATTAACCTTTTTACCCAGTGATACTGCTACCAGGTACATACTCCAAAGAATTTTTTTTTAAGAGAAAAAGGACCCACATACATAAAAATACTTATACATAATAATATGTATAATAATACATAATAAATATACTGCAGTTTTTTGTGATGCCAAAGAAATGGAAACTGATGGGGATATCTATCAATTGAAGTGTGACTGATGAAGTTTTAGCTTATGAATATGATGGAATACTATTGTGCTGTAAAAGATTAAGGAAATAGTTGCAGAAAAACCTAGGAAAACTTATATGAGCTGATGCAAAGTGAATAGATCCAGTGTAACAATTTATATAACACCAATCAACTTTGAAGACTTAGTAACACTGATCAACATAATAACCAAAAACAATTCTAGTGAACTCATGGTGAAACATGGTATGGACCTCCAGATACAGAACTGACAGACTCAAACTACCGATTGAAATATATTTTCTTCTATTTCTTTTTTGTTTCTTTTTGTTTGTTTTGGAACATGGCTAATGAGGTTATTTGTTTTGCATGATTATACATATCTGTAATGGATTTTATCCTTTTTGATTTATCAATGGGTGGGAGCAGGGGGAGGATAGTTCTAGAGAATTTGGAACTAAAAGTAAAATTGAAAAAAAAAAACAAAAAAAAGAATTGTAATATTTGGGAAAATGTATACAGAAAGAACAACCAAAAGTATATTTTGATTTTGGGGTGTGTGTGTGTGATTGTTCTTTCCACTTACATTGTTAAATTGCAAACTTATAAAGAAAAAGCATGGTTCAAAAGAGATAAGAGAATATCCCCAACACAACTCTTGTACATTACACATTTTCACACTTTTTCAATTTATTGATCTGATATGATCAATATGATATGATATTGATCTGATATGGAATGCTCATTTTCTCCTCTTTCTTTTTTGTCTTTTAAAAATACTGTTTGTTATATATAGAATAGCTCTCTGGGAGGTGAAGGAAGAAGTATACTAGGGAACATATGATGATGTAATAAAAAGACCAATAAAATATATGTTAAAAAAAATCAAAGAATGGGAAAAAATAGATTTGTAGAAAACCTGGTTTGTGATTTAAGCCAGATCATTCTGTAAGAATTTCTATATGAAATTGGTTGGGAATTGAAAATGATTCCCAAGTTTCCTATAACATTCCTTTGTCTCTATCCTGAGCCATAATCCTACATCACCAATTGCTTTTGGAGACATCTAGAACAGAATGATTCATAGCCATCTCTGGAAAGCAGGGAGCTCATCAATATTAACCATTTTTTTCTCTTCCAGTTCTAAAACTATGATTTTATGTTCCTAAAGTTTTCTTGGTCTTTAAGTTGGAAATGACCCAAAAGGCTAAATAGAGAGAGACATATTTGCCCCTGATGGACTCTCAGACTCTCCACAACAACTATTTCAACCTTTTTCTTTCTTTCATTAAACCTTCCTTCTACTCCTCACCACTCCCAACTCCGACTTTCAGCAAACGGTCTTGCCTATTTTGCAGCAACTTGAAGTTCCTCAGCTCTTTTTCTCCATTCACTTCTTTATTTACTATGATCTCCATCAGATGATGTAGCCTTTCTCTTTGCCAAGACAAACCTTTCCATTTGTGCCTCTGATTACCCTTTGATTTAGGAGCTGGCCCCATTGATCATCCCTTCCCTTCAATTTCTCTTTATCTACTACTTTCTTCCCTTCTACCTACAAGCACATTTTGTTATTGTTTGGTCAGTTGTTTCAGTTGTGTCCAACTCCTTGTGATCCCATTTGGAGATTACTTCACAAAGATACTGGAATATTTGGTTTGTCATTTCCTTCTACAGCTTATTTCACAAATGAGGAAACTAAGACAAACAGGGTTAAGTGACTTGCCCAGGGTCACACAGCTAGAAAGTGTCTGAGGCTAGACTTGAACTCAGGAAGAGGAGTCTTCCAGAATCCATGCCCAGTACTCTCTCCACTGCACCACCTAGCCACCCCATGAATACATTCAAGTCTTCCCTATCCTGAAAAATTTTGCCCTTGACTCTATTATGCCCTCAACCTCTCTTATCTATCTCTTCTATTTTTAAACTCCTAGAAACATTATTCCTTTACTCCCTGCCTCCACATTCTTATTTCCTTTTCAGTAGCTTGCCATGTGCCTCTACAGAAACCTCTTAATTGTAAAATCCAATGGCTATTCCTCAGCCCTCATCCTCCTCAACATTTCTAAAGTGTTGGACACTATTCACCACCCCCCCCCCCCAATCCACTCTTCTTTGCTTACTCTGACACTTATCTCCTTGTCTCTCTAGTGACCTCTCAGCCCAATTCTCTACTTCCTTGTTTAATTGTCCTCCTCCCATACCTTAAGTCTGGGTATTCTCCAAGGTTTAGGACTGGATTTTTCTCTCTCCTCTCACACAGTGATCTTATCTGCTCACCTCTATGCAAATCACTCAAAATACCTCCATACTTGTTCCTTATCTCTCACTTCAATTCTAGTTCTACAATTTGAACTTCCTGCTAGATATCATCTCGATTTCCTAACACCTGAAACTCAGATTACATAAAACTCCACTCATTCTCTGGCCTTCCCCTGACCCTCCCCCTGGTGAAGCTTTCCCATTTTCCCTGCCAATGTTCCTTCTCAAATTTTTCTAGGGCATTTTGTATCAGTCTCTCCTTTGTCCCTGGATTATATTTATTGATGTGGTGTGTTTCTTGTCCTCAATAGAAATGTAAGCTCCCTGAAAGCAGGGACCAGCACTTGTTTTTATGTTTATTCCCCAGGCGTAGTATAGTATATAGTATCTATTTAAGAAAAGTTTATTGAGGGGGCAGCTAGGTGGCTCAGTGAATAGAGTACCAGCCCTGGAGTCAGGAGGACCTGAGTTCAAATGTGACCTCAGACACTTAACACTTACTAGCCATGTGACCTTGGGCAAATCACTTCATCCCAATTGCCCTGCCCTCCCCCTTCCAAAAAAAAAGCAAAAAAAAAGAAAGAAATGTTCATTGAATAATGCATGCAAGTCAATCAAAGCATACTGCCAATAATGACATGTGTGCAGGATTTGGCATTAAGAACTCACCAGTAACTTTTCACCAGAAAAGAAAGGTGGACCTTTTATGTTTTGTGAACAAAGAATAACACTGAAAGACACTGGATCCTTCCCAGTGGTGCACAAAATATTAAAAATATGTTTTAAATGCCAAAATACTTCTTTTGAATATTAAAAAGGTCAGAGAGAGATCTACATCAAAATGGGTAGATGTTCTATGGAAAAATTTATGAAAGGATTGGACAGGCTGAGAAGGCTAGGAGAGGTTGGAATTTGTACCAACATAGGGATTGTCCACATTGATAAAATAGTAGCTCCATTAATCTTCTCTTGAAAGATAATTCTCAGCTTTTAACTTAACATTGAACATTAGAAGCAGTATGGCATAATGAATAGAAACCTGGCCTCAGAGTTAGGGAGACCTGGATTCAGATCCAATTTCCCACATACACTGGTCAAATTACCCTGGTCAAGTCACTTACCTTATAAGTCAGCTAATGAGCATTTAATCAGCACTTGCTGCCTAGGACAGTGCTAAGAGAGCAGGATACAAAGAAAGGCAAAAACATGGTCCCTTGCTCTCAAAGAACTTATTCTGATGGGGGAGACAACTTGGAAAATACATATGTGATGCTTATAGAAATGAGACGGTAATATCTGAGAGGAGACACTAGGGGTTGGGGGAAAGGGAGATAGGAAAGTGCTCTTAGGCAACTTTAACAATCATAGAACAAAGCAGAGAATAGAGAGAGAGAGAAGTGGATGGTGTTGGGGAACAGGAAGATAACAAAACACCCAGTGACCAACTCAAAGAAAGGACAGTAAGGTGAGCCAAAGGCTGGGCAATTCCCAGGCAGTGTCTGTGGAAGGAATCACTAGATTCCCAGTCCTCTCAACTAAATAAGCAGGAGGAGTAAAAGGGTCTCTCTGGTTAGCATGAGATCTCACATATATCAGGTGCATTGAGCCTATAACAAGCTCTCAGGGCAGTATGTTAGCAAGGTCCCAGGTGTACTCACCAGCAACAATAAAAAGGTGAAAATAAGTGCACTAATTTATCTTGCTGCAGTCTTTCCAGTTAGCTTCCTTTTTGTGGTCATGATGGCAACAACAAACTACCAAAGAAATGCTTGTACAATCCCATTTTCTCAATATGATGGTCCTGCACCAACAGCATAGAGAATCCCATCTACTGCTAAAAGCATGGGGTGGAGTGAGGGGGGTGGGAATGGACTAGAAAACAGCAATTTGTTTGCATGCCTAAGGGGAATTGAAGGTGAACAAGTAAAGAACTTGTTTGTTTACATAGCATTCAAGACTTCAAAGAAGAAGCCAGATTTTCCAGCTAATTGGTTTGGATTGGGCAGTTCCCAACCTAATATTTTTGAATTGACACTGCAGCCATAGAGACCTTGGGATTACAGGCTATTAAAGGATAAAGGGACCTTAGAGTAGCCTATCTCCTTCTGTTACCTTTAAGGAAAATTAATTCCAAAGGATAAGGGACCTGGCCAAGGTCACACAGTTAGTTAGCAATTAAAGACAAAATAATAAGATAGTTGAATATTGTTACAGGAACTTCCTGAAGTTTGGGGTCAATCCATTACCCAAGTGTCTTCCCGTTCCTCTGTGGTTACTTGCCAAGAAAGCATGGAAAGTAATTAGCTCCTGTACCTTTCCTGGCACTGCCCCACTGGCAAGTGATTTCAAAGGTCGTTTGGAAAACGCATTGGGAAGGAGTGCCAGATCTTGGTGCTGGGGAGTCCACAGAACAAAAGTATGATCATTTACAGAAAATGAAAACCTGAATGGTCTGAGTATCTAAGTCTACCCAGCAAGAGACTTAGAGTTACATATCATTCCATCTTTCCCTATGACTCGCCTTCCAAAACCTATTTTGTTGCTGGCAATCCCTCCTCTCTTCCATATTCTCTCAGATCATCAGTCTTCTCTAATTTCACTTTGCTCACTTTCTAGTTTCAATCCTAAAGTGAATTAGTTCAACACCGTCCTGTGCTCTCAAATATCTTACCTCCTTCTCTTAACTCTGCTCACGAGTTGTCCAACTGTAACTCTGGATCACTCCCACCAGCTGCCGCCTCCACTGCTACCAACACACTGCAGAATGGGGCATGATGAAGCCTTGAAATGGAGGTCTCTGGGTCTGCCACCAACCTAAATGAGGCCATCCTTCTCCTCCTCCCTCACTGGTTCTCTGGTCTACTCCCCACAGAAACCCTTCCAAATTTGCATCCCTCGCCTCAAACCACCTCCACCACCTTCTCAGCTGAAGCCATTTGCCTCATAATTTAACTGAGAAAATAGAGGCTATTTTCTCCTTTTAGAGCTAACTTTTCTCCCCTTTACTATCTGCTGAATTCTAAAACTTATTCACTTCTCTCCACTTTTGTTTTCTTTTACTCTAGTCTCTGGCCTAACTTCTCACCAAGGACAACGTCCTTCCATATGCCCTTGAATCCATTACCACTGATCATCTCCGGCAAAGAGCCCTTCAATTACATCTTTCTCTTGATAATTATCAATCTCTCCTTATGGAATGGTTCCTTCCTTGCTGCCTAAAAATACTCCAGGTCCCTCCTCCTCAAAAAATATTCACTAAGCCCTACTATTCCCCTACCATTTTCCTATCTCTCCTCCTTTGCTTAACCAAATTCCTAGAAAAAAAAATATCATCTACATTCATTGTGTCCCCTTCCTCTCCTTTTACTCACTTCTCAGTCCTTGCACTGTGGTTCTGACCTCATCAGTCAGCTGCCACTGCTTTCTCCAGAGTTACTAATGACCTCTTCCGAGTGCTCATCCTTCTTGACCTTTGCAGCATTTGGCATTATCGATGACCTTCCTCTCTTCTCATTCCTTTATCTGACTTCTTCTGTTCTATGCTGGGTCATCATCACCCATATCATGTTGCCTAACTGTGGGAGTATCCCAAATCTCTGTCCTGGACCCTCTTTTCTTCTTTCTCTATACTTTCATATAGCTCCCAAGTGTTTAATTACTATCTCTAAGCAAATGAATACAGACTATATATCTAGTCTTAGTTTCCCTCCTGAGGTTCAAGCCTGTGTCATCAAATGCTTATTGTCTCACAGGCATCTCAAACTCAACATGTCCAAACTACAAGTCACTTCTCTTCCAGACTTGCCTATTTATGACGCAAGTACACCATCCTTCTGATTTCCACTCTCACTCCACATATCCAATCAGTCAGTAAGTCAACAAACATTTACGAAGTGCTTTCTATATGACCGGCATTTTGCTAAACGCTGGAAATTCATCGCTAAATCTTGTTTCAACTTCATTGACATTTCAAAAATCTTCCCCCTTTTCACCTCTTTCTTGGACCTCATTCAGGCCCTCATGGCTCCTGGCTGGCCTGCTATGACCTTTTCATTGATTCTCCCTTCCTTAAATCTTTCTCCACTTCAATTCATCTCCCACACAGATACCAAAGTAATTTTTCTTATGTGCAGGACCAGCCATGTCACCCCCCCAAATCAATTACATTTCAGTGGCTCTGGGATAAAATATGAACTCCTCCATTTGGCTTTGAAAGCACTTTACAACTTGATCCCAACCTACCTTTCTAACCTTCATTACACCTTGTTCCTTTTCCCTGCACTGTGTGGTCCACCCAAACAATCCTTACTGTTCCTCCTGTGGAACATTTAGATAGAATATAAACTCCTTAAAGTCTGGGGCTATACCATTTGTGTTTGTATTCCCAGAACTGAACACAGTGACCAGCATACAATTAGAATTTAATAAATGCTTGCTGATTGATTGACTGAAGATTGCTAATTTGGTGAAATGGAAAGAAGCCTGTAACTGGAGTCCCAGATCTGCTACTTAACACTTACTTCATATGGGTCAAGTGACACCTCTCTGGGCCTATTTCCTCACTGTAAAGTGAGAGTATTGGACTATGTGGCCTTAAATTCCCTTCTAGCTATAAATCTATGATGCTATAGGTTAACTGAGTGAGCTGAGTTTGAACGAGAAGACCCTCTGTATGTCTCCTCATACAGGGTAAAACAAAGACTTATGGACAGGAAGAAACTACTGGAATTTAAAGGGGAAGTTTTCAAGTACAATTTGGAAGAGGTCTTAGAGTTTTTCTCCAAGATCTAAGAGGGACAATCAATCACCCTGAAACATCTCCAGTAACACTCCTTAGGAGGCAACAAATTCAAAGATATGACCCTGTGTTTTACATCTATGTTTTCCATTTGACATTGTTACTTGTTCACATTTTTTTTAGTGGCGACAACCCAGCTTGCCTGGGAGGGAAAATATATCTTCCTAATCCTAAAAGTAAATATTACCAATAAAAAGGGATTGTTCAACTAAGTTCACTTGTCTTCCATTGACCTTGACTGAATTTCTTTACTGAAGACAACCTCTATTCTGAAGGTCTGGTGAGTCTGAAGCATGCATCTTAAAAGCAAAAGCAGGTATATAAGAGTATTTACTAACCAGAAGGAATAATCTGCTCATAGATACCTGCTTTAAAAGATATTACAGTCTACATGGAGTGACATAGCATACAGTCAGAAAACAAGGAAGACCACTTAACCATAAGGACATGAAATTTCCCTGTAAGTCAGATTAATAAGTGATAGATGGAGTGCCTAATAAATGCTTATTGACTAAGTAAAGGAATGAGGCCAGCAGGTGAAATAGGCAAAGTTTCAAGGAGGGAATGTGCTGAACAGGATTGTGAAGGAAGAGAAAGAAAGCCGTTGACGTTACCAATTATTTAGGAATAACTACGATGTTCCCTGCATTGGGCTAGCCCCTTCATCCCTGTAACTTTGGGGACCAAAGCATCCCTCCCTGAAGCCCTCCATTAAAATATAAATTGTCTTCACTTTTGTATTTATATGCTCAGCTGCTTGGTACAAAGTGAAGTCTAATGAATTTATTTTTTATTCATTCATCCCAAAAAAGGACCCATATGCTCAAAAGTATTTATAGTAGCTTTTTGTAGCAGCATAGAGCTAGAAACCAAAGGGATGCCAATCAATTATGGAATAGCTGAACAAATTGTGGCATATGGATGTAATGAAATACTGTCATGTCATTTAAAAAAAGCTAAAAGGGATGGTTTCAGAGAAGTCAGGAAAGGCTTGTATGAACTGATACAGAGTGAATGAGCAGACCCAGGAGAACAACAACAACACCATTGTAAGTGGAACTGACTTTGAACAACTTAGGAACTGTGATCAACACAATGACCATCCCTGATTGCTGAGGACCCACCTTCTGACAGAGATGACAGATTCAGGGTGCTAAATTAGTCTTTTTTTTTTAAACATGGACAAGGTGGGAATTTGTTTTTACTATGTCTATTGGTTACAATGGGCTTGTTTTTGTTTTTCCAATGGAGGAAGTTGGGAGAAAGAAAATAGATTCTGTTCATTGAAAAAAATAATTTTTAAACTAACTAATTAAAAACTCCATTGACCCTCATTGTCCTGTCCCACTAGATCTTCACTGTCTCTAGCTCTGACTCATACCTATCTCTGATGGGGGTTTCCCACAGTTCCACTCCATTAAACCCAATGTCCTCTTGAAGGAGATCATTTGGCCTATTATGCATCAAGTTCCTTACTATCTGCCCCACTACTTCTCCTGCCTAAGCGCTACATTTGTCTACCTACCATAAACTGCAGAAAAACATAAACTATATGTGTTCCACTTCCCCTCCCCAAAGTAGAATGTGAGCTCCTTGACAATAAGGACTGTCTCAATTTTCTATTTGCATCCTCAGAGCTGAGTGTAGTGTTTAAAAGCCACACAGCTGAGTGCCTAATAGATGATTTTCCATTCTATTCTAATCATATTAACTTCTGGGCCTATATGCTGATTAAGTGTTTTCCTAGCTTTAAAGATATAAGGACACTACCTGCTTCTTTTTGTGCCATGCTGAGGTCTTGGTGAATTCATTTTATAAAGTTTGTGAATCACATAATTAAGCTACCAGTTGCTGTGGAATTCTCCATCCCTAGATCAACAACAGAACTCCAATGGCAGGTTATTTTTGCAGTGGAATCTAGGCTGCCCTAAATAAACACAAGAAATCCTCCAGCCCAGAAAGCAGTTTTTCTGCTTGATTCCTATGGTGCATAGGGAGCGAAATCACAATCATATTCTTTGATTGCTTATCCAGCTTCTCCAGCATTTCTAAATCTAGGCACACAAGCAAGGAACATAATGA
>CM053585.1:451135099-451140099 GCA_028646515.1 Pseudochirops corinnae | reverse complement strand
ATTTTGGCTAGGAGGAAAATTTTTAAGCAAATAAGGAAGAGAGGTGATCACAAAAGACAAAATATGCATTTTCAATTTTTTAATTGAATTGAATATAATTGAATTATAGCTAGAATAAAAGTGAACTTATTAAGTGGCAAAATCTATTTCCATTAATATTTCAGGTATAAATCTGATAAGCAAGATATATAGTGAATAGACACAAATATATAAAACTAAAAGCCATTCTTCAATAAAAAAGTGGTCAAGTTTTATGAATAGCCTTTAGCAGAAGGAATTCAAATGATAAATAGTCATATGAAAGACTATGACGAATCATGAATAATAAAAGAAGTGCAAACTGAAATAACCCTGAGATTTCATTTCAGACTCATCAGATTGGCAAAGCTGATTTAAAAAAATAAAAAGTCAATGTTGGAGGAACTATGGGAAGATAACCCTACTTTTGGTGGGACTGTGAATTTGTCAAACCATTATTAAAAAAAAAAACTTCCCTTGCTCTTTGATCTACTACTCCTACTATTGGTCATATATCCCCAACAAGGTCAACAACAGAAAGGTTTTATATAGGATAATAAAATATTCTCAGCAGCACTTAGTTGCAAGGGATGGGGGGCCAGGGGAAGAAAACAAGAGAGATCTTAAGAGATGGCTGAACAAATTGTTATATGATGGAGTACTATTGTGCCAAGAGAAATCACAAATTTAATGAATACAGAAGAACATGGAAAACACAAGTAATATGGAGTGAAGAATCAAGGGAACAACATATACAGTGTCTACAAAAATCTAAATGAAAACACTAAAAAATAGTCATATTTTGATGAACTGTAATAAACAGGAGAACTGGGACAAAAACAGACACATCTTCCTTCTCTCAGTAGAGAGGTGGGGACTATGGATGTGGAATGTAGTATACACTATCAGATGTGATCACTGCGTTAGTTGGCTTTACTTTAATGCTCTTCTTTGTTTCAAAGAAAGGTTGAGGGGAAGGTTAAAAAAACAAAAGACAACAATAAAATGTTATTTAGAGTCTCCTCATCTTGTGTGCAAGGAGATACTATAAGGCAAATGGCAGTTAATAGGCAAGACAAATCCTATTTGAATTGGAAAAGTTGATTGGATCTTTTGCCATAAACATTCTAGTGATAGATGATAGATGATTAGAACAGTGAATTGTTAGAGTAACAAGAGGGGAAGGATGTGACTTCAATTTGACTTCATTGTAAGATGCCAGACAAGAAAAGCAGGGCAAAAAAGTAGATAGGATAAAGCTGTGGAATAAGCCAAGAGAGGTCAGGACAAAGAGAAGATTATATCAGAAATCAATGATTTCTATAAGTATAGTATTATAACACTTTAGTTTACTAAAAAGTTGCTTACATTGTACTTAGGGGTTAGTTATTTATACTTTGATCTATTTTGTGGATTTTTTTTAAAAACTAGGAATGAATCAGCATATGTTTAATGCATATGTTTTATAAAAAAAAATAGGTAAGTAATAAAATATTAAGTAAAATAAGTAAAGTATTTTTATAAAAAATCCCTTCCATACTTTGACCTATCTCTTGCCTGAAATAGACCTAACCATTAGCCTGTCAAAAAAAACATTGATTAAGCACCTATTATGTAGCAGGATTAAGGTCAAGGTTTAGGGCTAAAGTTAGGGTTAGGGTTTAGCTCTGGAAATATAAAGGAAAGCAAAAGAGTGTCCCTACTCTAGAAGAGTTTGCATTCTAATGGTAGAGACAACATGCAAACAATTATTTACAAATAGGACATAGGGGAAGAAGAAAAGGAATTGGACAGAGGTCTGTAGAAAATCCACAGTTGGCAGGCATGACCTGGATGAAGATCCAGGAGAGGAGACTGAGAAAGGAGCATCAGATAGATGAGAGGAAACCCCAGAGAACATACCATCCCCAAAATCTGGAGATAAGAGCATATAAAGGAAAATAAAGTGATCAACAATGTCAAAGGATGCCAAGATGTTTAACCTCTTTTTTAAAAAGAGGAATATTGACAAGAGACCATTGGTAATTTTGGAGAGAGAGGGTTTTGGATGGATAAGGTCAAGAATCAGATTACAAAGAGTTAAGAAAAATGTGAGAGGAGGGGAAGTGGTCTACTATTGTAGACAATCTTCATAAGGAGTTCAGCCACAGAAGCAAGAGGGATATGGAATTATAATTAGAAGGGCTGGATGGATCAAGGAAGGGGGTTTTGAGGATAGAGGTGGTATGGGAATATTTGTAAGCAGTAGAGAAGCAACCAATAAACAAGAAGAGAGTGGGAATGATAAAAGGGGCCATCTGCTGGAGAGGATGGGATAGAATGAGATCTCTTGTTCATGTAGATAGGTTGACCTTTGCAAGGGGAAAAGCTACCTCATCTTTTGAGACTGGGATGAAGAGAGAGTTGTAAAAGGTATCAGGAAGATGTGAAATAAGGAGGAAGGGAGAAGATGGAGCTCTCAGTGAATGAGTTCATTTTTTTAAAAATAAAATATGAGACAAGGTTCTCAGCTGAAGGCGTGAGGAAGGAGCCATGGGAAATTTGAAGAAGGATGAAAAAGTTTAGAAGAGCTGCTGTGGTGGGTGAGAAAATTAGTTAATCATTATTGTTGTTCAGTCATTCAACTGTCTAACTCTTCATGACCCCACACTATCCATGGAATTTTCTTGGCAAAGATACTGGAGTGGTTTGCCATTTACTTCTCTAGTAAATTAAGGCAAACAGGTTACGTGACTTGCCCAGGGTCACACATCTAGTAGGTGTCTGAGGCCAGATTTAAACTCAGGTCTTGTTGATTCCAGGTGTATTGATCTATCCACTCAGCTACCTAGCTGCCTCAGTTAGTTAAATAGGGAGGTACAAAAGGATTGCCTATCCTCAGTGTGAGCCCCGTTGCAGTTATGTAACCTAAACTTATTGGCAATCCAATCAGCATGACTGGGTGATTTTCTCCAGCTTTCTCCACCTTTCCAGGAGTGAAATCAGTGGTTGGTGGAAGTAATGTAAGACTGAGGCTTGATGGGGCATGATTGGAGATGTGATAAGGAGGAAAGGGGACTTGTGAAAAGAGGACAGGATAGAGATGAACGGGTTCACCAACAGGTTAAAATGGGGAAAAGAAGAGAGTGTAGCCAGTCCAGGGGTGATGGCCTGGGAGAGAACTGAGAGGTTAAAAGATTGGAGGTCACGGTGAGGATGAAGAACAGGAATATTGGAAAGCAGAGGAAGATGTGTAATTGTTTTTTTTTTAATTTGTTTATTTATTTTAAGTTTACAAGATTCATTTCCACAATCCCTTGAGTTTCAAATTTTCTTCCCTCCCTACACTCCCCACCCCCCCTGCCCATAGCAGCTTGCAGTCAAGTATAGGATCTGCAAATACTTTCACACTGGACATTAGTATGGTTGTATAGAAGGGTTGTAACCGATGGAATAAACAATGGGAAAGAGGAAACAAAACCTAACATGGAAAAGAAAGAGAGTGTGTAATTTGCTTCAGTCTCCATTTAAACTCTGTTCTTTCTGGACGTTCTCTGAATGTAGACATCTCCTTCCATCCTGAGACTTTTAGAGTTGTCTTGTAACCCTGCATTGCTGAGAAGAGTCCAGTTTATCGAAGTTGGTTGTCACACATATGTTGTATCTGTCATTGTGTATAAATTTCTCCTGGTTCTTCTCTTCTCGCTTAGCATTAGTTTGTATAAGCCTCTCCAAGTAAATATGAAATCCATCTGCTCCTCATTTCCATTCCATTACATAGTATTCCATTACATTCATATACCACAACTTGTTTAGCCATTCTCCAATTGATGGGTATCTCCTTAATTTCCAGTTTTTTGCCACCACAAAGAGAGCTGCAATAAACATTTTTGTAAATATGGGTCTTCCTCCCACTTCCATGATCTCTTTGGGATACAACCCTAGAAGTAGTATTATTGGGTCAAGGGGTATGCAATTATTTATAGCCCTTTGGGCATAGTTCCAGATTGCTCTCCAGAATGGCTGAATCAGTTCACAACTCCACTAACATTGCATTAGTGTTCCAATTTTTCCACATCCTCTCCAGCATTTGTCATTTTCCTGTTTTGTCATCTTAGCCAATCTGACTGGTGAGATGTGGTACCTTGAAGTTGTTTTTATTTGCATTTCTCAAATCACTAGTGATTTAGAGCAATTTTTCATATGCTTATAGATATCTTTAATTTCTATGGAAAAGACATAATTGTAATCAGATAAGGGAATTTCAGAGTTCATGAACATAGTAGCGGTGCATTTATGCATGATGGCAAGATCAGCTATCTTTGTATATGGCTTGGTGAAGTGGAGGAGTCACAGCAAATGAGTAAACAGTTACTGAGTGATGGTGTGAGGGGCAGTACTTGGAAGTGGTAATGGTTATCAAGAAGTATTACGACTCCCCCCACCATGACCAGTGAATTGAGGAGAATGAGGGAAAGTGTAGACAGAGCTAGAAAGGGTTGTCAAGGGAAAGCTGTGTCATCAGGACACAGACCAGTTCTGGCTCCCACCAGGTCTCAGTAATAGCTAGAAGATGGAAGAAAAGGAGAAGATCTAAGGTAAAAGCAAGTTTATTTTTTATGGAATGGGCATTTCAGATGACACAGTGGAAGGGGTGGTGGGCAGCTTTGTGGTGGAACATAGTGGGGGGAGTTTTTGAGGGTATAGGAATAAGGAATTGGGGAGTAGGAGATAGGGAATGGGATATGAATGACAACCAGAATCACTGGGATGGGAATAGTCAGACCACAAAAGAGTTTGTTCATCACTAAGGAAAACGTGAGAAAGATTTTCAACATTAAAAGAGTTCTGACTGAACCAGGCAAAACCTGTACACAATCACAGGCACATCGTACATATGATGACCAACCTTGATAAACTGGACTATCCTCAACAATGCACAGCTAAAGACAACTCTACAAGCCTCAAGAAGGAAGGAGATACCTAAACTCAGAGAAAGATAT
>CM053585.1:451082763-451134599 GCA_028646515.1 Pseudochirops corinnae | reverse complement strand
GGGGGGGGGGGAAGGGAGGGGAGAAAATCTGAAACTCAAGTGATTGTGGAACTGAATCTTGTAAATTAAAAGTAAATGAGTAAATAAATAAAAAAAAATTAAAAAAAAAAAAGAGTTCTGACTGCTGGGTGAAGTCCTTTTAAAGCCTTGGGCAAATCAGTGAGAGAGCAAGAACTTGGAATAGGGGTCTTGATATTGTCCTTCAACTATATCAGGTCAGGAGACCAGGCTAGAAACTTGATAGAAGGGCAACCTCTCTCCATATCACAATGGCAGAAGACTGGTATGATGGAATAAGTTTCCTTTTAATGGAGGAGGCTGAAGATCAGGCAGGAGATATGAGTAGCTGAGATGAACTGGCTTAATTAGTCTGAAAATACAAATGGATCTTTTTCATTTTAACTTCATTTGGTGACAGAAAACCTCAGGTTCATATACCCTACCACAGCAGGGCAAAAATGTGATAAGGAAGATATACTTTGCAGATCTAGTTTCATGCTTACAACAAGAGGAGGGAGGTAAATTTTTCCAATTGAAGGGAAAGGAAAGGACTTAAGAGAGGAATTGAGGACAAGTCTGGTGTAAAATACAATAAGCAGGAAGGGGAAAGTAAACCAAGCAGAAGAGTGAAATAAATATCATCCGAGCAACTCCTACTAGATGGCTGTTTGCTTTTCACTTGCAAGAAGCTAAGGTGACCTCTCCTAGGCTAGGAAACTGCTTAAACCAACAAGTGATTTAGGAAGACGTGCTTGTCTGAGGAAAGTCTGTTTTTCAGGACCTGAGGGAGGCAGCAAATTGAAGCTTGGACAAATTTGTCAGATAGACCCTTTTCCAGCAAAATGTGTGAAAGTTTCCCCCAACCTATGTGGTGAGTTTCACGTCCTCAGTAATGAAGAATTCCATGTGTTTGATCAGGGGAAATCAGGAAGAATTCTTAATTAACCTCTGCCTTGATTGCATTGGTTTTGGTACCTATTCACATAGTACTACTTCTTTTTGCATCTGTCCAGGGTTTGTCCCTTTACTTAGACTATGTTTATAGGCTCATATGATTGTATAGCAAGAAGAGACTTCAGAGATGTTTATAGGCTCATATGATCATATGGCAAGAAGAGACTTCAGAGGTTATCTAGTACAACTTCCTCATTTTATACTAGAGCAAAGGCCGGATGGCTGACATGATCTACCTAAAATCACTCAGGTATTAAGGGGGTGAAGATGGGATTGAAACCCAGATCTTTTCACTTCAGTCAATAAAGATCTCTTAAGCACCTGCTAAGTTCTAGGCATTATGCTAAATTTGTTGTTGTTGTTCAGGCATATCCAACTCTTCCTGATCCCTTTTTGGGTTTTCTTGGTAAAGATCCTGGAATAGTTTGCCATTTCATTCTCCAGTTCTTTTTACAGATGAGGAAACTGAGGCAAAGAGGGTTAAGTGACTTGCCCAGGGTCACACAGCTAGGAAGTGTCTAAGGCTAGATATGAATTCAGATCTTCCTGATTCAAGGCTCACCACTGGGCCCCACTATGCCAAGCACTAAGATACACAAAAAGGCAAAAGACAGCCTATATCCTCAAGGAGTTTATGATCTCAGAGGCGACAACAAGCAAACAAATATATACAAGTTATATACGAGAAAAGTAGGAAAGAAAAAGAGGGAAGGCACTGGAATTAAGGGAGAGAGGGAAAGACTGTGTAGAAGATGGATTTTATTTGGGACTTGAAAACATGCCCAAAGCCAGGCATGGGGGACAGCCAGTGAAAATGCCAAGGGTAGACAGATGGAGTACCTTATTCATGGAACAGTAAGGAGGCCAGTGTCACTGGATCAAATCCAGTGTTCTTTTTAATTAAGCTGTTGGTCTGACCAGGAGAGGAAAATCACAGAATCTTAGTACTAGACAAGTCCCTCACTGACAATGCAATTTCCCTTTCAATTCAGGAGCCCATTTTACAAAGTCCCTGAGAAGTAGTGATCCAGTAGAGGGAAGAACCTATTTCCTGTTTTGTCTTTGCTGAACTGGATTCTTCAGTCAAATCCAGTTGTTGGTTGTTTTTTTTTAATCGTAATCTCAAAAAAGTTTTTCATTCCTAGAAATATTTTACTGACCCTTCCCCCCACCCTACCACATTCTTTACCCTCCCATTCTTAGCATGACTTCTTTGCAGTGGTTCTCAACCTTCCTAATGCCATGACCCTTTAATACAGTTCCTCATGTTGTGGTGACCCCCAACCATAAAATTGTTTTTATTGCTATTTCATAACTGTAATTTTGCTCCTGTTATGAATCTATCTGATATGCAGGATATATTTCCAATGTTACATATTGAACACAACCCACAGGTTGAGAACCGCAGTAGAAGTTTGAAACCAGGGCTTCTATACAGATAAATTCTTCAACTCTTTATGATTCTAAAGACATTTTTGTTTGTGTTTTGGTTTTGTTTTAAAAATGCCTCCTTTCTGCTTTCTCCTGAAGGGCAAAGGATTTGCACACTCCTTGAGGCAGGATGCTTCAGTAAGATGCAGCATACCTAGACCTTCAGCATCCCAGAAAGCTAGAGGAATAAAAAGAGAGTTCCCATTTTTTGGCGGGGGTGGGGGGAGCATCTAGGTGGCGCAGTGAATAGAGCCCTGGAGTCAGGAGGACCTGAGTTCAAATCCGGCCTCAGACCCTTGACACATTTACTAGCCGTGTGAGTTTGGGCAAGTCACTTAACCCCAATTGCCCTCCAAAAAAAGGCAAAAAAACAAAAAAACAAAAAGAGAGTTCTCAGTCTTTGATAGGGTAATTAAAGGGAAGGAAAGTCATCATATACAACAGCGTTCACCTAAAATGAAGAGTATTTTGCTTATCTGAAAACCAAGCCAAACAACGGTAAAAAAGGGTCAGAATTGGGCACCAGAGGTGTCTGAGAACAAACAGGTATGGCAGCAGCATGTTGGGCTGCTTCCTTAAATGTTTCCTGGAAAAAGCAAATCATCTTATAGATGGGCACTTGGGGGAAGACATCTATTTACCATGTGACTAATTCATCATTTGACCTTTTCTGCCCTACCTCATTTCTACTCCAAAAGTAGAGGTTAAAGTTTAGTCATTACTCTTTTGCATATCTTGCCTTCATTTACTTCAGCAATTGACAAGTATTTATTATGGAAGTGCCTTTTGTTGTTCAGTCCTTTATTAAGTCATGTCCAAATATCCTTGATCACAAGATGCTATCCCAAGAAAACCCCAAAATTTCTTGGCAAAGATATTGGATTTGCCATTTCCTTTTCCAGCTCATTTTACAGATGAGGAAACTGAGGCAAACAGGGTTAAGTGACTTGTCCAGGGTGACATAGCTAGTAAGTTTCTAAGGTCAGATTTGAACTCACAAAGCTGAGTCTTCTTGACTCAAGAGGCAGCCCTCTATTCAATGTACCACCCAGATGCCCATGACCTACTATGACCAAATAATCATCACCACCACCACGATCTTCATCACCCTTTAGTAATGAATCTCGCTATGTTTAACTAGATTGGTCCTGAAATAATAGACTCCATCTGTCACTAAACAATCTGTCCCTAAACTGTCTGAGCTCATATTCCACTGGCATAGCCTTTAAGAACCCAGGATTACCTTCATTCCATAAGGAGACATTCACTGGAAAAGGACTTTAGTTGAGGAATGTATGTAAACACAATAAATAACTTAACTCGAGACTCAAAGAGATAGCCTGACATGCTATACAGAGAGCCAGTCTCAAAGCCAAGAAGACATAGGTTTACATCTTGCCTCTGATAAATACTGGCTGTGTTATCCTGGGCAAGTCAGTTCACCTCTTGTGGCTTTAGGCAATTTTCTAAGACTATAAATTACAGTCAAGGTGTTGACCTTAATTTGCTAAACCAGTGAAATCCTAGATCTAGTCCCTATCTCTTTTCCCTTACTCAACACTCATGTACAAAAATGACTAATATGGAAATGTTTTACATGATTGCACATGTATAACCTATATCAGATTGTTTACCATCTCAAGGAAAAGGGAGAGGAAGGAAGGAGGAACTAAAAGCTTATAAAAAAAAAAAAACAACAAATGTTAAAAATGGTTTTTACAAACAACTGGGAAATTCTTTTTTAAAAAGGCTCATGTACAGCACTCAGATATGTCATTGTACACCCTCATAGAATAGGAAAATAATGACAGATCTATGAAAATTCTCAAAATCGGATAGAGGAAAGGTATATGTGTGTTTCATTCTTTATCCCTATGAGCCTGGATCCTCTTTTTTCCTAGAATGATGGAACCAAGGGTCTTCTCCACTGGAATGTAATCTTGTAAGTACAGATGGTCTCGTTCTTTGTATTTGGCACAATGCCTAGCACCTAGTAGGTGATTAATACATATTTAATTGAGTGATGTATTCTAAATAACTGAGATCAGAAATGAATAATATGTCAATGTGGAAAGAAAATGCCAGCATAACAAGTTGCCCAAGGAAAGCTAAAAGGGTTGAGAATCTTTGGTCCCAAATAAAGCTTGGACAGCCTCCTGGAATTTACACTTGTCCTTTAGTCAATAGTGTTAAGTAGTCAGCTTAATGAGTCAAGGTGAGGAAATAGTCAAAATCTCATAAGCCACATGAAACTGGAAAAAAAATGAGTGGCTACAATGTGAAGTGTCACATAGAGCAAACCCAAAGGATACCATGAGTCATCCATACAGGCTTTTCAAGGCACATCTAAAGTATCATGTTCAAAGACACAATTTTATAGTCCAACTTGGGCCTATTCGGTGGGGAGTCAAGATTCACATCATAAAAATAAATCTCCAAAAAAAACTTTATGAATGTTTCAAGGCAAGACTAGATAAACATCTTCCTAGAAGACCTGACTAAAGGCAAGAGTCCTAGAATGAGATGTCCTCTCAAAGTCCTTGCTCATTTTAGGAGTGTGTGAATTTGTGGAGAATTTTCACAAAGTGATAAATTCCCCTATCAAGTGGGGAATGACTGAATAACTTGTGGTCTATGAATGACTGTGACAGAATATTACTGTGCTGTAAGAAATGATGAGCTCAGTGATCTTACAAAAAACATGCAAAGACTTGCATGAAATACTGAAGAACAAAATGAGCAGAACCAAGGACTTATATACAGTAACAGTAATATTGTTTTAAGAATAACTTTGAGAAAATAAGTTATTTTGACTATTACAAATACTCAAAATCAACTATAAAAAATGTGAGGAAAGACACTATCTGCATTCAGGGAAAGAACTGATAAGTAGATGTATAGAATAATTATATATATATGTATATATATTTTTATATATATACATACACACACATATACATATTTGTGTCTAATGATAGTCTAGGGTAGAGTGGAGGGAGGGTAGAAAAAAGGAGAAAAAATGTACAGGATAATTTTGTTGTATATTTGAAAGGAATAGCAAGTTGTGCACAGTAGATTTGCAGTTTCATGTACAATCATCTTTTTATTGTACTATGTTAAAGAAATGCTTATTTTATTCCACAAATATGCATTAATGTAATTTAAAGAAACAAAGTGATATAGAATGGCTTTTCTCATCCCAGTTATGGGACAATCACTTTCCTTAAAAGAAGCATGATTTCCTCAAAGGGAGCTAGAGTAAATGAACTTTGAAGCCAAATGATCTGAGGAATGCTAAGGAAAGCAAAAGGATAATTAAGGGATAGCTTAGATTTTAACAAATCATTTGAAAAGGTCCCTCTTGTCATATGTATGGACAAGATACAACTCCTCTAGTCCAACTACTCCAACTAGTTCTCTAGTCCTTTAGTCCATTTTGCATACAAGTAAACTGAGGCCCAGAAAGGTAAAGTGTTAAGCAACAGCATGCAGAACTGAAACCAAAGTCTCCTGACTCTTGCTCTGTTTATTCTTTCTAACCTTCAACCACTGTGGACAGCCAACAGAAAATTAGTTCAAAATAATTAGAAATCTAAGAAATTCCGTCTTTTTATAGTGGCCATAGGATAATAGAGTTAGAGCCAGAAGAGACCTTAGAATCATCTTGTCCAACTCCAGCATTTTGCTGATGAGGAAACCAAGCACCCAAGAAGTTGCGACATATCCAAGTTCACACTGGTAATAAACCACAGAGACAGGATCTGACAGGGTCTCTTCAGACTCCAAACCCAGAGCTCTTTCCACTGTCCCAAATCACCTCCAGATAATCTTAGCTTGAGGAAATGCATGCTCTGATCTGATGGTTCCAACAAGTTAAACCTGAGGGGCTGGGCAGAATAGCAATGTAAGTACTTGACTTAGAATTAGAAAACTAGGTTCCTGTCTTGTCTCCAGTACTTATTGTCTACATGATTATACTTACTACCTATATGATCTTGGAAAGGTCACTCATCTCTCACATGTACAAAATGAAGAGACTGGACTGGAGGGATGATCACTAATGTCCCATCCAGATCTCAACTGCAGGAGCTCATAAGTACGGGCCCAGCATTCAAGGACCAGAGGCTCATCTCCAGGTTAACCACAGGTAATGAATATTTTTAACCACAGTAACTCTAGAAGACTGTCCACCACATCAAGAAGGGATCCAGAAAAGCTTTAGTATACAGAAACCACAGTCTTGAAGTAAGAATGGGGAAACTCCATGCTACTTCTAAGCATATAATTAATAATTCACTTGCCATTCTATGCCAAGAGACAATATTTCATTATCTGACTCACCCAAACCTAGAGGAGCCATTTGATCCAAAGGCAAAGAACATGGTAATATACATACAGAGTGTTCTGTTCTCTCCATCCCACCCTCCACCCCCAGCTCCTAACTCATGCACATATTTGCTGCAGTAGACAGTGGTTGAATTTTTCTGCTCAGCACAGGGAAACTGGAATAGTATATACACACACAGGCTGATGGGAGATAGGAGCAAAAGAATGTTCTTTCTTTAGCAAATTTCTTGTGACTCTAAGATGAACCCTCTAAATGATGACTAAAAGGGACAAGGTGAAGGGAATGAAAAGAGGAGTAACAACACTGATGTTTGTTTTACAAATAGATGAGGCAAAACTAATGTCCAGCCTGGTTTTTATTGATGTTTAAAACCTTGCTAAAGCAAAAATTAGGGCCAAGTAGTGAGTTGCAGAACCTTTATTTCTTGGTTTCTTTGTTACTAAACCAAGGGTTGTTGATAGAAAAAGAAAGGCACTTACATATAAAATAACCCCTGTCATCTATATTCCAGAGTATATTTTAAAGTAGATTTTTTTCATTTCATTTTTCCTTTCTTCAGGGAATGTGACAAGACTTGTCCATCAAAATCATAAGGCAGTCTTTAACAGCAGTGATCTGGAGCACACACATTACTGTTAATGGGTGAGAACTTGTGGACCTTCCAATTACTTTGTCAATACCAAAGGCCAAGGTAGAAGTACTTGACTAATTAGCTTTTCCCAGATGTTGCTTTGGTTCCCCCATGCTCATAGTGGTTTGTCCTGTGTTGAAGCTCTTAGAGAGACTGATACTTCAATTTTTTTCAGAACTACATGGTTCTAGAATAGCATTTAAATCCTAAAAGAAGCTGAAGATCATAGAATTAATGTGAAGTGATCTGTCACTAGATTGTAAACTCCCTGAGGTCAGTGATCACTTCTTTATGTCCTCAGTGCCTAGCACAGTGTCTGGTCACATTGTAAACAATGTTTTCTCATTCATTCATTCATTCAGACTTAACTTGAGGAGGACATCTCAAAATTAATTTGAATTTGTGTCTAAAAAGCTCTGTATTCATTTTGGTCTATGATTGAATGCACATTCTCCCAGGAAACCTGCTTCTATTATGTTAGAACTCATCTACCCATCCTTATACAGGAATATTTCATTAGAAGACTATTATACTTTTACATTTGTTAGCAGGTAAGCTCTTTGGTCAATGAGCTATTTCTGCATCATCACAGGCTTATGACCAGACAACTCTGAGACTGAAAGTGAATATAGAAGTCACAGGACCATAGATTTAGGGCTAGACACTCTCTCATCCAAGCCTTTCATTTTCTGGATGAGAAAATGGAGGGCTAGAAAGGTGAGTTGACCATCCAAGGCCACATAGGTACTAAATGGCAAAGGCAGAATCTCTTGATGCACTCTTTCTTCTATACCACACTGATTATCTAGTACAACCCTCTAAATTTACAGATGAGGAAACTGAGGACCAGAGATGTTAAGTGACTTGCCCAAAGAAACATTGGTAGTAAGTTGTATAGTGGGGATACAAACTGGCCACTCTGATTCCATATCCAGTGCTCTTTCCCATATACCATGAACCCTTTATTTAAAATTATATTAACTTTGGTCTAAATAGCCTCTAGGGTTTTCTCAAAACTATTTCATTTGTCATATTGTCATATATGATTGTAGGAGAGGAAAATACAAGTCCAAGAATAAACATTTTATAAATAATAATGGTATTAATAGCTAGCATTTATGTAGCCCTTTAGGGTTTGCAAAGGCTTTACACATATTATCTCATTTAAAAAAAAAAAAAAACTTCATGAAACACTCTGGATTTGTTGTTCAGTTATTTTCAGTCATGTCCACCTCTTTTTGACGCCCTTTTGAGGTTTTCTTGGCAGAGATATTGGAATGGTATGCCATTTCCTTCTCCAGCTCATAGAAGAGAAAACTGAGACAAACCAGGTTAAATGACTTTCCCAGGGTCACACATCTAATAAGTGCCTAAGGCTAGAGTTAAACTCAGGTCTTCCCAACTCCAGTCTTGGTACTCTATCTACTGTGCCATCTACCTGCCCAGTGGAACTCTGGGAGCTAGGAGCTATTATTATCCCCATTCTACAGATGAGAAAACTAAAGCAGGCAGAAGTTAATGACTTACCCGGTGTCACACATCTAGTGTTTGAGGCTGGATTTCAGGTTTTGTGACCAAGTCTAGCACTAACCCTTACATGACCTAGCTCCTCATGAAGAATCTGAGCTATTGGGAGCAAAGTGTAGGTCAGTCCATGACAACTTTCCACCTAGATCTGCTGTTCCAAGTAGAACTCAAGAAACTTTTAAAGGGATTGAAACAATTCTAATGCTGGGTATAGAATCATAGAATGCTAACTCTGGAGGGACCTTGAAGATCAACTAATCCAGGGTTTCCTAACCTGGGATCTATGGTTGAATTTCAAGGGATTCATGATATTTTAAAGAAAAAATAAATCTTTATTTTTACTAACCACTTACTGAAATTTAGCATTTCATTCAGTTATTTAAAAGAAATTATTTTGAGGCTACCTTGGTTTCAACAGACAGAGGTCCATGACATAAGAAAAGTTAATAATCCCTTTCCTAGACAGACCTTCATGTCATAGATGAGGGAAGCAAGGCCCAGAGAGGTTAATATGCCCAAGAGTGGCAGAGCCAGGCCTAGAATGGAGGGACATCTAACTCAGCATTCAGTGCATTTACCATATTATTACAATAGATCATTCCATAAAATACTTTGAAATTCTTGGAAATAAACATTTTTTAGTAACATGAAATAATAGGTCAGACTTCGGTGAGTGAGTTCTGCTTTGACTCTAGGTTGGATACATATTTAACTTTTATCTCAGGCAAGTGGATGCTTATTCCTTGTAGTGGTCTAGACCAGAGGTGTCAAACTCAGAGAGAAATTGGGGAGAGGGGGTGGTTTTCACTCTCCCCTGTGAAGGATCCCTGAAGGTTACATAGGGACATAACAAACCACAAATTAACATTCTGTTGTTGTTGTTCAATCATTTTCAGTTGTGCTCAATTCTTTCATGACTCCATTTAGAGTTTTCTTGGCAAAGATACTATAGCATTTCCTTCTCCAGCTTATGTTACAGATGAGGAAACAGAAGCAAACAGGATTAAGTGACTTGCCCAGGGCCACACAGCTAGTGTCTGAGGCCATATTTGAACTCAAGATGATGAATCTTCTTGACTATAAGCCTGGTACTCTATCCACTGAGTCACCTGCCTGCCCCAGATAAATTCACTATATCTATGCTTTATTGTATTTTTATTTATTTTGTTTAATATTTTCTAATTATAATTTAATCTGGTTTCAGAAGTGTTGTAAGCTACATTGGCAGTGAATTTGACACCTTTAGTCTAGAGTCTAGAGTCTAGATTCTAGACATTTCTGTTCCTATTCCTTGGGGTATGCCAGCTTAAGGTTGTGTGGGGAAAATAGGCTTGAGAGGGAGAAGGAGATGGTTCACAGGTACGGGGGAAGGTTGATTAGCTGGGAAATGGACTAGCCCTTCTTCCAGATTGACTGCACCTGAAGTCTAGCTGTTCTTTGTCCCATTACCCATAGGACAAACCATTCCAGATTCTCCTTTGTATGGCTGCAACTCAACCCTTAAATGTTCTGTTGACAGATTTAAACAAAAATCCTGTTATAGCTGTATGTTGGGTTCACTTATCTATTATTACTGCACTAGAATTATATAGAAGTTCAAAATATTGCATCAATACATTTAAAATAAGCGTGAAAATAATGAAGTTAAATGCTAAAATCAGTAGCATAAATGAGAACAACAGCAGGAGGCAAAGTGCATTTTAATTAGATAATTAAGATACTACCCTGGTTCCTTATTAGAAGGCTAATGATGATAGAGCAGAATTCCATAAACATAATAATAATAAATGATATGCAACATTTTGTGGTTTACAAAATGATTTATGTAAATCACGCATGTATTGGACCAAGTCCTAAGGAGTTTAGTTACTGAAGTAGCCAAAAAGGATTTCTTTACAAGATCCCATGGTAAGGCCCCCAAAGACAGTGTTAAATAGTGAGGTTTGTTAATGGTCTTTATTGGATGAAATGATGAGTATTTTCATTAAATTATACTGTAATCCATTTATTTGGAACAGTCTTGGAATGTCCTCTCTTCTGTGACAGTTGATTAATTAGAGTCCCATTTTATTGGACCTCTATTTTATTCCAGTCAGTATTGATTGATATGATTCCACAGTTTGATGTGATTCCATAGAGGTAGTGATGAGAAGTCTGTATATTGTGGCCCCAGAACTGTGAATGGCAGATTGTAAATTCACTTGCTTATTCATAGGAAGCTAACTAGAAGACTTCCACCCTTTTTTTCCCTTGTTATGGTGACCAAGCTGAGCATGGTGGAGGTGAATCAATTACATGGAAAGTCCCGCAGCTATTTTTGTCGGCCCTTTATCTCTTGTCATTCTTTTATTGCCCAACATGGGGAGAAGAATATGAGCACCTGACCAGCACTGGTCCAGTTTGCCAGCCTGTGGCCTGCCTGTATACTGGCCCATCAGTATAAGTAGATGGTCTGACATGTTTATTAGCCCAATCTATGGGTCTATTCACTACTCACTGCTGGGTAGGACCTCCTGAAAGGTCAATACAGGTCTGTCAAAATCTGGTCATTAGCTCACTTGTCAACCAATGGGAGTGTCTGTGTTTTGTGTAGACCTTCCTGGAGGTTCAAGGGTCAAGGGCAAGGTCTATCAATGAGATTCTATATTTTCAGTTTGCTTTTACCTGTATTATCTGGGCATTAAGCACTATAAAACTAAGGGCCTGGAGAAAGGGTGCAGCTCAGATTTTGAGGAAGATCTGAGGTCCACTTCATTAGAAGGGGCCATGGACCTCTTAACAAAGTGTCAGTGGCTCAGAGCCCTGCCTCAGTTTCTCTTGTTGTATGTTGGACAATGTTAGGATCGCAACCTGGTCCCTCTAATTGATTACCAGCAGTGGATTCTTTGAGTCCTGTATTGGATCCTTGATCACTGACATAAGAATATGAAATGTGAACTGAATCTGTGATTTTATTGATATAGGTAACTTCTGGATGAGGAAATTCCCATTGCTAATGTAGGTAGGCACCTCAGCAACTTATTGCCTTAAAGAGTTGCTTTGAGAACTGAAAGGTTAAGTGACTATTCCAGGGTCATATAGCCAGTATGTATCAAAGATGGGACTTGTACCCAGGTCTTTCTGACTCTGAGGCCAGCTCTCTAGTTATTATACTTTATTTCATTGGTATAAAAAGAAAAGTTAGCATTCCTCTTGACTGGGATGGAAGAGGAATATATACTTCAACATAATCTGATTTGTCACCTTTGTGTCCAAGCTTCCTTACTATGATACTGTTAGTCTGATTTCAGTGCATGCAGTTTTATATTTCTAATCAGTTGGATCTATCTTATGTTTGTTTGCTTTGATGCAGAAGGTGGGCAGTATCAGAAATTCCATGTCAGTATCAAGTGATCATGTTGGTATCAGAAATTCCAGGTCCACAACAATGCAGATGGACAACTCCACACCAATGAAGAAGGGGAAGTCATCTTCCATTGAAGACTCTTTAAGAGTTGAAAGGTGGGATAACTTGCCCATGCTTACCCAGCTAGTATGTGTCAGAGACAGGATTTGAACTTGGGATCTGAAGCCAGTTGGCTCCCAGGAAGTATCACTAACCACTACACCATGTTGCCTCTCTGCTTTTCAAAATATGCAGCAAATTAGAATTACCTCCATCAAATAGACCAGGAAAATTCCTCTTCTCAAGAGACTTGAATGCCACTTGGAGGGAATGTAACCCTAGACACTGGACTGATTATATTTTTAAACTATTGATTTGGGGTTCTCATGCCCTAATACATTTGTCTTGCCTTTATAGGTTTTTTACCTCTGTCTTTTAATAGGGAAATGGGATAGACTACACCTGTTTTTACAGGTTAGACAGGTTTGGATATTGAGCTCTTTAAACAGAACTCTAAATTGTGTTTTAAATAGTGTATGAGATTCTTACTTTGGCCTACTCCTACAGTATTTACTTTGGGGGTTTTATTAGCCTTTTTCTGACGGATTGCCATTTCCCAACCCTGGGAGGTAGCAAGTTACTGGCAAGTATTGTTTTGTTTTGTGTTTTCTCTCATCCTGAGAAAGAAAAAAAAGTTAAAGGACTAGGGAAGAGGAAGTGAAGAAAAGTTAAGTCAATTAAGGATGTGAACAACTAGGACAGGAGGGAGAATGATTAATAAAAAGGTCAGACCACAAAGGCAAGAAAGGCAAAACAGAATATTGGCTAGAGAAAATTCAGAAAGTGACGACAGAAATGTAAATAACGAGAGGCAGGTATGCATAAAAAGAACCAAATCTATGGGTAGGGATTAGATCTAGAAGGTCTCTCCAATTCCAAGAAATGATGAGTCAATCTGAGAGAAGAAAAACAGAGATGAGATGACAAATTCAAGAGATACAGACAAACACAAATCTTTTACTTTTTTAATATGCTTTCAGGTTTTATTGTTATAAAAATGGTCTGCCAGAGTTTGAATTTTCATCGTCCTCTTTACTCTGCTCTTGATTTGTGTGACCTTTATAAAGTTTTTTTTTCTTTTTTAGCTTAATTTTTTTTTAAATGAAAGGAAATGGAGGTAATATGCTCCTAAAATGCCTGCTATCTAAGGTGTAAATTATTCAACAAAACCATTACTTCCCATGAAGTTACAGAAAGGACAGAAAGAATGTAGACGAATTAGTTCTTGCATATCCCCATGGACCTGGACCTTCAAAGAGTTATGCATTTATTCTAAAGGAGGAACTCCTTTTTTTTTCTGTCAGAAAACATGACTGAAACCCCATAAAATTAACAAAGACACATATTACTGGCTATTACCTGTCAGTCAGTCAGTCAGTATTTACTAAGCAATTACTATGTGTCAGACACTGGGAGTACTGGGGAAACAGTGAAACAATCCCTTTCCCCAGGAGCTTACAATCAAATGGTGGAGATAACATGTAAAGGACTATGTACAAACAAACTATACACAGGATAAACAGGAAATAATGGACAGAGGAAAGGCATCAGGATTAAGAACAGCTAGGGAAAGGCTTCCTGCAGAAGGTGGGGCTTTAGTTGGACTTGAAAGAGGGCAGTGAAGCCAGGAAACAGAAATGTCATTGGGATTCGAAGGATCCTAAACCTGGGTTTGACAGCACCTTTCAGGAGTACTAATGTATATGAAAGGGCTTTCAAAGTGAAGAAATGAATGATTACAATAGCCACTCACTTCCTCAAAGTGTTCCACAAACCTCCAAGACAAAACATAGAAGTAGTTTGTGAAGTGACCACGGTCCATGTAGGAATTTCATAGAGTTTATGTTGAAGAGGAAGATTCAATTCATTCTTCATCCTCACAAATGTGCTAGGTAAAGAAGGGAGACTAGGAGGCACACAGTCTCAAAGTGGTTTTAATTAATGATTAATTTTCAGAGCTAAGGATTAGCCCATACATCTGTAAAAATCCCAGGACTCAGGAAGGTGTAAAATGAATAAATGCATCTGAAAGGCAGATGATTTGTACACAAATATATGAATTTTATTGACACACATGATATACTCTTTCTTGACAATAAATAAAATGCAATCTTCAAGGCCTACTTGGATTTCAGAAAACAGTGTACACTAGGTAAAAATGTTCAAACTTTGTAATAGTCTTCTATGGGACTATATCTGAAAGGTAGTTGGTTGAGGTGACCCTTTGGGTTGGTTATTTCAAATAAAACAGATATGTGCAACATCTATATAAGCATGATGTTTTCCTACACATCTGAAAAGGTAGTTAATGCCCCTTTGTTATACCTCCCCCTAGGATCTGGCAATTTTTTCCAGTTTTAATGAAGTATATAGTAAAAATAACTAGTGTCACAAAAGTATATATTTCTGATATAAAAATCTTTTTATACAAATATATTTCTATTTATGCAGAATAATCATTCTCAAAATACATAATTTTCTTTATATGAAGTTGACACAGTATTAAAATAAATAATATTTTCTAGGGAAAAACTCTTTTACATCCTAAAATTGCAACTGGAAGAATATAAAAAATGATTCATTATTAACTCTACCTCAGTGTGTCTTCTGTCCTATCTTTTACTTTATGTACATACTGTGAAGCTATCTATAGACATTGGCATACCACGCCTCTGGAATTCATGTTTTCTTCCAGTGTCTCCTGCTCTATTCATCACATCTCCACCCAGATCACAGGTTTGCCTGGACTTCAGTCTAGGCAGGCTTACATGAGGGCAGCTCTCCACATCTTGCACCTTCCACCACCAGCATATGGAAGAAGTCCTGGCGTGTCAGTTAATGTTTCTCTACCATACAGAACCTTTCCAACCCCTCTCTCCATGTAGAGAGAAGGGTCCAGACTATCTAGATTGGCGAACATGGATTTTCCTATATTTCAATCATTCTTGACCCCAACATCTGGACATCACTTCCTTCATTAATTCCTACATGCTATGATTTATGCATTATGGTAAGGGCCATCTTTGGCCATCTCTATCACAATGAATGCTAGAAAACTCAGAATGAACAATGGGTACTCTGTTTATTATGAAGCTAAAGAAAAAGGGGAAACGGAGATACATGAACCTAAATGCATCTTGCTCACCCATACGGTGAGATTTAACAGCTTTCATTCTTCCCACCAAGTTTTATTAAGGCAAATAAGCTGTTCTTGGAAAGCTCTGGCTCACAGTCACCACATATATAGTCAGTAATATGAAAGTGGAGGTGTCTCGGGGCCACCTAGGTTGCTAAAAAAAAACAGTGATAACTCTTCAAGGATCTTCAGGGCCTTTTACATTGCTTCACTTTGCCAAGAAGGCACATCCCCAGGCACACACAAATGCACACAGCGCACACACACACACACACACACACACACACACACACACACACATACACACATAGAGTGTTCCATGAAGAAACTTATTTCATCTTTCTTAATTTGGAACATTATTCATGACAGTTTTCCCAGGCAGAAGGAAAAAGGTTGTCTTTTCCCGTGAAATTCAAAGAGTGAGGTGAGCCTGGCAAGAATTTGTGGCGGCGAGTATCTAAAGCCTGGTTTCCTGTACTTCTTCTTCTGTTTCTTCCTTCAGGGCAGTGATTTTGGCTCGGGACTTGTGCCTGCTTGAGTTCCGGTGGGGGAAGAGCTTCATCTTGTCCGAGTGACTGATGGCTTGCCTATAGAGACTCTTCTCAGTCACCAGCTTCTGTAGCGACTCATACTGCCGCACTTTGCACTCTTCTATGACCTAGTGAAATGTGGAACAGTTAGCCCCTCAGTGAGAATGTAAGCTAAGGTAGCAGACCTAATAAGCAGACAAATCAGAGGGGAGAGTGAGAACTTACCTGAGTTCTTAGGGAGAGATAAAGCCCGAAGGCCCCTCTCCAAAGAGGAGGTAGGTCAGCGTCAATGTTATCTCATTTACTCAATCTGAGTAATTAGGCTCTAAGGAGGCCTTAAAGTTACCTGGGTTATATACTACAGGCCTTACATATAGCAGTATGCCAGTTTTTCAAAATCAGTCCAGCAGAGGGTTACCACAATCAAAACAAACAAAATTAGCCATAACACAACGTGTCAGTAAGAAGCAAGTGTCAACTGTGACAGGTAAAATATTGACCACCTTACAGTCCTACTCTAATGCCTTCTAAGAAAGAATGCCAAAGTCCTTTACCAGCTTCCATTGTAGAAATTTAATTCATTTCCTAGTACAATAGAAAGGCTGTTGAATTTGAAATCGAAGAAGTTGAATTCAAACCCTGTCTCTGTCATTTACAGCTTTTGTGACCTTGGGCAAGTCACTTAATCTTTTGGGTCTCAGTTTTCACATCTGTAAAGTGAACAGATTGGATGAAATGAACTCTGAGGTTACTTCTAAGTTTAAATCAAAAGTCCTAGGATCCATCACTTAGAAATCATTGTATGTTTAGTATATAGCAAAACCAGCAGCCTAGTAAGTATGGAGTATGAAGTTAGCATGACATTTTTCTTGACTGAATGGCATATTACAAAGAAAAATATTTTTATTTCATTTATTTATTTCATTCTTAACAACAGTTATAGGTGTCTGTTGGTACCATACAGCTTCTTTTTTTTACTTTCTATTTATCATAGCATTCAATTTTTAAAATTTTGAGTTCTGAATTCTATCCTTCCCTCCAGTCCTTCCCTGACCCAAGAATGACATATTACAATCTGTAATATATAAACTGTTGTTTGTCTTTCATTTTTGAAGATCAATGACATCATAGAGTGATGTCTTGATTTGTGTGTAAACTGAATTTCAGTGAGTCAGAGTTGTATAGAATTCCTCAGCTTCATCTCTCTTTCAGAGTCATCAAAGTCCAATGGCAAGACAAAATCTTCAGTCTCCTTCAAGGCCTTTAGAACAAATTGTTCTCATTCACTCCTTACACAGGGAGAAGCCTTCATATGCTTGAGGTATACCTCCCTCTAACTCATTGATGGGTTTGAGGTCCATTGGTTTCCCTCAACCTGGTTTAGTCTGTCTGCCAAAACAGTTTACCAGGGTGTGGCCACTGTGAATGCCACAGTTCCTTAGAGCCAAAGGTGAGAGTTGACTAGCAGGCAGACACCAAAGGTACATAAAAAGCCCTGAAAAGGGCTCAGCAAGCCCTCACACAGGAGCTGCTTGTCCTCCTTGAATATCCTATACATCCCAATGGGCAAACTAGAACCCAATTTCATTCACACAGTTAAGCCATCAGTAAGACCAGGAGCCTACCTTTAGATTCATCACTTAGATAATCTAAAAAAAAAAAAAGCAGCTTCTTAAACATGGAAATGTTTGTACTTGCTCAGGGATGCACAAAGACTTGACAGAAATAATGTGAGGCATCCTTACAATTGCCTTGTGACTAAGCCCAAGGGAGCTTCCAATCATCATTTAAAAAAATTGTTGGAGATTTTGCCACTAAGAGGAGGGTGGGGGAGAGAACCAAAGGGAGCTTTCCACAAGGAATAGAAGCTGTTGAACCTTTCAACAGGAACAATAACAACAATGAAATGAATCATATGTGAAAAGAGATTACCTGATACTAATGAGTGCTCTATATTTAAGTGTATAAACAAGAAAAATTCTAGAGGCCAACTAAAATACAATCAAATACAATACAGAATTTAGCACAACATAATTCTGCTTTGGATGTCATCCAAGAAGATTTAATTAGAATAAGTACCAGAAGGACCTCTTTATAGGATAGTTTCATCTGAAACATGGTCCCACAGCTTGGACCCCAAGCAAAGTCTCATAAATACTCCTCATTAATAAGCAATCCGCTGCCATTTCATACTTACTTAATTCCAATATGACCTCACTGCTTGGATCAAATCCAGAAAGTTGGGCAGCTTTGAGTAATACTCAGTGGCCTCACATGACACAATCCAAAGGAAGGAACTTCTACACTGGGAATATTTGCAGAGACTTTCTAAATATAGCCTTCTTGGACTTACCTGAGAACCTGAACTTAAAATTCTTCAATAAGGAATTAAATAAGGAAATCAGATTATAAGTAAATTACAAAATACTTACCAAAAATCGCTGACACTCCAGCATTGCTTCTATCCTGTGTTCAGAGAGGATTACAGTGCAGTCAGCAAATGCATTCTTTAGCACTCTTCGAATGATTTGATATGTTCTTTAAAAAAAAAAGAGAGAAAGAAAACAATGAGCACCTGTAACCATAGAACTTTAATGATCTAGCTTTATGGGGGATCTTACTAAATAAACACAAGCCTGTGTCTTCTATGACTCTTGAATAATTTACCACCCTTTATTAAAAAAAAAAAACAACATTTATAAAGGGAACTTTTTTTTTTTTTTTTTGCTTTTTTGGAAGGGGAAGGCAGGACAATTGGTGTTAAGTGACTTGCCCAAGATCACACAGCTAGTAAGTGTTAAGTGTCTGAGGTTGCATTTGAACTCAGGTCCTCCTGACTCCAGGGCCAGTGCTCTATTCACTGCACCACCTAGCCACCCCTAAAGGAAACATTGTTGACACAGAATTAATTATTATCAGTTTTTTACCAACAGGTCATATTTTTTAGCACATGGAAGGAAATTCATGGGGCAAATATTTTAAGGTACCAAAATAAAATATCTTCTATAAAAATCACTAATATTTCCATCCCATGAATATACTACTGTTTGTATTCTTGTCACACACTACTGATATCACTTCTGAATTTGTGCTTGAAATTTTAAAAAAGGAAGTTAGGTAGCTAGGTTTTGCTTGTGTAACTACACAGCTCCATCCTCTGTTAATACTACAAGTTTGCATAGCATTTTGAAGTGGTCTCCAAGAGCTAGGAGTGTGACTCAAATAATCATGCATCACTGGACACTTAGTATCAAAGCATTTTCGCTATGAAATCTTATTGTATCTAGATGAGTGACTTCAGCTTACAAAGGAAATGGCGTCATGGAAATGTGGGTCAATGTTAACTAGATATGAATGATTCTGCTCTTTCTGTTTTGTCAAAAGAATAGAAACACTGCAACTTACATAGGATCCAGATGAGCACTTGGTTCATCCAGCAGCAAGATTTTTGCCTTACTGAGAACAGACCGAGCCAAACATATCAACTGCTTGTGGCCATGGCTTAGAACACAACCAGCATCAACAAGGACAAAATCCAACTTGCCAGGAAACTGCTCTATCACAGACTTCAGTCCTACCTACAGGAAAAGGAATAGAGGAAAAACATCTCGCTTAGTGACCATTCACACGTCTTCAAAATGCCATATGAGTAAACACGCATGATTTGGAAAAGGTAGAATGGAACATCTCAAGTTCTAAGAAGCATCCAATTTAACTAAAGTTTATAAACTCTCAGGATGAATTGGTTGAGAATTTTAGCACTTAAAAAAAAAAGAAATTCATTTGTTTTTTACTTTGAAGTAAGAGAATGTCTTGATATATGAAAGAATTACAAGGTTGTATAAGAATAGTATCAGGAACTCTAAAGTCCAAACAACATGAGCCAGGTGATAAAGGATGCTTGTTTGTTTTATCTGTGTTTAAGGTCTGATGAGAAATAAAGCATCAGGCTGCTGCTTGGGGTAGATGGGACATTAACAGTAGATGACTGACATATGAAAAAATGCTCTAAATCATGATTGATCAGAGAAATGCAAATTAAAACAGCTCTGAAATACCACCTCACACCTATCAGAGTGACTAATATGACAAAAAAAGGAAAATGTTGGATTTTGGAGAGGATGTGGGAAAAATGGGACACTAATGCATTGTTGATGGAGTTGTGAACTGATCCAACCAATCTGGAGAATAATTTGGAGCTATGCCCAAAAGGCTTTAAAACTAGGCATATACTTAGTTGATTCAGCAATACCACTGCCAGGTCTATATTCCAAATACATCCCAAAAAAGGAAAAAAAAAGACCTATTAGTACAAAAATTTTTATAGCAGCTCTTTTTTGTGGTGGCTAAGAACTGGAAATCAAAGGAATACCCATTAGTTGAGGAATGGCTGAACAAGTTGCGGTATATTGTGGTAGAATTGTAATTGAATACTATTGTGATATGGGAAATGACAAGCAGGATGATTTCAGAAAAAAACATGGAAAGATTTAAATGAACTGATGCATAGTGAAGTGAACAGAACCAGGAAAACATTGTACACAGTAACAGCAATATTGTATGATGAAAAACTGTGAATTACTTAAGCTATTCTCAGCAATACAATGATCGAAGAGAGTCTCAAAGGACTAATGATGAAGCATACTATCTGCCTCCAGAAAAAGAACTCATATTGATTGAATACAGCATGCTATTTTTCACTTTCTTTTTCTTTCTACCCTCCTTCCTTTTTTCTTTCCTTTTATTCAAGTCTTCTTGTACACAATGGCTAATATGGAAATGTTTTACATAATTGCAAATGTATAACCTATATCTGATTGCTTTTTTTCTCAGGTCGGGAAGAAGGAGGAAGGGATAGAATTCAGAACTCAAACTTTAAATAAAAATGTTTTAAAAATTGGGAGAAAATAGTGGACGACTGAGAAAATCTAATCTTTCTCCTATTTTGCTTCTGCATTCTCTAACAAATAGAATAATCTAAGTAAAGAGATGATAAATGAGTTTCAGGCTATCTTGAATGAGTTTGAATCTACAACCTAAAAGTAATAAAAGACACCCCAGGTGATTCAATTGATATTCACAATTCTAATGTCCTCTCCATTTTATAGATGAAGAGGCAAATAGAAGTTAAGTGACTGGCCCAGGGTCACATAGCCAGTAAGTGTCTGAAGCTGGGTGGGAACTCAAGTCTTCCTGACTACAGGCCCAGTGCTCCATCCATCATACCACCTAGCTACCTAGTCAATTAGTCCAACTATACCCAAAAGATGAATTACATTCATAGCATCCTTTACAAGTGTTCATCTATAGGTTCTAGGACTGGAAAGGGGATTAGAACCGTAACTATCAAGGGCAGCCTAATTCTGGTTAGTCATTTCACACATATGATCTCAGGGGACCAAGAGAATACACATAGATGATTTGACACAACTTATTACCATAAAACTTTTCAGTGAGTAAGTAGCATCATTTAATATATGAAGAACAGCATATTACTGATATGGGAGAAGTAGTAATAAGAATAATTAACATTTATAGAGCACTTGAAGGTTTCAGCTATGCACTGTCTCATTTGACCTCCACAATCCCTCTGTATAGTAGTTACTATTAAATTTGGGAGAGGGTGAGGTAACATTTTTGTAAGCCTTTTGGCATTTTAAAAATATGTGTGAGACTCATTAGTATTTCTTTTGGTTTATCTTGCAAATATTCTTATGATTCTGATTCTATCCTCTGGTGTGAACTGGCAAGATATCAAACTGTCATGAGGTTCAGATACTTTTCCTACTCTAATTCCACCCCTCTCCCACACTGTATTTCTCAGGAAACCTAAAAATGACATCCTTAAACCTTACCTCCTCTAAACTGTAGATCAAAGATGTCTGTGTATTGTTTGCAAATTTAGTTAATGTTTTATCTAAAACTTTCATGAAAAGAATTTTTGTTGGGTAATAAGGAAACTTAAGTAATGAAAATGGTAAGTGGTGTTTTATTAGGTCTATGTTAAGGTTGGGCACTCAAGAAGTAAGTGTTTAACACTCAGTAACAGCTCAAAGCTCCTGACAGAACTAGCATGGGTATGGTGAAGAGAGGTGAGGGGAAAAAAAGGATGATTTGGGATATAACAGTATTTGGAGAAGGACTAGAGCATATTAAAAATAAAAGGACAAGAAAAGTTTGGTTTTTAAAGATGTCAGTTAAATTTGATAAACATTTTAAAATCCCATGGCTTTTTGATCTATGATACCATCATGCTATTATCATGAATCTCTCATTTACTCTGAATGTTTGGTAAATTACAATGAATTACATTATCTTTCTCTGGTATGATGCCTGAAGCAACAGTCCAAGTTCAATCTTATGCATAGGCCAAGTGAGTGACTACCTATATGGTGACACTTTAATGTTATACCTTTCCCCTTCCCTCCTCCCCCAAAAAAGGTCCCTCTTCAAATGACAAAATCATTGGAATTTCTCCATCAATGGACCACAATCTCTATGGCAAAAAGGCTTGTATGGCAATTTGGGGAATGCACCAATGTCTTTGAGTTTCTAGTGAAAATTTTCTAGTAAAGAATTCTAGGGAAGAATGTTCTTTTCTATATATTTTATTTCCTTTAGAAATCATGCGGTCTTAGTTTGAGAGCAGGAAAATATCTTAGATATTGTGTAGAACAACACTAATAATAATAGCTAATGTTTATGTAGCCCCTACTATGGGCCAGGCACTGCGCTAAGCACTTTACAATTAGTATCTCATTTCAGCCTCACAAAAACCCGGGGAGATATATGCTATTGTAATCCCCATTTTACAGATGAGGAAACTGATGCAAATGGAGAGCAAGTGACTTGCCCAGGGTCACACAGTTTGTTAGTATTGGGGGCTAGATCTGAACTCAGGTCTTTCTGACTCTGGGCCCAGCATTCACTGTGCCACCTAATATAATATTTAATTTCACATATGAGACAGGTGAAGGAAGCCCAGAAAAGTCAACTTTCCCAAAGTTACATAGGTAACAGGGGCAAAGCTAGCTTTGGAAGGTCGTAAGATCACAGGATCAAATATTTAGTGCTGGAAAAGATCTTGGATGTCGTCTGGTCTCCCCCTTCCCATAATTTCACAGAGCACAAAATTTACTCAACATTCAGTAATCTTTCATTTATACCACACTTCCTCTCCTAATAGCCTGTGAGCAGCCATGCTCACATGGGAAGAGGGGATTCTGACTATTCTGTCTGTCATCAGGGAAGTCCTAAAGATGGATCTCTGCCATCCCATAGGGTGGCCAGCTTTATCCTGAGGATATCTCCTCATTACAGAGATAAGAAAACTGAGGCCCAGAGAGGTTAAGTGATTTGGATAATGTCACATAGCTAGTGGCAGAATCAGTATTAGAATCCAGGTCTTTTTGATACTAAATCCTGCATTTTGTCCCTTGTATTATATATTCACTTGATGGATCCTTATCTACAATAACTTTTGTATTTTGAGAGTAAGCTATGTCATGAATTTAATTCATCCCAACAAATATTATAAACATGTTCCTGAACGAAACAATAGGCCAGGCATTTCCAATATTATGTTACTAGTGACAACCATTTTTATTGTCTATGGTTGGACTATCTCTTTCATTATAGCAAACAATTGCTTCAGTTGCCATGTACACATCTTTGGTAGATACCCTTACCTCATCTGCAACTTTCCATAATTCATGATCACTCCATTGCCCATAAGGATCCAGGTTTTTTCTAAATGTTCCAGAAAATATAAATACTTTCTGTTTGGGTAGAGAAAAAAAGGAAAGGACATGCTTAAAAGCTTGACTATATATTTTAGAACAAAAATAACAGCAACAACAATAATAACAATAATAGAACAAAAATAAAAGCAATGCTTTTTGTTGCAAATCTATTTAATATCAAATCTAAGAAAAATTCGGTGCGGATTGACACAATTCCCACTGACTTAGACTGGGAAGTCCATAACAATGGCATTCCTCATTTCACAATCCACGGTGAATTTTTGACTCCAAGCAAAGTTGCTTTTATGGATTTCTTTTAAAATATTCAATATGGTATAGAAGAAAGAATCAAGCAGTTGAAAGTTATATAGAATTCTTTATTTTGGTTGGATTTCCTCATTAGTAGAAAATATAGGATAAAAACATTATAGGGATAGGGACTAGATCTGTGATTTCACTGGTATAGGGAACTCTCAGACAAGAAAACACCCTTTACCTGTGCAGGTCAGCACCTTGTATTCAACTTATAATCTTAGAGAGTCACCTAGAGCACTTAGAGGTTGAGTGACTGCCCAGGGTCACGATTCACTATTTCAGAAGTGGTACTTGAATGTCGGACTTCCTAGCATCAAGAACAGTTTTCTATCCAATGTAACTTGATGCCTCTCTAAAACATTCTAAATGTGTAAAGTAGCCAATGATTACTCACTTAAAAAAAATTCTTGAAGCTCTCAAATTGGAAGTACGAATAGGAACAGAACATCCTATGGTTATCTCACAACTACCCCAGTGAGGATCAAAAAAAGTACTAAGATGAGTAATTATTTTCCAAGATCCAAGAAGAAATTATAGCAAATACATTTTCCCAAACCATTTCCCTCCAAAAGAGACAGGCAGAAGTCTACAGATAATATGGAAAGGGTTATAAAACTCCTGCCTTTAAATATAGCTCATGGAAGCCTTCCCACCAGAAGACTAGAAAGGAACTTGAAAGAAACCACCAATCACCTCCTACATGTCAAAATCCAGATCTTCTAGATCAAAGGGGAAAAAAAAAGAAAGAAAGAAAAAAAGATCACATACCAAGGAGTAAGAGTTAGGATTACACAAGACATAGCAACTAACACTTAAAAAGAGGAAAACTTGGAATGCTATTCTAGCAGAGAAAAGATAAAGGCATGTAAATAAGAATAACTTACCAGAAAAACTGAGTATAATGTTACAGGGTAAAAAAAAATTAACCTTTAATGAAATAAAAAATATTAAAGTATTCCTGATAAAGACCAGAGTTGAATAGGTACTTTAAAATGCAAACATAGATTTCATGAGAAATAGAAAAAGGTTGAGTAATACATTTGAGCAACTGGAAGAAACTAAATGATAAGGAAGTTTATATTCTAATTGGAAGGGAAGAAAAAAAGCACCTTCTCAGAATCCTAATGTTTTCAAGAGTCACAGGGAAATAAATAAGTCAGAGGACCTGAGAGAAGTTTTGTTTTATTTTGATGCTCTTAAGAGAAAAAGAAAATGAAGGTAAAGGAGAGTGAGGAAGGGGTGAAATTTTATATCTCATATAATCAGAGTATTTGAGAATAACATTATACAAACACAGATAAAGGGATGGGGAAAGTGTGTACATGAACCTCAGTTTCATCTGATCTGGACAAAGGAGGGTTCAATGAGAGCATGGGTGCACATGTACACACACACATACACACACATGCATGCATGTGTATGCACATATACATCCAAAGAGTTGGGGGTAAAAAACCCATTAAATTTACCAGAGAGTCAAGCTGGAAGAGGGATAGGAGATATGAGGATTAAGAGGAAGGAGAGATTTAGGGGAGAATTAGTCATAAGCAAAACAATCTCTGACTCAAGAAGCTTGCACAACTTTTAAATCTTGAGGTGATGATAAGGGCTGGGCAAAAGGAAGAGAAGAGGCACCATGGAGCAGTATATGACTACATTCCTTTCTCACAAACATCTTTTTTTTTTGTAAGAAGGGAATGGCGGGGGATAGGGAAAGGTATAAGAACACAGGATAGAAGGAAATACAAAATTATCAATCATAAGTGCAGATATGAATGGGATGAACTTATCCACAAAATAGAAGAGAGTAATAGAATGAATCAGAAAGCAGAATCCAATAATATGTTGTTTACAAGAAACACAAAGATTGACAAAGAGATAAATAAAGGGATGGAGCAAAATCTATTATGCATTGAATGGAGACTACAGAATTAAAACCTTTTTGTAGAAACAAAGTCAATGCAGTTAATATTATAAGCTAAACAATAATGTTGCTGGGAGGAAAAGGACATTGGAAAAGGACAGGGGAAAAAGGATAATTGAAGGGCAGCTAAGTGGTGCAGTGAATAGAGCACCAACCCTGGAGTCAGGAGGACCTGAGTTCAAATTCGGCCTCAGACACTTGACATACTAGCTGTTCGACCTTGGGCAAGTCACTTAACCCCAATTGTCTTGCCTTCACCTCCTCCAAAAAAAAAAGAATAATTTAAACAACTTTTAAATGCAAAAAGAACAGAAGGAAGTATAAAAGAAAAGAGATAAGCATGACAGTTTTGAAAGTCACATGTTATATTTATTATACGCTTTTTTTAAAAAAAAGAAAGTTGTATACAATAGGAATTTGCAGTTTCACTTGTGATCATCTTTTTGTTCACCTTTGTATATGGAAATGGTAATTTTGGGGTATTTATTGAGTTTTTTTGAAAAGGGTTCTTGTTTTTATAAAAGCATTCATCATAGGTTTCTTTTAAAAAGCAAGATTTCTTGATTCTTTTAAGAAAGAAGGGAAAGGAAAGAAAAAGAAGGGAGGAAACATTAAGTGCCTGCTACATACCAAACATTATGCTAAGTGCTTTACAAATATTCTCTCATCTGATCCTCACAACAACCCTGGGAAGCAGTTGTTATTATCCCCATTTCACAGCTGGCAAACAGAAGTTAAGTGACTTGCCCAAGGTCACACAGCTGCTAGTTTGTGTCTGAAGTTAGATTTGAACTCAGGTCTTTCTGGCTCCAGGTCCAGTATTCTATTCATTGAGCCACTTAAGAGTTTTTCATTTTAAAGTAACTGGAGTTAACAATGATTCTTGTAATCAAGTTACTCTTTATGAAACCTTTCCTATGCCCTTTTTAAGTGAAGGCATATAGGGTAAATAAACAGTCTCATTATAAAATTAGAGTAATCATCCTATTAGCTTTGCATGCAAGTTAGACCGACCAGAGAGGAGTCATTTAGACACATAGATATAGGATAGGTATAACAACATACAGAAATCTCATACTGAAGAAAATTGGCAATATGAGTTTTTATCTTTCTCTACAAATGCTAAAGAAAGTTTAGGGGCATAAACTATTAAAACTAGAGGCATAAGAATACTGACATGTCAACCATTTCTTTCTTCCCAGCAGGCTGTGCTTTTGACCCTTTGAAAATGAAATTTGAAAATTATTTTCTAGGGCTAAATATTCAAAGCCTGAAGTGTGATGAGCTTGATACCTTTAAGGAAATAGTTCTATAATTTTTGTTTATAATTCATCTAACATTAAAATTATAGTGTACTACCCCCAGGTAAGGAAAAGTTTAGTGAACAAACTAGCTCTCTCACTCCTAAAAGTTTCATATCATTAACTAAACATTTAGATTTCTCTTACAAATACTAGTTAGTATTACTGGGTTGATTGGTGCTTCTTTTCAAAATGATTTCAGTTTTTGAACCAAACTAAACAATTTTTTTTATCAGCATCTGTGAATCAGAATGAATTATTCTCTCTATAAAACAAATGCTTATAGAACATGAGGTTTCAAGTATATAAATATTTATTTAATGTTATGAATAGCGTAAAGCATAATTCTTGGGAATCAAGGAACTGTGAGGAAATGATTGACCTTTGGAAAAATTACTTAGCTGTGAGTGGCCTGATTTTCCCCTTGTGTATTGTACCCAGTGTGGTAAGAATAAAGTAACTTCCATGGAACACTCTGAGTGCCTCTGTAAACAGGTACCATATGAATAGGCATTATTTAACATGTGATATCAAATGAATGATTAGAAAGCAATCAGCTAATGATAGTATCACACTGTATCTGCAAGTAAATGGACACTTACAGACTACAGATCATCCTGTTTCAATGTAGCCTAGTCTGGGAGTGACAGTTGTTCAAGCTTTTTACTAACTTGAAATGGTCCTCATCTATTTCTTATAAATATGCTATCATAACTCCAGAAGTACTACCATAGAGTTAACCCTTCCTCTTTCTAATGGTAATAATTTTTCCATTTCTTTGCTTCTCCCATCCTAGTCATAATCATCATTTTACCATATCTAAACTACTTCAGCATAGTAGATTTGCAGGTGTGTGTACAATCATCTTTTTTATTGTACTATGTTATAGAAATGCTTATTTTATTCTATAAATTCAAAATACAAGAAAAATAACAAACTACTTTAATAGCATCTTTTCCTGAATAATGGCACTACAACAATCTAAGCTATTTCTGGAAATGCTAGAGTCCTCTTTGGTTGTTGAAATGCCAAGCCAAATAAGATTTTTTTGCTGTTTTTCTAGAGTGAGTTTTGGTTAATCAAGTGCCTTTGAATCTTGCCTTTGATTGTATCAAGAGTCTTTGATAAGAAACAGTATACATTGTATTGCCCTTAATAGGCTTAAGAGAGTTTGAAGATCTTCGCTGTCTCTTAATAGGTCGAATATAATCACAGGGGAGTCCATGGTAGAAGAAGCTTACAAAAAGAGTAAAACAGGAAGGAGCAGATAAGAGCACAAGCAGAGCACAACTTTGACCAGGCAGAACTGAGAGAATGTTTATGATGTCGGCACTCTGTTGGTCTATGTTGAAGTCTTGTCTGCTGTTCTGTGTTGATTTCTCAGACAGAAGTACTGTCTGTTGTTCTGATTGGTTTCTCAGACAGACAGTGAATTGAGATGATGGTGCTAGTAATGTGTATAAATATTGTTGTAGCCCTGTTAAGTTTGTTTTCCTAGAAACAGAAACCATGAAGAGCTTGGAGTGTAATACTCTCTGTGAGCTGAGATATGGAACAGGAGGGAGAGCTGCCTACATGTGAATCCAGGCAGGAGTTGGGAGTGAATGAATCCAGGTGAGAGCTAGGAGTGATCAGCTTGTGGAGAAAGACTTGTGGTGAAGGAGCTGTGGGGGCTTGGAAGCCAGCACGCAGCAAGATGAAATAGGACTTTACTTTGGATACTCTGTATTGACTGAGGAGATTTGTAACTTACTGTGACCTAGGGGTAGACGGTGTTTTGTATTTTCTGCTACCCCTTAAAGGTGACTATAAGATATACTAAATGATATGTTTTGTTTAAGACTATGTGGTCACCTTAGTAATATGTTGCAATGTTATTTTGTTGTGAATGTTATGCTTTAGTTTCTTGAATGTTATGCTTTAGTTTATTGCTGAATAAATAGAGAGTTCACTATACTATATAATTAGACCCTTAGCTGTCAGATTTGGATACCTATGGATAGGATACATTAGGAAAATCAGTAGAAGACAAAAAAGAAAAGAGTAGTTGGACTGAAACAACATGCCAAATGGTCTGTACTTTTTGCCGAAATACAGAAATGAACAAAGGATCAAATAAAGGATAAGACTATTGATTGTGGTGGGACAATTGATGGGACAATGATAATAGATGCTGGAGACATGACCGAGCAGCTTTTATTTTGCTTTTGTTTACCTGACCAAGCAGAAAAATTGTTAGACTGGAAAGAAAAGAACACAAATGGTTAGTAGAGACTGGATAGGCAATATGAGTAGTAAGAATTTATTTCTACCTGTGGTGAGTTCATCACTAATCCAAATTTAACTTCATTCTAGGGTACTAAAAGAATGGGCTGATATAATTTCTGAGAAATCCTTTAAAGATTATAGGAAAATAACAAAAAGAATGTAATGCTAGAGGAGATGAATATTCAGTTATTTTTAAAAGAAAGAGAACAGGACTGTCAAACTATACAAATTAACTAATCCAAATGTATTCTATGTGGCTTATTTATTTACGTGACTGCTATGTCCTAGACTCTGTGCTGAGTTCTGGTGATACAAAGAAAGGTAAAAATAGCCCTTAGCCTCAAGAAATTTATAGACACCAAAAAGATCAAAGAAGGAGAAAAAGGAATCAAAAGTTTAAAAAATATTGATAGTAGTCATTTTATAACAAAGAACTGGAAACTAAGGGGTGCCCAACAATGGGAGAGAGAAGGGCAGAATACATTAACAAATTATGATATATGAATATAATAGAATCCTCTCATTGATATGATAGAAGGGTTGATTTCAGAGAAGCCTGGGAATTTTTATATGAAATGATGTGGAGAAAAGTGAAGAGAATCAGAGCAATTTGCATAATAACAATAACATTTAAGAATAAACAACTTTGAAAGACTCCAATCAACATAAAGACCCGTCACAATTCCATTAGACCAATGATGATTTATGGTACCTATTTCCTATTATAGGTAATAGAGTGAAGGTACAGAATGAAACATATTTTTAGATATGGCCATTTGTTTGACTTAACTGTATATTTGCATATTTTTTATAAGACTTTTGTCTTTCCCCCCCCCAATGGTAAAGGGTTGAAAGAAAAAAAAAGGAGGGAAGGAAAATAAATATCTGTTAAAAGATAAAAAAAAAAAGAAAAGGCTATTTATTTAATAAGAATTGTGGATAATTAGTGTTGTTTTTGGATGCTAGTCTCATGATTTCCTGACACCTCTACCTTTCTTTACAAAGCTGCTCCTGAGATCAGTGCAATGTTCAGAGGCAATTTCTGTCATGAATTGCTTGCCTGCCCTACCTCCTCAGCTATTACATTCTCCATGAGTGCTGTCCAACTCCTTAGAAGAAAGGACAACAGCCTAATGTAGCTAGTACTATAAGAGGAAAGAGGATAAGGCACTGCAGAATGTGCCAAAAATAATTGCCTACTGTGATTTTACCTGTTGTAATATGAAATCTAAGTTGCTGCCCAAGGGAAAAAGGGAGTGCCACAATCAATTCTCCTAGGTCTTTGATCACCTAGCCTTAATTTCCCTGCAGTCTCTAATGATAGGAGTCTTAATAAACTTTTATTTTTCATAGGTTAGGAAGAGGGGATTTGGTAGAAAAATAATAAGCTTGTAGTAAATTGTTAAAAACCTTTTCTCCTAGAATTTTGAGATTTTTTTTATAAGTTGAACTCCAGGAAGCTTTTAAACAATGACAATCAGAAACTGCAGAGAAGGGTTGGAAAAATAAAAACATCTCTTTGTTCAGATAGCAAAGACATGTGAGGATGTTCTGTTGTTGTTTTCTCCTTGGGATTCATTCTTCTATATAATGGGCATTTCTGAAGACTGTCAGAACTTTCCAGGAAGCGGTCTATCTGTCCATCTGTAACCCTAGGCTCAGGGCACCAGGGACCAAAGTCAGAGCCAAAGATAGGTGTGGGGAGAAGTATCTGGTAGTTCCCCAACTATGGAAATTATAATGAACATTTTGTCAGATTGATCATCAGGTTTATAGCTCTCTTGTAGGAAGAAAGTTGTAATAAGTGTAGATTTTAAAAGACTTACTTTGGTGGAGAAGCAAGAATTTATATATACACACACAGACAATGCTGAGTCTGAGTCCTGAGCATTAGCATTTCGAGGGGAGTGCGGAAGGTCCAGAACTATGATTTCCTGAGCTTTGAGAACTCTCAGTGAGGAAAAATTCAAATGACAAGCTGTATGAGCAGATTTTCTGCAGTCTCTAGTCTTAGAAAGCTAGGGTCCCACATCCCTACAGTGTTTGTCAGAGGTGGCAGGAGAATCCAGGACTTTCTGACTCTGAGACCAGCTTTCTATCCACCATGCCAAGCAGCTGTCTAAAGAGAGCTATCTTGGTGGAGTAGAAAGGTCACAGAGTGAGGACTTACAAAACCTAGAATCTATTCTCAGATTTGCTACTTCACTAGCTACGTGATTTGGGGCAAGTCAATTTGCATCTCAGGTCCTCAGTTTCCTTAAGTGTAAAGTGAAGAAGCTGAAGTAGAAGATCTTACAAGTCCCTTCCAGATTTATAATCCTATGATCTCTGTAAGTGATACCACAACAAAACAAGTCTTTCCTATGTTATTCAGAAGAGTTTGCTTTATAGCAGGGAAGGGAACAAGAAACAAGAAAAACTTAATGGTAATTGTCCTTAGCTAACCAGATTCTAGTCTCCATTGTTCTATATTTTTCTTTTGCCCATTGCTATGGCTCTCAAGCTTATTCCTTTTGCTTTATTATTCTTCCAAATGTTTTATTATTAAAGAATTTGAAATTTTTTTTATTTTTTCCACCAGAAGAAATTACATTTTCCATCTACAACCAAGAACAAGTTTCTAGCAGATGACAAAGTCTGGAGAAAAGAATTGAAAATATCAGTCTAGAGAGTTTTAATATCTAAAAGTAGAACTGCCTTATGAAGTTATTTTGGTAAGTATTACAATTTTCTTCTCCATCTGGATTTGGAATCCAGCTCCTCCTGGCTTATAACTTCCATTCTCTAAATGGAAGATGAAGGGTCGGGATGAAAAATGTTAAAAGAAGCACGGGGAGCAATATGTGTTCAGTGAATGATTAGTACAAACAGATGATGATGATGAAAATAAATTCAAACAGGAGATCATGCGAGATTACATTTATTTCACCCCTGGTTAAATGTATTAAAGATATAAAGCAGAGCTGGAGAATGGCGGAAAGAAACTAATCACAAAAATTACCTAGAGTTGGGGCCACTTACATCTAATTTGCAAAAGTTACCTAGATTAGGGCCAGTTATGTCTAGTTTGCAAAACACTATTGTTTTCACTTAACTTTAATTTTAAATGAGCAACTGATAACATCCTCTCTCTCTCTCTCTCATGCATAAACACACATACTTTAAACTCTTATTATTGTATAATAATTCCCAAAGTTATACCATATTAGTGATGTTTTATGACCCAAATCAAAGAATGACATTTTACAACTAGCTACAGATTAATCTGACATGGTTCACTCTATTCTAGACACTAAAAACAATCATTACACTTTTTATTTTCAATTCCACTGCTTCATGTCCTAATACTTCTTCCAAATGTTTGTTATTTCAGCAGCATCTTGTATGTGTTAGAAAGCATTTGTCATCCTGCTGTGATTGCTAACATGCTTAGAGCACTGGAGCAGGGAAAAATGCAGAAGAAAAAAAGTGGCAAGCATGCTGCAGCTGACGAATATGTCAGCTGGGAAATGTCATCAAAACAATTAATGACATGCTAATAACCATTTCTCATAGAGTGTTACAAACATCTGGTAAAAGTGTTTTCCTAGGGAAAAATTGCAATGTATAAGAAAAGAAAAATTAACAAATATTTTCTGGATTAAATGTAAATCATAAGATAGACATTCAGTAGGCAACATTTATTAGCTGCCCACTATATGCCCTTACTATGGGAATACAAAGACATAAATAAAACAATCTCTGGACTCAAGGAGCTAGCACTCTATTCAAAGATAAAAGAATATGCACACAGAAAATTAAATATAACACATGTATTTTTGTACAATGAAGTAAGTTCTTGGGGAAAGGTACCAGCATCTAGCAGGGGGGGCAAAGCAGGCTTCCCATAGGAGGTGGCACTTAGGTAGGCTCTTAATTCTGAAGCTAGCTATTCTGAAGAGGGAGAGACAAGGTGTAAGTACATTCCAGGGATGGGACAGGTAGGCTGGAGATAGACTGTCTCATATAGGAAATAGCATAGTATGTCAGTTTGATTGGAAGTTAGAGTGTGTGAAAGAGCTACGTACAAGTAACATGGATAGGTAGGATGGGGCCAGATGGACTTTAAAAGTCAGATAAAGGAGTTTGTGCTTTGTCCTTGAGGCAAAAAAAAAAGAAACTTGGGAAATTATTTAACAGAAAGTGACATAGTCAGACCTCTGATTTGGAAGTACCAATTTGGTAACTGGGTGGAGGAGATATTGGAGAAGATAGAGGCTATGTGCAAGGAGACCAGTGAAAAAGCAATTGCAGTAAGTGCAAAGTGTAGGGGGAGGAGAGAGCCTGAACTAGGGTGGTGGCATGTGAGTGCAGAACAGCAGAGGTTTGTGAGCAAAGACTGAGTCAATGATATTTGGTAACTAAATGGACGTGAAGGATGAAAAAAAGGTAGGAATTAAGGATGATTCTAAGGTTGTAAACCTGGGTGACTGGTCAAAATCATGGTGCCTTCAACAGAAACAGGGACATTAATAACATAGAAGATTTTGGGGGGAGGGAGAATATGAGTTCTGTTCCGCACATGATGAATTTGTGTGTGATGCCTACAGGACATCCCCTTGAAGATGTCATAATTGATATACAATTTATGACGGAGGACTGACCCTGGCAACAAAATACATTCATTAAAGTTTTGAATTTTTGCTAATTCTGCCATCCTTACCTGTGGTATTACACCAAATGCTTTTCTCCACTGCTGCAAGGGTATTGAATCCCAAGATACACCATCAATCTGTATATCTCCTTTTGTGTTCAGTAACCTTAAAAAAGCTGCTAACAAGGTGCTTTTTCCAGAACCAGTTCTTCCCAAGAGACCCACCTATAAAATAAAAGGGGTAGGGAGTTAAAAGTTAGTTTTAAACAACTCCTGTTATTTATAAGCATCAATAAATTGAATGTGATGTTGTGCTATAAATTTTATATAGAAAAATATTGCTGCCATAACAAGAATCCACTTGTTGAGTTCTTTTTACAGTCTAAAGGACAGATTGGTATTGATTTCTCTGTATCTTCTTACTCATTTCTCAACTGTGAACAATGCTCATATTGAAAAGGCTGACTGGGATCCAATGATCATGAAGCACAGGCTAACTGGTCTATGTAGGGATGGAACCCAAAACCTTTATGTTATGTTATTACTGAGTTAACTGTTGCTATACAACAGCTTTTCCCAATAACCCAAAGTGATATAATCTTGAAATCATTGAACCAAGAAAAAAATATATATCGTTAAGAAGAAGCAAAAAGAGTGTCATAGTCCACTTTATTGAATGAGCCTATGAAAGCACTTTTAACAGACTCTGGGGTTTCTTGGTCTGAGGTCTGACTAACAAGATCAACCCTTACATTTCAATGGGATGATTTGATTCAACAAACATTTTAAAGTATTTACTACTACATGTAAAGGATTGGGGACACAAGGATAAAAGTGAAACTATACCTGCCCTCAAAAAGCTTCCATTCTACTTGGGGAAGCAATATATATTATAAATATAACATACATGTAAAGTTATATGCACACATGTATTTACAACAATGTACATACTACTACATGTGAAGTAATGGGGATATAAGAACAAAAACTGTCCCTTCTCCCAAAGAGTTTTCATTCTAATGAGGGATACATGTAAACAAATAAGTACAACATATATGTTAACAAAGTATGTGTGTATGTGAGCAGTATATACCACTGTGTGTGTATATATGCACATGCACACACACACATAAGCTACTCTATATACAACAGCATATATGCATGTGTATACACATACATACTACATGTGTACTGGGGAGATAAAAGAGAAAGAATTATCCCTGCCCTCAAAGTGTTTTCATTCTACCAGGGGAAGTAACATATATACCTGTAAGTACAACACATATATAAAATAATTTTAAAAGGCAGAGAGTGCTAACATTACAGGCATCAGAAGTGGCCTAGGGTAGAAGGAGCCACCTAAGCTATGCTCTGAAGGAAGCTAAGTATTCTGGAAGAACGATTACATTGCCTTTTCCAGCTCTCATAATGGCTGTACAATGTCCTTTTCAGTGCATTGTCGGTCACTCCCTGAAATGATCAGATCAACCCAATCTGTGACTGTTTTCCCTACTGTTCTAACAACCCAAATAATTCCATCAATAACCAATATGACCCACACGGTCAACTAGGCAGACCAATGCTTTAATTGGACTAATAATACTTTGATCTCTAGATCATGGTAGGTTTCATTTACATCACATTCTTTCAGTCAATATGTGCATTACCCTGTACAGTTAACCCAGATCTTCCCTTTACAGATGAGGAAGCCTCACATCTCACAGAGAGAAGTGATCTCTCAAATCAAGATCTGGTAGCTAAAAAGGGATTGGAACTTAGAATCCCTAAATCTTAACCTCATGTTCTAATCCGTCTAGGACAAAGTAGCATGTTTTCTTTCTGCCAGCCACAAATAGTAGCAACTTCAGACAACCAAAACATTGTCACACTCAGATCTTGGTCTTTTCCTGCTCTTCCTATATATATAGTCAAGGTGAAGCAAAAAGAATGTCATAGTCCACTTTATTGTCATAGTCCATCATATGTTTCCTGAGTCCCTCATTTGAAAGTGTCCTCCCTCTTAAACTATCTGGCATTTAACTTTGTCATTGTTGTTCAGTCATTTTCTTTTATTTCAGACTCTTTGTGACCCCATTTGAGGTTTTCTTGGCAAAGATACTAGAGGGGTTTGCCATTTCCTTCTCCAACTCACTTTTATACATGAGGAAACTGAGGCAAACAGGATAACCTTGCTAGGAAGTGTCTCAGATCAGACTTGAACTTGGGAAGATGAGTCTTCCCAACTCCAGGCCTGCTACTCTCTCCACTGCACCATCTCTCTAGCTGCCCTATTTTAACTCCCTTACATTTATTCTCTTTATATTTTTTCTCCATGTTCTTAACTCTTTGTTTCCTCTATTAGAATATAAGCTCTCTGCAAGCAGAGATTGTTTTATTCATTATACTTGCATCTCCTTTCACCATGGCTGGCATATAGTAAGTGCTTAATGAAATGTCTGCTGATTGACTTCAAAGTACTGCATTTAAGAGCTATTGTTCTGTCTTCTCTACCCTACTCATTGTCTGAGAATGCATTGAGATGAACAGGTTTTCTGGGAATAAAGAACTGCATTTGGTCATGCCTAACAAAGACTTCTTCTTATTTACATAATTGGCATGTAAAAAGTCTTTTCTGGGATTTGCTTTTTTTAAGTTGAACACTGGTTATGCAATGTCAGAGCATTTGATTGCAAGTTACCTTTTGAGATATATCCTTATCCCAGGTGAGTGTTTTCTAATACTCTCACTATAATAATAGTTTCTTCTCCCTATTAACTTATTTTTACCAACTTTTTCACAGTTAGAAGAGGCAGCATGGTATAATAGATAAAGTGCTAGATTTGGTTTGAAGAAGGTGTGAGTTCGAAACCTGCCTTCAAAATTTACTACCTATGTGGCCACGGTCAAGTTGGTTCATCTCTATGTGCCTCAATTTTCTCATCTGTAAAATGAAGCTAAGAAGATCACTCCTCATGATAAGCAAGGTAGTAGAGTGGATAGAGAATCAGCCTAAGAACCAGGGGATGTGGGTTCAAGTCTCTTCTTTAACACTTACTGACCACAAATTCTTGGGCAAGTCACTTACTCTCTCAGTTTTCTAGGTGACCAAAACTATAAATTATAGAGAAGGTGCCTGCCTACCTTGAGTGTTAGACAGAACTTCATAATTTAAGAGTTCACTATAAGAGTGAAACCATAGGTCTTTTCTTCAACCCTGACCATCTCACAGGACTTACATTGAGGATCAAACACGTTAATCTATATAAAGTGCTCCGCAAAGCTTAGAGCATTGTAAAAATGTCAGCTATCACTAAAAAGTGTTATATCAGCATTATTTTATTCGATCTTTATAGTGTGGTTTTTACAGTGACTTATATTTACAAAGTCTTTTCCTCACAACAACCATGTGCAAATATTAGTAGTCCTATTTCACAGATTGGGGCAGCTGGGTAGTACAGTGGATAGAGCATTGGGCTAGGAATTCCTCAAATCCGGCCTCAGATATTTCCTAGCTGTGTGACTCTGGACAAGTCACTTAACCCTGTGTGCTTCCATTTCCTCATCTGCAAAATGAGCTGGAAAAGGAAAAGACACTCCAGAATCTTTTCCAAAAAAACCCCAAATGGGGTCACAGAGAGGAGAACAAGACTGAAGCGATTGAACAACAATAATTTTCCAGTTAAGAAACTACTCAAAGAGCTCAGGTCATACAGCTAGCAGGAGGTCTGGGACTTGAATTCTGTTCTATTTTCAAGTCAATGGCTCTTTTTAATAAAATTCTGCCTACTCTCTAATAATTAATTTTGATAGAGAAGTTTTGGGGGTTTTTTTTTGAGCTCTAAATAGACTTGGATTTGGTGCCATTTTGAAAGATACCATAAATAAATTAATTTCAACACATTCCTTCTAGTTTGCTTTTTTAATTTCACTGCAGCTGACTGAACCATTTTTCACTCTCTTATTCCTTCCAGGAGATGCCACAATGAGAGAAATAAGATTCCTCATAGTAAGAAAAAATAAGTCTTCTGCATATTATGCTCATCCTTTTCTACAGTTTAGACAGAAAAATGTAGTAGCCCTGGGGAATATTGCCCAAACAGGTGTAATACATTCATTTCAGCTACATCACCCTTTTCTTTAACAAAGATTACTGAGGTATTCTTTACAAGTCAAGTGGCATTTAAGCGTTCATGCTGCTGTAATCTGAACACCTGAGCTAGAGATCTATTATTTTTGGCATCATATCTAGTATTCTTCTGTACTCTGACTGAGTCAGTCTGCCCAGGGGGGAAAGATCTATATTTGTGAGCAATTTCCCCTTTGTACATGGAGAAATACAAATGAAGAAGGTAGCCAAGTGCACCCAAAGGAATCTATTGGTGACTATTTATTCACTTGCCTGTTCACCCAGAAGTGATATTCATCATTTCTAAAAGGTCAGAATTTAATTTTCCATTCAAAACCAGTCCCACAACTAAGATTTAAGTTTTGAGTTTAAATTTTTTTTTCAATTTTTCAAGCTATACTTTTAGAAGAAAGGGAGCAGAGAAAAAAATTCTGGTTCAGAGAAGAAAACTTGGATATTATAATTGAGGACCTTGATTGTTTTTCCTTTAATAAGAAAACTTAGCACCAAAAAGAGAAACATACTCATCAGCTAAGATTTGGTGATATTTAGACTTTGCATAATTAATACGATGAAATCATCTTGAATTAGTCCTATGCACTAGATTCTATTCACAGACAAAGTGATATAGGTAGTATGAAAATAACCTTAAAAGGGCAGTTTTTTTCTAGTGTAAATATTATAAACCTATTCTAAGATGATCAAATAAACTAATTTTTTGTCTCTTTAATCTCTATCAGCACTTCAAAGTTCACTGAAATCCATTAAAAATTACATAATGATTCTCTTTAAAACTCTATTTCCCCAGTCTGAATTTTATTGGTGTTAGAACATCTGATAAGGAAGCTCTTAGAAAAGGAGATGGGCAGCTCTGCTGTAACTTACAGTCTTAACGAGTTGCCTGGGACACTGAAGGGTTAAGCATCTGGCCGGAAGCCACACAGCTATTAGATATAAGAGGAAGGTCTTAATCCTGGTCTTCTAGAGTCAGAGGTTAGCCTTCCTATCCACTATACTACTTGGCCTCTTTTTATAAGGTTCTGATTTAAAAATTTTGTTTCAAGAAAAAGGACTAAATCATTTCTGTACAAATCTGTGATTTTATAGGTATAGGCAAGTCCCAGTGAGAGGACTCCCTCTACCAATGCAAATAAACTCCTGTTCCATAACTTAGAATCTTAGTTGTCTGATTAACACACACACACAAACACATAATAGGTTTACTAACATGATATTAAATATAACTCAGAAAACATGCAAGACCAAGAATAAAAATATTCCCTAACCCTACAGTATGAATTCTTATTCTTAAATTGCCAGAACTAAGTAGGAAAATGAAGATTCTGTCTCTTCGTTTGCTAGACCACAAAAGCCTACTTCATGGTTGCTTATGAGGGAAGGGGAAAGGAGATGGCAATTTTGAAACAGAGATGGGAAGTGATGGAGGTTTGGCAGGGAAAGGGAAAAAAACAAAATGAAGAGATTAGTCAAGGTTTCCTATCTTCACTTATGTAAGTCCATTTGTTATTACAATCCATAATCTGTTGACAGTCATCTTGGAAACCATCCAAGATGTCAGAAAAGAGAAGGATACTTTCCACATGCCTGAAAAGCCCTATGTATAAAACAAGTCAAAACAATGAACCATCTTTTCAACAGGAAGCTGCTAAATTCCTACACATGAAGGGTGAGGCATAAATATAATCATTCATCTTTTATGCTCCTAAAACCAGTGTATAACCTGCCCCTTTCCCAAAATGCTGGTCTTCACTGAGGCTCCCCCTGTCCTAGAATGGCCATCTGGTACTATAGGATGAGCATTGTATCTGGAGTTGGAAGCCGAGGGCTTGAATTTTGGCTTTGTTGCTTACTATGTGCCTGATTTTGAGCAAGTTTTTTTTACCCTCCCTGGATTTCACTTTACTCATCTATGAAAAGAGAGGGGTGGAGAGTAAACTGAATTATGTTTAAAATCCCTATGAACTCTAAGTCCTATGATGCCATGATATAAAATGCGATCATTTTTGGAAGTAAACAACTCTAAATGATTCTAATGGGAGAACTTGCAACCTATGAAATAATGGTGATTCTATCTTGATTAAACTGATATGGAAAAGAAACTATTAAAATCAAATTCTAAAACTTTCACAAAGATGTCCATTTGAAAACATATTGCCATAGAATACTATTCTTAGCGAAAAGAGGGGTTGACAATTTCTAAGAAAAAATAATTATATCTAAATTCTAATTATCTGATCTATAAACCGACATGTCCTTGACCTACTAGTCTTTCTGGGTTTTAAGGACACTGCTCCCTCTTGGTTCTCCTCCTACTTATCCAAGCACTACCTTCTTTAGTCTCTTTTATAGGATTATAATTCATATCTTGACTACTAACTTTAAATGTACCTTAAGGTTCTGTCCTCAGCCTACATCTCTTCACTCTCTTTATTCTCTCTCAGTTAACTCATCAGCTGCTATGGACTCAATTGTCATGTCTTTGAAGACGACCAGGGCAGCTAGGTGATGCAGTGCTTAGGGTTCTGGACCTGAAGTCTGGAGTTCAAATCTGACCTCAGACACTGGCTATGGGACCCTGAGTAAATCACTTAACCTTGTATGCCTCAGTTTCCTCATCTGTAAAATGATCTGGAACAGGAAATGGCAAATCACTCCAGTATATTTGCCAAGAAAACCTCAAATGGAGTCACAAACAGTTGGACATGACTTTAACTACTGAACAACAACAAAATGAAGATCACCCTCCAGATCTATATATCCAGCCCCAGCATCTCTTCTTAGCCCCACACCTCCTTCTTCTTCCTCCAGACCACATACCCAATCAATCACCAAGTCTTATGGATTTCACCCCCACGTCTGTCCACTTCTCTCCTCACAGGACCACTGCCCTAGGTTCAGGATTCTCTATGTGGATGTCCATTTCTTTGGACAATTACAATAGTCAAATAGTTGATTTCCCTGCCTCAAGTCTCTCCCTTTTCCTTTTCATCCTCAACGCTCTGACAAAGTGACAACACTAAAGTTCGAGTATGACAATGTCACTCCCCTGCTCAACAAACTCAGGTGACTCTCTGTTATCTCTAATATAAAATACAGACTCCTCTGTATAGCATTTAAAGTCCTTCACAACCTAGTTCTAACCTACTTTTCCATTCTTATTGTATATTACTCCCCTTTGGGCACTCTTCAGTTCAACCAAATACTGACTTCTTGAGTTTCCTCACACATGAGATTCTATCTCCCATCTCCATGACATTACCCAGGGTGTCTCTCAGTTCTAGAATGGATTTTCTTCTCAACTCTGCTTGTTAGAAGCCCCAGTTTCCTTGAAAGCTCAGCTCAAATACCAACTTCAGCATGAGGTCTTTCCTGATTCCCCTAGCTGTTAGAGTTTTCTACCTCCAAAATTACCTTATATTGCCTATGCCTTATGTATACCTATTTTCCATATACCTCTGTGTGCATGTTGTCTCTCTGCATAGAATGTAAGCTTGTCAAGGGCAGGAACATTTTTATCTTTGTATATCCCATGCCTAGCAGATGGTGATTGCCAACTCCAGAGCACATCAAAAGTTCCTGAATCTTCCCCTAAGGCCATTTTCAGTGCAGATTCACAGAACTTTGTAGTTCAACATCTACCTTCCTTTACAGAAGATTATCTGTCTTAAATCATGTTCATCAATTTTCCTAAAATTCCAGGGCAAAAGGCAATGAAAACATTTTTTCATTCAATAACATCTGAACAATTCTAATAACTACCCAGAAAGAAATGCTATGGGCATCATTTTACAAACAGGAAACTAAAGCACTGTGAGAAGTGAGTTAATCCAGTTTTCACATCAAAGTGTTCCATTGGTAGTGCGGCAGTTATTTTAACAACAAATGGACTATATCATATACATATAGGCACTGACATGATGTTAAGAGACCTAGAGGAAAGTTTCCAGCACATGGGGTGTGTGTATGTGGCAGGGGGAGGGTCCTAAGAGGATTAGGCAGAAATTTCACAAGATGAGAAGGTATAGATAGGTTGGTATTTGTATTACTGGAAGGAGTGCCTACTCCAATGAGATCTTAGATTCACTGATGCATAAGACTCAATGACATTAAGTTTTGTTGTTAAAATTCTGAGATTCTGGAATAGGCTATTTTAAGGCATAATACCATTCCATTTTTGAATGTCTGGCAAAATTGCCCCTTCAAGAAATAATCAGTGTATTTATTAAGCACTATGCTAGGCACGAAGCAGGGCACAGCAATGAATTACAGCAGGTTTCTTTGTGATAGACAGTTTCTGATTATACTTTTAATAGCTCTGCATCTGTTATATTATTTTAATAGCATTATTTTTTCAAAGCTGGGAGAGGAACATCTGAAAGGGAGATAGTATAGGTTTGGTAGATTTTAGGTTAGTTTCCAAAAATAAATACTTAAATCTGAGATTTAAAGTTGCAAGAGATCTTAGAAGTCGACTTCAACTTCTCATTTTACAGTTAAGGAAACTGAGTCACAGAGCAATTAAGTGGTTTTCCCAAGACTACATCACTAGTGAGTGTCTGAGGAAGGATTGGAGCCAAGGAATTCTTGTCTCTATGTCCAGTGCTCTATCTACTACATACCACACTCCCTCTGAGACAGGGTGGGGAGCAGAATAAACTTGATGCCCTGTAAAAACCTTTCCAGTTCTAAATCTACAACCCTATGCAGGAAAGAGACATTTACTTTTTTTTCATCTAAGCTGGAAGTTCTAGATGGTGCTCGTCGGCTATATATCATTATGATAGTGGTTTATTTAAGATTTTCATTGCTGGGGTGGCTAGGTGGTGCAGTGAATAGATGGAGTCAGGTAGACCTGAGTTCAAATCTGGCCTCAGACACTTAACACTTACTGGCTGTATGAACTTGGGCAAGTCACTTAACCCCAATTGCCCTCCCTTTCCCCCTCCAAAAAGCAAAAAAAAAAAAAAATCATTGCTCAATAAGTGATACAATAGTAATGAATTATGAGATGACTCCTGCACTGAAGATCTGTTGTTTTGCTTCATTGTAGCATAGGGACAATCCTGGGCTCACTAAACCTATGTTAGTAGAGTGTGAATTACAGAAATTTCTACCCAATTTAAAAGGCTTTGGGTAGGAACCTAGTGTTATTGCTCAGTTGTTGCAGTCATGTCAAAGTCTTCCTGAGCCCATCTGGGATTTTCTTTCCTTTTTTTTTTTTTTTTTTGGAAGGGGGGAAGGCAGGGCAATTGGGGTTAAGTGACTTGACCAAGGTCATACAGCTAGTAAGCATCAAGTGTCTGAGGCTAGATTTGAACTCAGGTCTTCCTGAATCCAGAGCCAATGCTCTATTCACTGTGCCACCTAGCTGCCCTGTATGGGGTTTTCTTGACAAAGATACTGGAGTGTTTTGCCATTTCGTTCTTCAACTCATTTTACAGATGAAATAAATGAGGAAAACAGTGACTTCCTCAAGGTCACAGAGCTAGTAAGTGTCTGCCAAATTTTAACTCAAGTCTTCCTGAGTTCAGTCCTGTCACTATCCACCACCACCTAGCTGCCCACAGACCTAGTAATGGATTGTGTAGATCCATTATCAGAGGATTAGACTAGCTAATCATGGAAAGGTTTACCATGAGAGGGATACCTTTTAAGTGGTGAATGTTTTCACAAGGAAGGGATGTTGTTTACATCAATGGACCCGTTGATGAAACTTTGAATCTTTTGATTATTGAAATATAAAATTATTCATTTAATACATAGCTTGAAATACACTACAGTTTTCATGTCCTATGTAACAGTACTATATATAATAAACATTAGATTTTTTGGAGGGGAGAAAGAGTATCTGGCCTCTGTTTTCACTAGTATAAGTAGCTCCCCAGAGAGCAAACATTGTCTTCCCAAGCAGATTGCCAATTGCTCTTCAGTATAGGCCTTTACAGAGTAACCCAGAGCATCAAAAGCTTAAGCGATTTGCTCAGGGTCACATTGCTATAAGGGTGAGTGGAGGGACTTGAACACAGATCTTCCTGACTCCAAAGTCATCTCTTCATTCACTAAGTTATGTCACCTAACCATTGAATAGTCTATTTAATCTATTAGTCCAGGGTTAGTTCTCTGCTTCAACAATGGTATTACAAAGAGGTTTGATAACATTTATATTGCCATCAGCCATCACTAATTAAAGTTGATGACAGGATAAATAAAATAAGAAATGTTTCAAGTCTCACCCTTTGCCCAGAACTTATTGAGAAGGAGATGTTCTCTAATACGGCATTCCCACCATCTGTATATTTGGCTGTGAGGTCTTTGACAGTCATTTGACCTCCAGAAGGCCAGTTGTTCTCTTTCTTTACATGTTCATTCTCAATGATCAGAACTTGTGAAAGCTGATTTTTCTTTGAATTAGTTGGTTTGGTAGGAAGGGGTTCTTCACTTGGCATATCAATGAATTTAAATACTCGGCTCACAGACCGCATCTGAAAACCAGAATAAACAATATTTGATTTTGGAGGTGGGCAGGACTAAGATCCATACCAAAAGCAATAAAGAGTATAATTGCTTCTTAAAACAAAGTTCCTCCCATAAGAAGTGGCGTCAGCTGATCACAGGCACCTAATCACAGGTACAATCATTCAGGATTTTGTCTGAGCATTTTCAATGATTTAACAGGAAATAGTCAGCTATATTTAAAAGATTAACAAAGAATAATTAGTCATGCCTTGTACAAATGGGCTTTGTGTTAACCTGTTGACATTTTGTGATCAATAACATTTGCAGTTATGCAAGGGACTCAGAAATGTTCACTTTATGCTTAAGTGGACAGAAAGAGATTTTTCTTTCCCACTTTAGGCAGTATTACACAATATTATACAATTGGTACCACAAAGTAAAATGTACTAAGCTAAGCTACAACTAAGAAAGGTACTTGGCTTTCTCCTGCACTGCCTTTATGACAAATTTTCATCCTGTATGTCAGATGACTGTTGAGGGAAAGCCTGGTCCATGGTTAATTTCAGCATGTCACAAAAGTCTTTAAGGGAGCCTACAGTCATTTGTGGATACTTCACCCAAATACAGAAGTAAAAATGACATTTTAATATTAAAATCAAATTGTTTCACATCTCTGGGGGAAAAAAGCAAATTGTACTGTTTTATTTGGATCTTCTTTTTCCTATATCAGGTATAGCATCACCCTGGAACCTGAAAGACAATTAATCTGTGCATAATGAAAAAAACATATGCTCATACTTATCCAGATACAAGTTTGCCACATGTATATTTAAACATAAAAGAGATGGTCCATTTATATTAATTAACACTCATTCTTAGTTATAATCCCTAATAGCATTTTTGTAAAAAACCTGTATTCTAGATGGGAAGAAAAGACTTGAAAATTTAAATTCCTACGTTTGTTATAAAACAATGTATTGTTGATGAGTCCATAACATCTCCTCTCACAGTTCACCCTTGATTTTTTTTATTCCCCTACAATTTGTCCAAGTATCAGTGTTCAACTTTGGCTTTATAAATCAGAAACTTTATAACAGGCCTTTTCATTGCAAAATGAATTTAAAGTCACCTTGGATAGTAGGATATATATAAGAATTAGGGCATAGGATATAACAAATTATTTTAAAATACCCAATATATATGGGGAAGGGGGGTATTTCCTAGCACAGTGCCTCCTATGAAGTAGGCACTTAATAAATGTTCAATTAATTCAATTGAATTTCTATGTAATTTTTGCTTCATCCCGATAATAGTAGAAAATGGAAAAAGGTCCTCAGCTCTAGTATATGGAGCAAAAAAGGAATATTTAGTTTATGACCCATTGTTAAAATGCCGGGATTGCCTCTATCCTCAGGCCCTTCGTTTTGCTAAGGTGTTACTTTTTTCTAGTGATTCTTTCTTTTCCACATCCTACATAAAGCCCACCTATGGAATACTTTGTCCTTCACCTTGGAGCACAATTCAATTGTCACTCATAAGAGAGAAATGACTTATGTCCAGCCTCCTGATGTGTGGTCTACTGTTTGCTATCTGAGGCAGAGGGGGCTCAATAGCCCATATCTTTAATAAATAACTTAAGCATAGTTGAAAAGTAAGCTTTTGTTTCCAACTTGTCATTTTTCTGATGCTGCATTACAAATGACTCTCAGAGGCCGACATATTCTCCTCCTGCTCCACTCAATTAATTCTTAAGGAAGGCTTATTAAATGTTGTATGTCCCAGCAATTAACATAATTTACTTTTCAAAGCTGTATAGAAGCTACTGTTTGAAGGTCAGGAAGATAAATAAGAAGTAAAACCATCATGAAGGTGGAGGTTCAAGTGAAATAATTTAGGAAGACCATATTTTAAAGTGGCCTCAAAATATTTATCTTTGAAAGAAAAAAACCATTACTCTGAAATGTTTTAAGATCATAAAAATTTAGTTCACTTTTAAAATGCAGATCTGTGAGATGACAATGTCATTTCATTAGCCAGATTTTTGAAAATTAACAAGTTTGTCTCTAAAGGACTCGTGAACACAATAAGGTTTCCAAGAAATATTTCCTACTAAAGAATCAGGAAAAAATGTTCAATGATTGTTCTACAGATTGTTTCTACTTGAATAACTATTGGGTTAAAATAGATCATGGGCTCCCCCAGCATCTCATTCTCTAATCTAATTCCTTCATTTGTCCAGATGAGGAAACTGAGATCCAAAGATGTATGAGCCTTACTTGTTGAAGGTTCCACTGAATCCAAACTTCACAGAAGGGCCACACTTGAGGACCTAGAGGGCCACACGTGGCCTAAAGGCCACAGGTTCCCCACCCCTGCCCCACAGGGATTCTGCAGGCAAAGCAGGATTCTAATGTAAGTTCTTTGATGCTAAATCCCAAGCTCTTTCCACTAGATACCCTGTTTTTCATTGGGAGGGTAATAAAAAAATAACTTTTAAGCAGCAACCAAGTAAATGTAAACATAATATAAAAACTTAAGCACTGCTAAAGTTTGTTTAACAGCAAACAAAAAAGAATCTATTCACATTTAAACCCTGCTCAAAACTAGCTTACCCAGAGCTTAGAACCTTTTCCCATTTTTTGCTCATGGTATCAACTGTGAGGAACAAGGAAGGCTGGGGAATGTCCAGGGAAGACAATTACACCTTAGCAACCATGTTAATAGCTTAGAATTAGTAGAGAAAATGACTTACAATGTCAAATATTCAGTGTCCTTAAACAAAAGGCCTAAGGCTTGGTCTACAACTTTGAGTAGGGTGAAAGTTCAGTAGAAACCAGGAAATGCAACTTTTTATACTGTTCTGGTGTTTTTTAAACTAAGGAACATTTTATAAAAGGCAGCAAGCCATATCATGAGGAATAAATTGTGCCTTTTAGACCATATGTGCCATGCCCATTAAATGTTGACCGCTTTCATAAGCAGAACTGAGTGCTTGAAATTTTTTTTTAATAAGACCAATATCTACATCATTCTTAGCATTAAACAAGTTAAAATAAAGTTACCTATATAATAGGCATTATCGAAAAACACCTGGCTGAACACCCTCGTCTAATGACACGTGATGTCAACTTTTGTTCCTGGGTCACTTATTCATAGCGTGGGCACTGATGTTTGCTGCAAATACTACAGAACGTTTCTGGGTGTGGGAGGATGGATGAGTCGCTGGTTCCAGACACCTGTATTATGTTCAGTTCCACAGGTTTTGAAGTGTCACAGATGACACTGTTTAAAAGTGTCATTGTTTTACTGACACCCAGGAAGCTACATAACTAAATAGAGAATCACAGTAATACAACTTCCTCAGGGTCAAAATTTTAGAGTTGGAAGAGAACTCATAGGTCATCTAGTCCAAGACCAACATTTTGCAAAAGAGGAAAGCAAAGCCCACAGAGGTAAGGGGACTTTCCCCAAGGTCACACAGGTAGTGAGTTGGTCAGCAAAGATTTAAGCTCATGTCTCCTACTCCAAATTCAGCTCTTTTCTGCCTATTTATCTCTTAGGGAATCACAGGAACAAAGATGTAGAGATAAAAGGGATCCAGAAGGCCATATTATCTATTCCCAAATTTTTAGATAAGAAAACTGTGGGGAAGGGAGGCTAAGAGACTTGCCCAGTGCTATATCACCTATAGGCATCAGAGCTGGGACTTGAACCTAGGGTCTCTACATCTAAAGTCACTGCTCTTTCCACTCCATGTTATTAGACTTCTCTGGAATTTATAACCTCACCTTTCTTCAATGTAAGTATATTCTGCCCTTCAAATTAACATACTTACCATCTCAGCAGAGGGGAAGAAGGGAAAGGAAGGAGAGAGGGAAAGAATTTGGAGCTCAAAACTTTTTTTTTAATGTTAAAAATTGTTTTAACATATAATTGGGGAAAACAGAATATTTTTAAAAGGCCACAGCATATTATTGCTTTGAGTATTTCCCAATCCTTTTCACTGAGATTTTTCACTCCATTTAATAATTTCTTTAAGGCAGAGGGTTGAGGTTGACTAAACTTCTTCATAGTGATACATAAAAATATCTATGTTGGCACACAGCCCTTCAGCTGTTTACTACCTTTAAGATTATCAACCAAAGCACCTAACCTTATATTAGCATGGTAATTAATTTTAGGCTGGTTATTCCTGCCAACTTAATTATGGAGGCATGCAGAGGAGCCAGTATGAGGTCCACTTTATCATAGCTGTATTTCCATTAAGAGGTGAAGTTCACTTCTTATAATCATGAATGAAACATAGCATTTACCTGTTTACATTAAGCTATGATAGAAAGTCAAAAGGAATAGAAAACATTGTAAGATTTAAAATGGATATTTTTGAATACATGAAATTTACATTAAATAAAAAGTTTTACATAAAAAAAACAATGTAGCTGAGATCAGAAGGAAAGCTGAAAATTCAAGGGGGGAGGAATTTTTATGAACAGTTTCTCAGATAAAAGTGTATATCGCAAATATATAGAGAACTTTGTCAAATTTATAAGAATGTGAGTCATTCCCCAATTGATAAATATTTGGTCAAAGGGTATGAACAGGCAGATCTTTCATGAAGCAATCAAAACCTGATATATGAAAAATTGCTCTCAATCACTATTGATTAAAGAAATGTAAGTTAAAACAACTTTGAGATATCATTTTATATCTGTCAGATTGACTAAAATGATAGAAGGGGAAAATGACAAAAACTGGAGTGGAAAAATTGGGACATTAATTCTTTGTTGGTGTTATTGTGAACTGATTCTACCATTTTGGAGAGCAATCTGAAATTATACCCAAAATTATACCCATATTAAACTGCCTATACACTTTGACTGAGTAAAAACACTATTAGGTCTTTTCTCTAAGTCGATCAGGGAAAAAGGAAAAGAACCTATGTTTTAAAATGTTTATAGTAGCTCTCTTTGTGGTGGCAAAGAACTAGAAATTGAGGGGATGCCTATCATTTGGGGAATGGTTAGACAAGTTGTAGTATATGATTGTGATGGAATACCACTCTACTATAACAAATGAGTTGGTTGATTTTAGAAAAACATGTAAAGACTTGAATGAAATAATGAAAAGTGAAATAAGCAGAACCAAGAGAACGTTGTATACAGTAACAGTAATACTGATCAAAGAACAACTGTGAATGATTAATTTATTTTGAGTATTATAAAAACTCAAATCAACTACAAAGGACCCATGAAGAAAGATACTTTCCACCTCCAAAGAAAAAATTTAATGTACATGGCATGATTGTGTATATTTGTGTGTGTGTGTGTGTGTGTGTATCTGTATCAAATGTTGGCTTTAGTGCAGGCTGGGGAGGGAGGGAGACAATTCAGAACCTAAAATGTAGGAAAAAATAAATTAAATTAAATTTTAATAAAGTCAAAAGGAAATTCATTTTCTTAAGGAAAAAAAAAACCTCTTCTACTCTGTAGAAAGGAGATTAACTATGGGATACATTGATTAAATTAACTTTGGGGTGGAGTACATCATAGGCTCATCAGCATAATTTGTATATACTCTGCCAAGAAGACTTTTTAGACCAAGAGGGGCAGGACAGAGCAAACAAAGTGATTTCTTACTGATAAATCACCAACTTTAAACCTCTCAACATCATCATTTCTTGAAAGTTTTTAAATTTTGTTTTGCTCTGTTTTTGATTGGATCTGTGATTTCATAAATATAAGGAACTCTGAGGTAAGGAAACACCTTCTATCATGGGATAAGCATTTCAATGGAGATCTGTGATTTCATAGGTATATTTCAGTCTCCTTAAATCTTATACGTCCTTCCTCTCTTCCCACCCCCCACCCACATTCCCACTTACACTTCAATCCAGTGACATTGGCCTTCTTTCTGTTCTTCAAACAGGATAGCCCATCTCTTGACTCTAGGAATTTTCTCTGGCTTCCCCCCATGCCTGGAATGCTCTTGCTCTTCATCTATGCCTCTGGACTTCCTTGGCTTCCTTCAAGGTACATCTAAAATCCTACCTTCCATGGGAAGTATTCTGGTCCCCCTTAATTCTAGCACCTTCTTCTCTATCAATTCTTTCCAATTTATTCTGTATACAGATGTTTGCATGTTGTCTCCCTCATTAGACTGTGAGCTCCTTGAGAGCAGAGACTGTCTTTTACCTTTCTTTGTCTCCATAGAGCTTAGTACAGTCTCGGGCACATATGAGGCACCTAATAAATATTTCTTCATAGACGGAGATCAGTACCTGATCAGAAAATATACCATTTTAGAGATGCCTAGGGACACTGAGAGGTTAAAGTAACTTTCCCAGGATGCTAAAATCAAGATGTGTAAAAGGCCAGAATTGAATCCAGGCATTCCTGATTGGCCCACTATCCATTGCACTTCAATGAATCTCCTGTTTTTTATATTCTCCAAGTAAATCTTTCTGGGGGCAACTTATATCAGATGTTAAGTTTAGGATATAATCTTATAGCTTTCAATCTAATGGCCTAAATCCCTAATTGGACTATCAGGATGGAAAAATCTTTTGGAATTTTGGAAGACATAAAAATCCTGGCATACAGACTTATTTAGATTCTTTTGAAAAAAGATGTTTAACTACTTTCCTGTCTTTTCCCTCCCATTTGCTGATGACAAAGTCAATTGGGCTTGGAAAATTTTTCTTTGCTTTATTTCTTTGCATACTTTTACCTGTCACATCCTTAAAGCTATGAGTTCAGTGGTTGGATATTAGGTTCAGGTCTTTGTACAATAGATCACAAGGCATTAAAGCAACAAACTCAATTTGTATGTCTTCTATCTGGTTATCAGGGAAAGTTAGGTTGCGCAGTGGCTAGAACATCAGGCCTGGAATCAGGAACACTCTTCCTGCCTTCCTGAGTCATCCATAGACCCTGTGTTACCCTGGGCAAGTAACTTAACCCTGTTTGCCTCAGTTTCTTCATCTAAAAAATGAGCTGGAGAAGGAAATGGAAAATCACTCCAGTCTCTTTGCTAAGAAAACCTCAAATGG
>CM053585.1:451010358-451082263 GCA_028646515.1 Pseudochirops corinnae | reverse complement strand
AAGTTAGGTTGCGCAGTGGCTAGAACATCAGGCCTGGAATCAGGAACACTCTTCCTGCCTTCCTGAGTCATCCATAGACCCTGTGTTACCCTGGGCAAGTAACTTAACCCTGTTTGCCTCAGTTTCTTCATCTAAAAAATGAGCTGGAGAAGGAAATGGAAAATCACTCCAGTCTCTTTGCTAAGAAAACCTCAAATGGGGTAATAAAGGGTCAGACATGACTGAAAAACAGCACATCTGGTTATTAAACCCTGAGGAAAGTTCACACTGTTTATTGAAATATCAAGGAAATAAAAGGAAAGAGTTACATAAGATCATAGATTTCCAGTCCAATTAATTATTTTTTTTTAAATGGGGAATTGAGAGGTGAAATATTTTGTCCCAGCTCATATAGGTAATAAGTGGAGATGCTAATATTGAAACTGGAATTGTCTTATCACAGGCTCTTTCTCAGGCAATTTCTACTCTACCAGTACTTACTACCTTTAAAAAACTAACACAAGTTGGAAAAACAATAAACACCTAATCTAATTCAGGCCAGGTAATATTTAATACTTTCTTCCTACGTGGATCTTGCTGAGAATAGACAAACCAAAAACATCCTTCAAGAAGTTCATAGTCTATTGGAGGAATACAAAATGTAGTTAAATAAAGGTAATTTCAAAATGAAAGATACTGTAAAAGAGGGTTGAAGTGCCACCAATGGTTAAGTCCTACCACATTTAAAATTTGCACTGTTTGGAATATCACAGATTACAAATTTAGAGCCACACCCTCATCATTGTCTGCTATTTTATATCTTTGTTTCAGTCAGATTCCTAATATGCCCATGGTGTTCAAGAAAATCTATACCTAAACTACAGAGTTTACATACAAAGCCTATCTTGTTGCTCCTATTTTCCATAGGTCATAAAAAAGCAATCAAAAGAGCTATACTGATGTTACTCATTAACAGTACAAGAGTTAAGATGAAATTTCTCCAGAGATACTATAAACCCTAACCCTTCAATGAATTCATTAAAGTACTGCTTTCTGAATAAATTTCTACAATAGTTTAAAATCTATATACCTATTCCTTTTTAATCTTTACTTTGTTGTTGTGGTTGTGTGTTTATAACTATAAGGTATATATATATATATATACTATTGTCTTAATACAGAGAGATGGAAGAAAATGAAGTCTTGATCAATAAGGATACTGTCCACAGTAAATGAGAAGGTTTCAAAATTGGTTGTTGTCATTTTCAATAATTTTCAATTAATTTTCAATAATTTAACCTACTGACAGGTAGCACAGCATCCTTGAACTCACAGTCCTTCAGAGCAAGGAATGAAAGGAAAAAAAAAACCAGAGAACAAAAGGTGCATATACACATATACACACACACACACATACACACACATACAAACATATATGTAAGACCATACTATGCTTATCTCTACTTGTCCTATGGTTCTCTGAAGGTGAATATCATCTTCCATCACAAGTCCAAGTCTTTCCATGTTTTTCTAAATCAACCAGATCTGCATTTTGTAAGGGATTTTTTTCACTAAGCATTAGTAATAGGATTAAAGTGATCTCGAAGGTGCAAGAGTGAAGTAAAACTCTCTCCCCCTCTGTAGATCCCCCTTACATCTCTTCCTTATGTTATCACTGAATGCACAGTACACATTGTAGACACTCAAGAATTACCAGCTGAATTGATCTAGGGGTCATCCTCTCAAAACCTTCAGATGGGAATCTCAAAAATAGCATTCCTATGGAAACCAGTGGATCAGAAGGCTTTGCCTAAGGTCAATGACATACTCTAACAGTAAATATTCAAACTACTAGAGAATATGGTACTTGGAGCAACTTACTCTAATCATTCTTTCATGGGTAGCAGAATTGAGGAAAAATTTTTTGTGAAAATTGTTGTTGTTGTTGTTATTTTTAAAATTAGGACAAAGTGATCATACCTGTCATTCACAGTATCTCATAGCATTTATCTATACTTATCATGTTCTATTTCTTTTATTATGGCTATTATATATCTTACCTTTCTTCCAGTTAGATTATAAGATCGAGGACAATAACCTTGATTCTGCCTTGTATCCAGTAGGTGCTTGTTGAATCAAATACTCTCTCAATGAAATTCTTTCCCTTAACAACTTCAATTTTAACAGAACCATTCACATTTCCTCTTTCTGTTGATGAGCCTCCTTGGAATATACTTGACTTGGAAACCTTATTAGTTATAATAATTGGAATACTGGATATTTCCATCAGTGAACTTTAGCATGTAAGAATTACAGAATGGACTGAAGGGTGAGATTATTATAAAGCTTTATAATGGTTTCCAAACATGAGACAGTCAAAAGTCAAAATGGGCATAGATATAGAAACATAGAATTTTAGAACTGGAAGGGTCCCTCTGGTCAAATCTCTTTATTGCACAGATCAGGAGACTGAGACCCAAAGAGCTTCAGAGATTTGCTTAAGGTTATAAAATCACTTAATGAAAGAGCCACCTAACTCAATGTTCTTTCCATTGAAATGTTATAGAATAGCAAGAGAATAATTGGATGGGGGTAGGGTGAAAGCTCAATTTAAATAGAAGGAATACTAGAAGGAAACATGGATGAAGCAAAAAGTCAAAGAAAAAAGATATACAATTAAAGGAGAGGCGGCAGAACTAAATCCTCAGATGAGATTCCATTAGAGACAGAAAGAAACAGGGGAATTCATTCCTTCTAACAACGAAATTTTCACAGGAGAAGTTCCTTCTAAAATAAGAGAGCCAACCATTGACAAGTTCAGAAGGAATGAAGACAAACACGTTTTCTCCTTCTCTCCTAATCAGATTTCTTTTTGGTCATCTTTCAGTCCATCACCTGATCTATAGCAGGAACCAGAATAAAATTAAATTAAAATTAAATTTTTTGAATGAAATTAAAAGACAAAGGAGAAACACTTGGAGTATCTATTGGCAAAAAGTTGCTTTTGGATTACCTCAATCTTTCTAAACATTTATTAACTAGAATTTATATGTAAAAACTGTTCCAGATTAAGATTCTTTCTCAGATATCTCTGCTTGTATTTTCCTCTTGGTTTATTTTGATTACACAGTTCTTGAAGGGATAATGAAAGAGATGGTTTATATACTGTTTCATTAGAAGAAATAAGGAAGTAGGATGGCCTTCATAGGTAAGCATGCTTACTAAATGGTAGGTCTTTCTGAAAAGAACTAGAATGCCATCCTTCCTCCACATACTCTAACAATATGAATCATCCACAGGATACATAGATTCTTATCACCTTTTTGCTAGAATTTTGAATACTATCCTTGAAGTCTTTTCAAGTTCATGTTTTATACTTTTAAAATAAATAGGTTCTAGATCTGCAAAGATTGATTAGGTAGGAGGAACACAGTATTTAAAAAAGAAAAACCATTAGCCTATACCAAAGAGGGTGCATCAGATGTTCTGGCAGGTTTCTCTAGAGTCCACAGCAAGAAAATATGGACCTGACTTTGGGACTGAAGCTGGAACTCACCCTGTGACATTGGCATAGGGAACTCCCAGGTGAACCTGCCTCTACCAAGCTGCACTTTCCCTCTAGTTCCCAAGACTACTTTAAAGAGTTGTCTAAAGCACTGAGAAGTTACCAGTCAGTCAATAAACATTTATTGAATACCTACTATGTGCCAGGCATTGTGCTAAGTGCTAGGGATACAAAAAGAGGTAAAGGACAGTCCTTGTCCTGAGGGCATTCACAATCTAATGGGGGAGACAATAAGCAAACAAATAGGTATAAACAAACTAGATGTAGGATAAATAGGAAATAACTAAGAGAGGAAAGGCAGCAGAATTAAGATGGATTGGAAAAGGTTTCCTGTAGAACAGCAGTTCTCAACCTGTAGGTTGTGACCCCTTTGGGGTCAAACGACCATTTCGCAGGGGTCCCAGGGGTCACGTAAGACCATCAGAAAACATATATCTCTGATGGTTTTAGGAACCTCCTCTATCCGGCTCTAGGAAGGTCCACCCACATGCAGATATGCCCACATACAACTATTAAAGGGTCACGGCATTAGGAAGGTTGAGAACCACTGCTGTAGAAGATGCCATTTTAGTTGGGACTTAAAAGAAGCTAGAGAAGGTAAATAGGTGGAGATGAGGAAGGATTGCATTTCGGCAATATGGAGGTCAGGAGGGGGAATAAGAAAAAATGCCCAGATTTGAGAGATGGAATGTCAGGTTTATGAAACAGCAAAGAGGTCCTTGTCACTGGATTCAAGAGGACATGGTAGGGAGTAAGGTATAAGAAGACAGAAAAGGTAGGAGGGGTCTTGGTTGTGAAGAGCTGTGCGTGCCAAACAAAGGACTTTGCATTTGATCCTAGAAGCGTTTGCCTCCTGGATTTTATTGAGTAATAGAGTGACATAGTCAGATTTGTGCTTTGGAAAATCACTTTGGTAGCTGAATGGAGGAGTGAGGAGAAACTAGAGGAAGGCTGACCCACCAGCAGGCTATTGTAAGAGTCTGGGCACCAAGAGAGGAGAGCCTGGACTAAAGCAGTGCCTATGTCAGAAGGGAAAAGGGGACACATTCAAGAGATATTACAAACGTGAAATAGTCAGGCCTTAGCAACAGATTGAATATGTGGGGTGAGACATAGTGAGGATTTGAGGATGATGTGTAAGCTTAAGGCTTGAGAGGCCAGGAGGATTGTGTTGTCCTTGACAGTATTAAGGGTGGAGGAGGGTTTAAAGGGAAGGATAATGAGTTATGTGTTGGACATGGTGAGTTTAAGATGTCTAGTGGATATCCAGTTTGAGATGTTTGAAAGGTAGCTGGAGATGTGAGAATGGAGCTCAGCAGAGAGCCTGGGGAACAATGGGTAGATGTGAGAATCATCAGCATAGATGGTAACTAAATCCACAGAAGCTGAAGTGATCATCCAGGGAAGTAGTAGAGAGAGAGAAGAGAAGAGGACCCAAAATAGAACCTTATAGGATACCTATGGTTAGAGGCTATGACCTGGATAAGAACTCAGCAAAGGAGACTGAGAAGTGGTCAGTTAATCAGGAAGAAAATCAGGAGAAAACCTAAAGAGAAGAGAGTATCCAGGAGGAAAGAATGATCAACAGTGTCGAAGGCTTCAGAGAGGTTGAGAGGTTTGAGGATGGAGAAAAGGCCACCGGACTCAGCAATTAAAAGATCACTGATAATTTTGGAAAGCTCAGTGTCAATGGAATGATGAGGCTGGAAGCTAAATTGAAAATGGTTAAGAAGAGAGTGGTAGGAGAGAAAGTGGAAGCACCTTTTGTAAATGACTTTTTCACATAGTTTAGCCACAAAAGGCAAAAGAGATATATGAGAATAGTTGTGGGGATGGAAGGATCAAATGAAGGTTTTTTGAAGTTAACTGACTTGTCCAGGATAACACAGGCTGTAATGTGTCAAAGGCAGAATTTTGTCAATAAACAAGGCAAACAGATGAATTAAAAGTTCTAGAAAAATGATAAATGCATGCCTTGTGCCACTTATGGAAAGGATAACCCTTCCAATACTTCATTCCCAATATGATATAAAAGCAATTTTAAAAAATTCCTTGATATAATTAAAAATTCCTTTAGGTGACATAAAACTTGTTATATTATCAAATCACTTAATATTTTTAACATCCTTTAAACTATCCACCACATAATAAACTATATTGATTATGCAGAATTAACAAAATTCAGATGACTCAACCCATTATCTCAGACTCACTAATTGAACAAATAGGTAACTAATTGCATATATGTTAAGATTGGAAGAGGCCCCAGACAGGAACTCAAATGTTAAAACTCCTTCTAGACACTATACCCTTATAGTTTTAAAAATGTAAATACCCTGAGAGTGTGGATAGGGAGTCATGAAGTATATTTGGTTATGATATTAATTATCAATTAATACTTTACCTAGGGATTAGCTTAAATAATGAGACATAGGATAAATACCTAGGAGGGTGGACAGAAAAAGGGCAGACATCTGGTGAACAAAAAGGTGAAATTCCAGGTAAATATGGAAAGTTTCAAATAGAAACTTCCTTTATTTCCAGGGGAAGGGAGGTGGGAGGAGGGAAGAAAATGCTTCTCTCATGCAATAACCCAGAATATACATCCATGGGAAAGATCCCAGCAACATTTTTTCCTCAGGTAAAAGTTGTCCAACTTCTGTAACCATGAGTTATGGTACTAAAATCATGTCACGAATGAGTGACCCTGGCTTGCTTCAAGTTTTAACTTCAGTCCTCCAAGATTGTGAAATATCGTTAAACTATTTGGCAAGGTAAAAAAAAAAAAAAGGCAATTTATCTGACTTCCTCAGGTATATTAGACGAGTGAACCTAACCCTAGGGGTATAGTAATGTCACCATTCAATCTGAACATACTGAGAAGGAAAAAAGAAAAAAACAAATCCAGAGCTATATTGCATCTAATTCTCTAACAAGTACATAGGTGAGTGATGCTGGAACTTGTAGAGAATAAAAAAAAGAAGGTTGGAGGTAGCACCCACAGCAAAGAAGGAGTAAACAGAACCATGTAACTAAGTAAATGACAAAGGCATACAAAACACCTCATGGCAGTTGGTGGGGAATTGAAAAATAGCATATTTCATTTTGGCATCCAAACAATAGAAATCAGCTTTTTAAAAAATAATAAGTTCAAATGCAAATATTGATGTTTTCCATAGACTGTATAACAGCACAATACACACATGCAAAGGGCCTTTTATGCTAAAACCCAAGACCATAACATATCTTCACAAAGGGGAGAGAAAAAGAAAAATGTCTTAAAATAACTTTAAAGGAGAACATGGAATGATCACAATCAGTATTGGACAGATGAAAGAAAAAAAAGAAGTCAAGATACAAAAATGTCAACATGTACATTTAGACTTAGCCTGTGCAGTTATAATTTGGGTCAGAAGCTGAAAAAAACAAGAGATTATGAAGGGTGGAGGGAGACTTTCAGAAGGTAAACAAAATACTGTGAAAAGCTGGATTCTAAGAAATGAGGGCATTGAATTAAACAAAGGAAAAGTTTGTGCATGATATTTACGTCTGTCAATATTTTCCTAATCATTCTTTTTTCTTATTTAATATTTCATTTTCCCAGTTATATGTATAAACAATTTTAAGATTCTTTTTTTTTTAATTTTGAGTTTCATATTTTCTCCCTGCCTCTCCTCTCCCTTCAATGAGAAGGCAAGCAATTTGACATAGGTTATAGTATATAGTCATGCAAAACACATTTCCATGTAAGTCATTCTATAAAAGAAAACATACACCAAAAAACCACAAGAAAAATAAAGAAAAAGTATCTTTGATCTGCATTCAGGTTCTACCAGTTCTTCTCATCATAAGTCCTACAGAAATGTCCTTGATCATCATATTGCTGAGAATAGCTAAGTTATTCATAGTTGATAATCACATAATTTTGCTTTTACTGTGTACAATGTTCTCCTAGTTCTGCTTATTTCACTTTACATCAATTCATGTGAGTCTTTCCATGTTTTTCTGAGAGCATCCTGCTTATCATTTCTTAAAGCACAATAGTATTCCATCACAAACATATACAACAACTTGTTCGGTCATTTCCCAATTGATGGACATACCCTCAATTTCTAATTCTTTGCCACTACTAAAAAAGCTGCTTTAAATATTTTTTGTAGATACAGGTCCTTTTTCTTTTTGTTTTTTGTTTTTTATCTCTTTGGGATACAGACCTAATATTGGTATTGCTTGTTTATAGGGTATGCATAACTTTATAGCCCTTGGGGCAAAGTTCCAAATTTCCTTTCAGAATTGTTGAATCACTGTACAACTTCACCAATAGTATATTAGTGCTTTCATTTTCCCATATCCCCTCCAACATGTCATTTTCCTTTTTCGTCATATTAGCCAATATGACAGGTGTGAGGTCATAGCTCAGAGTTGCTTTAATTTGCATTTCTCTCATCAACAGTGATTTAGAGCTTTTTCTCATATGACTATAGACAGTTTTGATTACTTTGTCTAAAAATTGCCTGTTCATATCTGTAATAGTAATGGGAATTTGAAGATCTTCCCTGCCCCTTAATAAGCCTAAGTGAATTTGAAGACCTTCCCTGCCCCCTAATAGGCTGAATATAACCACATGGAGCCTGTGGTGGGAGAAGCTTCCTGAAGGGTAGAGCAGAGCCCGCAAGAAGCTGGGAGTCAGAGCAGTTAGAGGTAGAGGGAGGAGAGAATGCACCCAGGCAGACAGCTAGGCTAATGAGTGTTGGTTTGCGAGAATGCTAAATAAAGGATGGTGTAGTTCTCTGTGGTGTTGTGGTTTATTAACTTCTTTGCTACTATGATGGATTCAGCTTTCTGGTTTGGAGATTTGTTTTTCTGGTGTCTGAATAAATATTTTTGCTTCTGTCTTCTATATGGAGAGTCTGTTATATTTTGCAATTGAGCACTATGCTGGCATATTCACAGTCTCTGTCAATGCTGTGAATATTGCATTGTTGCTACAATATCCTTTGACCATTGATCAATTGAGGAATGGCTCTTTTTTCTACAAATTTGATTCAGTTTCCATATGTTTGAGAAGTGAATCTTTATCAGATAAACTCACTGTATTTTTTTTTTTGGAGAGGGGAAGGCAGGGCAATTGGGTTTAAGTGACTTGCCCAAGGTCACACAGCTAGTAAGTATGTCAAGTGTCTGAGGCCAGATTTGAACTCTGGTTCTCCTGATTCCAGGGCTGGTGCTCTATTCATTGTATCACCTAGCTGCCTTCCAATTTTATTTTACAGTAATGATTACCAACTATTACCATCCTATTTCTCCTCTGTTTATCCTACTGTCTCCTTTTACCATGCCCATTCTCAAATGTTTTGCTTCTGACTTTTACCTCCCCCAAACTGCCCTCCCTTCTATCAGCTCCACCCTCCCCCCCTCACCTTCTCTTATCCCCTTCCCTTCCTACTTTCCTGTATGGCAATCTTAATCTTTCTTTTGGACTAAAAGAAGCATTTAGAAATAACCCAATTCCAAAGTAGTCACAGCTTAGTGAGAATGTAAGAAGAGTGAATATGCTGAAAAGATTTAATGAGATTCAAAAGATATTGTATACACACAGATTTGCTTACCAATAGATGTGAATTGATTTTGCTTAAGGAATTGGACAAATGAAAAATTGAAGATGAAAGAAAGAGGATAAATGGTACTAGTACTTCTTCTTGCTGTCCAGTTGTCTGTTGTCTATAGTTCAGTGTCCAACTCTTAATGACCCTGTTTGGGGGGTTTTCTTGGCAAAGACACTGGAGTGGTTTGCCATTTCCTTCTCCAGCTCATTTTAGAGATAAGGAAATTGAGGCAAACCGGGTTAAGTGACTTGCCCAGGGTCACATGGTTAGTAAATATCTAAGGCTGCCTTTGAACTCAGGAAGATGAGTGTTCCTGACTCCAAGCCTGATGCTCTATCAACTGTGCCATCTAGCTGCCCAGATTTAGTGCTAATAAAGGTCAAATTCTGTTAGTATGAAATCCAGGTGACTGCTTTGTCATAAGAGGATTTCTTCTGTTGTTATGAAGTTTTATTATAACTGTTGTCAAATTAAATACTTTTGAGACAAAGGGGCCATTAGCTGGTCTTTCAAATTCTTCTACTTTTTTAAAGAGGATTTTACAACATGATTTGATCTATAATTAATTTTATTGCTTGTGGATATAATACATTACATGATATTCACTCAGGCAAGCAATTGTCTGAGGAGCTAGACAGCTAGAGTTCCTGTTTCTTCTCTTCCTAACAAGCTGTGTAACCTCAGGCAAGTCACTTAACCTTTCTGAACCTCAGCTTCTTCATATAAAATGTTTTTCAGTTGTGTTTGACTCTCCATGAACCCATTGCAGGTTTTCTTGACAAAGAGACTGGAGAGGTTTGCCATTTCCTTCTCCAGCTCATTTTATAGACGAGAAAGATGAGGCAAACAGGCTTAAATGACTTGCCCAGGGTCACACAGCTAGGAAGTTTCTGAGGACAGATTTGAACTCATTCAAGAAGAAGATCCTTCCTGACTGCAGGCTTGGCACTCCAGCCACTGCGCCCACCTAACTTCCCCCATCTATAATGAGAGGCATGTCTTACATTGTTTCCAGCATTCTTCCCTCCCACCCTGAAGTTGAGATGTATAACTACAAATATTTTCTAAGTATGCATATGTTTGATGACATGAAAAAAGAATTAAAATTTTAAACTAAAATTCACATTCAATTTAAATTAAATTTCACATTTTAATAGAAGTTGGTTTCACAAGCAAAATTGCTAAGAAAAAAAATAAGAAAATCTGTGATAGAATTTAACTTACTGTGATTCAAATGCTTAATCAATGATTTAGAGTAAAATGCATTTATAAACATAAATCTTAAAGGACAGAACTATGGAAAATTTTAGTTTCACAATGAATAAAGAGATTTTCTAGTAAGTTTCACTTCTATGAGTCATTATTGCTGTAGCCCAAGAGTATTCCCCCAGAATCCTGAGTCAGAATAGAAGACTGAAATCAAAAGTGTGTGTGAATTGCCCAACCTTCTGTTGAAATCAGAAATTGATCTTAACTGTACTTCAGAAAAGGAAGTGAACTGAGCTGTTATTCAGTTATCTGTTCTACAAAAAAGTGTCCATCTCATAGATAACAACCACAGCAGACATTTAAATAGCACTTTAAAGCTTGTAAAAAGTTTGTTGTTTGTTTGTTTGTTTTGTTATATACATGATTTCATTTGTTTCTAACAACCCTGTGAGCTAAGTTCTACAGGCATTATTGTTCCCACTTTAAAGAAGAGGAAACTGAGTCTCAGGTTATATGAATTTCCAAAGATCACATACATAGTTAGTAAGCATCAGAGGTAGAAGTCAAACCCTGATCTATCTTGACTCCAAATCTAGTGCTATTTCTATCATATCACACTGCTTCTCATCATTCATTATCTGTAGAAAAAGAAATCTATATGACTGGTAGCAGTAAAACCATACTGGAAATAATCTTTATGAATGAGATGCATATGGAAGGTACAAAGACAGACCCAGGAAGATCACAGTTCTAGTCAGTTTCATTTTAGCATGAATACAGGCAAGATTCTAAAGAAAATGTCATTAGTAGAAGCCAAAACACAGAAGAGGATGGTCTTCAACGAGGTTTCTATTGTAGCACAAAATCATTAATGGGTCCCCTGAGACTTGTTTATACCTATTCTAAAATATGTTCAAGCAGAAAAAGCTTCTATTTTCTATTGCGAGGGAAAACATTATAAACCAGGCTTACATTGAACACTCTATGAAATGAAATTCAACCATTTAGGCTTTTAGTTAAAACAACTATAGTAAAAGAATACAGATTATTCCTAATTGACATTAACAATATAATATAGTTAAATGTTTCCATATAAAGCCTTGACAGATATGATTTTGAAGCCAAAATCTCTTAAAACCTCACTACACGCCTATGTGCTTACCACAAAGGAGACACTTAACAAATGCTTGCTTATTGTTGATTTGCTGATATCAGATTGCAATCTGGGTCTTGCACCCAACATTATACTGAAAATGGGCTCAACCAGATCACTAATGATATATCACCACTGTCAAGGACAATGGCTCTTTTTTAGTCCACCTTCTCATTGTGCACTATTGTGTAAACAGAGCCAATGTGGAAATTGATTTGTTGGTGCTAGAGATAAAGGGTACAATTGTACTCCCTCATTTCTGAAATATGTACAAACTCCTTTAGTTTGATTTATTTTTTTGGAGTTTGAGAGGCAGCAGGATAGAATGGAAACTGTGCTGGATTTGGAGGCAAGAGAGCCTGCATTCAAATCTGGCTACTTACACTTTCTAATTGTATGACCACAGCTTTACCTCTTCGATTCCCACCTTCCTTATCTCATCTCTCAAGAAGGAATGAGCGTAATACTCCAGTACAGGGCTGGAGACCCTGCGACCTCAAAGCCACAAGAGGTCCTCTAGGTCCTCAAATACAGTCCTTTGACCAAATACAAACTTCACAGAACAAATCCCCTTAATAAAAGGTTTTGTTCTGTAAAACTTGGAAGCAGTCCAAGAGAACCTAGAGTGCCACATATGGCCTCAAGGCTGCAGGTTCCCTACCCCTGCTACTGCACAGGTTTGCTAGGAGGATCAGAGATCATCATAAACCTCAAAACACTACAAAATATGTCAGATCCTGTCCCTACAAATTGAGATCAAGTTGTCTAATGCATTTTCTATCTCACTCTGTGTTCCAGCTTCTTTCCTTGAGCCTGAACTTATAAAGCTGTCATTCATTTTATCCCCTCAGTGTCAAAACTTCTTTTTACAAAGTCCACTTTCACTTTCTGCCCTTTGTTTCATTCACTCATTTCCTCAGTCCCCAGTAATCTGATTTATATCTCCAATATTCTACTAAAAATGTTCTAAGATCACTAATAGTATCCTCACTGCAAAAAGCAATGACCCCTTTACAGTTTTCAATTCTTCTTAACTTTTCTCATCATTTGATTTCATTGACTACTTTCTTATTCTTTATACCCTTTAATCTCTTGGTTATAATAGCAATAATAACTAGCATTTATAGAGCTGCTTTAAGCTTTGCAAATGTCATCTCATTTGATCCTTACAACATCTCTAGAAGGTAGGTGATATCATAACCCTCATTTTGCAGAGCAAAAACTGAGACAGATAGAGATTAAGTGACTTGCTCAGGGCCACACAGCTAGTAAGTGGCTCAGTCTGAAACAGAACTCATGTCTTCTTGATTCCATCCACAGCACTACCTAACCACCTCATGTTATACAACACAGTACTCTCATGGTTTTCTTCCTCTCTGACTGCTTCAGCACTGTGTTCTTGCTGATTCCTTGTCCTCCTCCACCACTTTTAAACATATATGTCACCCAGTGTCATGTCTTTACATTATCTCTCCTGGAGATCTCTTCCATTCCTTTGGATGGTAGGCAACATTGTATAGTGCAAAGAGCACTGTATATGGAGTGAAACTATTTCAGCTCCATTGCTAGCTCTATTATTTCTGTGTGGGTGACCTTGGACAAGTCACTTAACATCTGTGGAACTCAGGTTCATGATCTGTAAAATGAGAGAGATGGAGCAGATGATCTCCAAAGTTCGGTCCACCTCTAAGTCCTATGAATTCCATTCAGTTATGAACTCTATACAAATAATCCCCAAATCTAATTTGTCTCTGACCTTTGATACTTACTTAGTGTTTGTCCATGAACATCAGTTACCTTTTAAGAGCCTCAGTTTCCTCATTTATAACAGAGCAGTAATACCTATAGTATCTACCTAACAAGGTCATTGTGAGGATCAAATGAAATAATGTGTGTAAAACATTTTGAAGACCCTAAATCGCTACGTAAATGCCTATTTTGTTTGTATTTTCATTGCTGTTTTTGTTGCTATATACCCAACCTCTTAGCCTTTTCCTAGAGTTCTAGTTCCAAATTTTCATAAGCACATTGTATATTTCCAAAAACACACTGTATATGATCCAGTGACCCCTTAAACTCAACATGTAAATTTAAACATCTCTATTCAAGTGAGCTCATCATCTCTACTCAAACATGCAACTCCCCCTACCTTCTCTTTTTCATCAACCCAGCTTTTTATGTTCATGACTTTAGAGTTGTCTTTGACTCTTCCTTCTCCCTTACCATCCACCTCCCTTCTATTGCCAAGTCCTGTGACTACTGCCAAGGTATTATGCTTCCATTCTTTCTCTAGAACTTATTTTCTCTTTCCATTTTCGTTGTGATCACCCTAAATGAGACCTTTATCTCCTCTTACCTGCATTGTGGTAATAAGGCAGCATGGTGACACAGTGGATCAAGTGTTGTTTGTTAGTCAGGAAGATGTGAGTTCAAACATTGCCTGATAAATTAACAAAGCTATGTGATTCTGGGAAAATCACCTAACTATTGCCTTGCTTCCTTGCCTAGTAAAATGATGGAGTTGAACTGAATGGCCTCTTCCACTTCTAAATCTAAGAATAATTTCTTAGCAGGCATTTTTAGTCTATACTTTGTCCCCATTCTTCACAACATCAACTACGTACTAAATGGATATGAATATGTCATTCACCTACTCAAAATCTTTCCCTGATTGACTCCCAAATAAAATATAAGTTTCTGAAACTTCAAGGTTCTTCCTATTTGCCTCCAATCCATCTTTCCAACCTTATCTCACCTTTCTTCTATTTGTGTATTCCATCTTTGCAAGTCAAAATGTACCATTCTTCCTTCCCTATTTTTAATTTGCCTAATTTATCCCTATACCTTTGCTTGTGCCCTGTCCCTATCTCAGCTTTTTGAAGTTCTTCCCAACCTTCAAGGCTCAACTAAAGTCCTGCCTCTTCCTTAAAATCTTCCTCACCTTTTAGCTAAAAATGCATTCTTCCTCTTCCATTTACTCCTAGTGCTTTGCCTGAATCTCTCCTAAGTGCTTATCACTTCCTTCAAGAAAGTACAGTTGTTTATACTTTCTCCTCAGCTCAAAATTATTTTGTATTTACTTTGAAAATATGTATACATTTTTTATCTGTATATATGTTACTTCCCCTAGTAGAACATAAGTTTCCTGAGGGAGAAAACCATTTCATTTTTATATTTGTGTCCCCAGCACCTAGCATAATGCCTGGCATGTAGCAGGTATTTAAGGAATGCCTACTGAAATTAGTCAAATTGAATTATTATATTATCCTTTGACTTACAGTGATTTGGATATACGACTTTCTCCTCTATTAAATCACAAACTCACTGATAGCAGGGTCAGTGGCATAGCTATCCACCTATGTCAAGTGCCTAACAGTATCTCATACGTAAGTATGCACATAATAAAACTAAATGAGAAAATGATACATCAGTGTAGGGCGGGATATGAGTGCATCTGAACAGCCCGGAGACACTTTGTGTTATAACTCATTAACCTGTCCTTGACTAGGTGACCAGAATTGGCAAGCTTGGTATGAAAGTTAAATAGGTGACTTAAAATTTTAATTTCTAAAGATCCTTTAAGCCTATACTCTTGGGGGAAAGGACCATCCCTGAATTTCCAAAGTAAAGACATTTATTGATGATCTCTAATCGACATATTGCTCAACATGTGTCCATCATAAGTATCTGTGGCTGAATTTGAACTCAGGTCTTTCTAATTCCAGGTCTAGAACTCTATCCACTATGCCACCTACTGCCTCTGATAATAATAATAATAATAATAATTTACATTTAAGGCTTAAAAGTACTTTTAAATTATTTTATAAGAAAGTTATATACATACATATGACATATATAACATATAACACTCACACACATTATATATAGTGTTTTCTTCCCTTATTTCTTCCCTTACTCATGAAGTAAGGTGAATTATGCAAGTATCATTATCCCCATTTTACAAATTAGGAAGCAGATGCTAAGAAAGATTGAGTGACTTGCCTAAAACTACACAACTAATAAGTGTCAGAGGTGGGATTTGAACATTGGGTCTGTCCTAACTCTAAGCACAGAACTCCTCATGAAAAAAAAAACAACAAAACAGGAATGTTGAGAGAAGCAATCACAATTAAATGAAAGTACAATGCTTAGATATCCTCTGGTTTTCTGCAAATAAAATGTATTGAAAAGCAAAGCAGTAATGGAATACTACTGTGCCATAAGAAATGATAAACAGGCAGATTTCAGAAAAACCTGGGAAGACTTATATGAACTGATGCTGAGTGAAATGAGCAGAACCAGGAGAACACTGTACACAGTAACAGCCACAGTGTGCAATGACTGACTTTGACAGACTTAGCCCTTCTCAGCAATGCAAGGATCTAAAACAATTCCAAAGGCGTCATGATGGAAAATGCCATCCACATCCAGAGAAAGAACTATGGAGTCTGAATGCAGAGCAAAGCAGACTGTTTTCTTTGTTTTCTTTTGATTTTTTCTTTCTCGTGTTTCCTCCTATTTGTCCTATACAGCATGACTAATTTGGAAATATGTTTAATGCGAAGGTATGTGTAGAGCCTATATTGGATTGCATGGCACCCTGGAGAGGGAGGAAAGAGGGAAGGGGAAGAAAATTTAAAATTTATGGAAGTGAATGTTGAAAACTAAAAATAAATAAACTTTTTTTTAAAAGAAAGAAAATAAAAGTACACCAGCATTCCTTAATTCATATTAAAAATCTTTTTATTTGTAGGCATTAATTCCATGTTAGACATAAGAGGCTGGAGCTTTGCCCAAACAATGGGTCTATGAATGAATGGCAATTCCAGGCTATAGCTAGAATTGGAGGCAGATCAGCTGTGGATCTCATTCATCACTGGATGTATCAGAGTGACCTCATTGTGACAGTTGCTTTTAAGATCCAGCTCCATGAAATAGACCCAGGGTTAAGCATTATGGCAAAGCATTATGGCAAAGCAATACTGTCCTTTTAAAAATATAATCTTTTAATAGTATTAATAAGTAGCACAGCAAACTTTCTTTAGATTTGAGAGGAAAAGAAACAGTTGATGGACTACACTAAAGTAAACAGAAATAACAAGCTCCCTATTCTTCCTTCATTCACAGGTTTTATTTTCTCATATTTGGAAGAATTAGATTTAATATTGGAAAGTTATATTCAAAATCTTCCCACCACCAAAGTTTGAGGCCATCCTTTTTTATAGGAAATTAAGAGTACAGATACAACTTTTACCTCTTTTTTTCCCAAGATTTTGGTCAATAACACTGAAGACAGTATGTTAATTGCTTAGCTATGACCTCTAACTGATGAACATCAAATAACAGTTATTAAATACCAGAATGGATTTCATGCCATGGGGAGAATTAGGACAGCAGGGTTGAGTCAAGTATTCACAATGCTTACCAGAAAGCCAAAAGCAGAAAAATATATATTTTTAAATATTGTAATACTTTCATATTTAGTGTAATCAAAATTCAACAAGGTTTTGTTGAAGTCAGTCAACCTAAAGGAATATAAAGTTATAACTATAAACATCTTTAATCTAATGGAAGCAAACATTTTATGTTTTGTCACTGTTACTACAGTCACTAAATTAAGCTGTTAGAGGTATACATTATTACCACTTTTTTGTTTCTCATTGACTTTATACAGGAAGAAAATGTAGAGAAAATGTGTGTTTTTTCCTGCAGAGAACTAAGTATAGAAGAAAAAATTATTTAGATAGAAATATGGAAAGACATTCTGTTTTGTTATGCAATGTCTAAATGTATGATATAAAAGCTACTAAGATCATCACCATCATCATCATCATCATAGCTAGAGTAATCATTTCATGCCTCAGCTTAGAGTAGAAAACACTAGAGATATAACTGAGGAGCTACTGAAATCTGAAGAGAAAAAACTCAAAGCACCTGAGACCACTGGAAATCTTCACTGAATATACCTTTCAGAAATTATATCTATAATAAAACCTTAGTTTCCTACAGACAAGCCACAGAGCTTTTAGCTATTAAGGAAAAATCTGTGGCAAAATCTATTGAGACTTGTTGCCATACTTAAATAAAACCTTAATAGGATACTTAAAGTTATTAATATGTAGGCGACACTAGGCTTAATGAACACTTTTAAGACTGTAAAATAGATCTAACTGATTTTTAAAGTATCCTGATAACCTTAGGTTAATAGTCATGCACCCAAAAGGAAGAAAAGGACAGAAACATTTTCAGAGCACACAATAGAGGTCTAAACCCTGCACAAGTACTTTTTGAGCAAGGAGCTGTGACTCAAGCGATAGTAAATGCTAATAACATTGGATTTATGGAACATCACTGAAAGTGGTTTGACTCTGTAAAGAATCTAAAAACTGGCCAAGAGCCAAGAGCAGAACTAGGTCCTATCCACAAGAACCAAAACAACATGTTGACAAAGAAACATCAAACAAATGGATAAGTTATGGGGATTTGTTTATGGAAACAGAGGGGTTTAGGATGGGGTAATTCAGATGACCAAGTCATCATCCCCAGAAAGTACACTTGGGGATCAATGGAGATTATTCAATGTAATGCATTCAGAAAGATTGCAATAATTAAGCACCTACTGAGCTCCTTGCTCAAAAAGCACCTACCTAACTAGCAGACAAAATCTGGTAGTTGCAACTACACATCAGAGGCTCACTATATTTTATTGACTGATAGATAGCAAATCCTCATGCCACAATTACAGAGCTCAAAATATTTCGTAGAACTATACTAGAATGAAAGCATTATCATAGACCATAGTACTGCCCACAATCACCCAAACATAACATTGACCCATAAGAATATAATTTTTAATAGATTGCTTCAGTTTACTCATCCATAAAATGAACTGGAGGAGGAAATGGCAAACCATTCCAGTATCTTTGCCAAGAAAACCCCAAATGCAGTCATGAAGAGTCAGACATGCTTGAATCAACAACATACCAAATACTCTCAATCTCCAACCTCCTTGAAATAAAAAGCTTTCAAAATTCAGAGATATAGCAGAAAAAATAAAAATAATGTACAAAAAGGATCAGGTACATATCATTCCCAATCATCCTGTCTGCTACTGGTAATGTATCAAAAATGCTTGCAGGGGGTCTACAGATGAGTTTGTATCCTAATCCTCTTTAAACAGCTATTTTATCCACCTGCACATGAGTCTGCCAAGTATTAAATATACAAGAAAAAAGGGAGAAGAGAAACTTATCCCAGGACCATTTCTATCTGACATCATCAAACAGGATGAGAATGAGTTTTCTACAATAATGATAGCTGCTGAGTCATTCAAGCCTTTATGTTTACCAAGCACTTTATACATAATATTGCTTCTGAGCCCCACAACAACCCTAAGAGGTATGTACTACAGATATAATTTCAGAGATGGGAAACTAAGCCGGGAGGGAGGGGGTGTTTAAGTGGTTTGCCTACAGTCTAGCCCAGAGCTGCTAAGTGTTAGAAGCAAGTTTTGAATCTAAACCTTTCTAGTCCAGGACTCTGCACTAAAACACGTTGCCTCACTTTAATCTTTTCCCCCCTAGATATCTCAGGATTCTACTGTCTGCTCTCTATGAAACGGTGGAAAACTTTAACTTTGAAAAACTAGGGAAATCAGTCTTGAATAGATACTGCTTCACAAGCATATATAACATCTCCATTGAGAATGCTTGACACACAAGTGGGTTTGGGGCCCTACTGGTTCTTTCAGGGATGTTTTCATAAGAGTACAAATTACTACCTTCAAGAATGGTATTCAAGAACACAAATTACTTTCTTAATTTCATGTCCCAGGGCTTATTTGCTAGAGAGGGCAATTCAATTAAAATAATAGCTCTATCCCCAAATTTGCTCCTTTTAGAAACTGAATCAGGAGATTATTTTTTCATATTATGACATATGTGAAAGAGTTTTCTTTTATATCATTTGATACTTCCTTAATTTTGAGCTTTTTTACAATGTACTTAAAGCAAATAGTTAATTTTCCCCCCAAGATCTGAAGACCAATTATGTATGCTAAAAAACTTATGGTTATTTGGAATGAGGAATTTACCTGACTCAGAATCAAATAAGAAACTTTAGAAGTCCTCTCTTATGCTCCCCTCTGATTTAAGTAAAGAATACAATGAATCTGTGAACTTATGGGTGAAGAGTATTCACAAAATTCACATCTCAAGTGCTATTGATTGGTAGTCATGCATTAGTAGCTTCAAGTACATCTTACTCATACCCCCTCCTCCCTCCCCATCTAAATCACTTAGGAGAAATAAAAGACAGTCTGCTGTTCATTTCTTACCAAACTGTCCACATCTATGCTGGAGTTTACAGCCCATTGCAAGGTACTCATGATATTCATGGCTAAAGTTAGAAGAATTCCAACCCGTCCTTCTCCATTACCTATAGGTTAAAGAGGAAAAAAACAAAACTATTTTAGGTAATTCAGCCATAAACAAGTACAGCACACGTAACAAATCGAAGGAAAATTCTCTTGCTTTGAGTTATATATTTTATCTCGATATCATCTATATGACCTAGGATCATTCTGTTATTTTACAGCTTTGATAAAAAGAATCATATTATGATAAAATTATTTGGTTGGTCTCATTTTATAAATGGGACTTTGATTTCTGACACCTGTACTCAAAACCTGGGAATGATCTTTGGTTTATCATTCTTCTTCATATATATCAATTTGCCAGGAAGTCCTGTTTATTCTTAAAAGTTCTTACATGAGAACTTTCCTGATGCAAATCTTCTTGTTTCTACCTCCACAACATCTCTCACATTCATCCCCTTCTCTTCTTTCACACAATCATTATCTTAGTTTAGGCTACATCAATAGCTACCGTATTGGTCATCCTGCTTCATGTCTCACTCAAACCCATCTTCCACACAGCTGCCAGAGTAACTCTTTGTAAAGTGTAGCTCTGACTCCATCACTCGCCAACTCAGTAATCGTCAGTGCTCCTTAGCATCATTAGGCACAAATATAAGCTTCTCTGTTTCTCATTTAAAGACCTTCCCACCCTACACCTAACCTAATTTTTTTCCATCTAAAAATTAAATGTTATATCATTTAACTTACTCTGTGCTACCACTAAATTGACCTTAACTTGTTCATATCTGGCACTCCACTTCCCATGTCCATGCCTTTAAAATGGCTGTTCCCCACACCTAGAATATTGTGTCCTCACATCTCTTTGAATCTCTAGTTTCCTTTTAGGCTAATCACAGTTGCCTTCTACCTCAAGCCTTCCCTTATTCCCTAACTCTGCATTTCCCAGTACTTGGCACTGAGACTAGCATAGAGTAGGGACTTTAACAAATGCTTGTTGGTTGAATGAATGAAAACATTCTCTTTCAATATCTCTTGAATTCATCCTGTTCTCTCCATTCTCAATCTCATTCCATACAAATCTAGATTCTGATCTGAACTACCACAATAATTTCTAGTCTGTTTCCTTATCTCTTTTCTTCCCTTTTCTTCCCACTCTTCCAAATCTGCCCCCCCCACACACATACACACATACTTCCGATTTATCGTATATTCTTGTCAGTACAATCTTCCTACAATAATAATTTCATCATATCACATTTTTATTTACTAATCTATTAAGAAATTCTACAGCCTCTCAGATGAAGTCCAAACTCCTCTGTCTAGTCTTCAAAGGCTTTCTACAATTTTACCTAATTCTAGCTTCTTCGGTCTTCTCTTTGTACTATTCATTCACCACAATCATCGCTGCATTCACACTTATGCTCATATCCTTCCTGAAAAGGCTCTCCTTCCTTTTCTAGGTCTAAGACCTACTAATCCTTCAAGATTCATGCCAAACCTCCACTGCTCTCTAAGCCTTCTGTGACAATGTCAGCTCATTTCTATTTTCCCCTTCTTTATTTACTTTTGTTCTCTGCACCATTTATTTTGGCTCTTGGTAATAATAGTGAATACAGCGTTCTGTTATCTACCATCACATATTATTCTCTAATTGCTTTTCAACTTATCTTTCCAACAGGACTTTAAGTTCCATGAAGGCACATACCAAATCATACACATTTTTACTATTTCCCCAAAGTATCTAATGCATGGTAAGCATCTAACAAATGTTTATTTTGCTGATTTTTTTTTGGTCTCATTCCCCTTTTTTGTCTTCATGAATATTATTTGTTACATTTAATGACTGTCTACAAGGAATGAAGGAGAAGGATATTGGGGAGAAATTCTGGTGATTAAAAAAAACCAAAAAATATCAAAAACTTTTATTCAAAAATGACATTCAATTCATTTGAAACTATGTGGCAGTTTTTTGGAGTTTAAAGTTACAACAGTGATTCTTTTGGTCTATGCCTTATTTTATATGTACTTGTCTCTCCCTTTGGAACGTAAGCTCGTTGTGAGCATGGATTGCTTCAGTCTTTATACTTGTATCCCCAGTACCTAACACAATGTCTGACGCACAAGAGGAATTTAATAAAAACTCACTGATTCATTGATTTATTGATGCCTGTCTTTTTCTTGAACACTAATCTTATATTACTAGCTGCTTGATGGGTATCTTTTCCCGCACATACTATAAGACTTGCCAACTCAACATCTCTAAAACAGTGTTCATTTCTCCTAAATAAATAGGCATTTCCTACCATCATGCCTTCATTTATTCTTGTCCCTTTGCCTAGAATACTGAAAAACCTATCAATTTCTAAAAACCCAATGCAAAACTTCCTCTTTCTTAATCTCTACAACCAGATATAATTTCTCCCTAATCTGAACCCCCCAAAGCATTTTGTCCTACATTGGACGGTAAGCATATTCTACCATACATTATTATAATTTGGGTTTATGTCACATCCTCTACTATGAACTTCTTAGGGACAGAAATGGTCATATTTATCTTGATAATTCTAAAAGTTCCTTTCATAGCAAGATGTATTTACTGAATAAAAGTATACAACTGACTTGATTTTTCATTCTTCCATAATTAGTCATAATAAGTATATTGCTTTAGTTTCTTCATATTTTTCTTCTACATGTCATGTCCTATATATTCATCCAACAGATGCTTATAAATCAAAATTATATAAATATATAAGTATATTGTCATTTAAAAAAATTTGTTAATTATAAATAGTATTCAGGATACTTTGCTCAACATTGGAGGAAAAGACAAACTTTATGGGTTCTTGTTGGTGCAATGGATAGAGCGTGGGGCATGGAATCGGGAATCAGGAATGAGTTCAAATTCAGCTTCAGACACCTACTAGCTATGTGACCCTGGGCAAGTTTTGCTTCAGTTTCTTCCTCTATAAAAATGGGGCTACTCATAGCACCTCTCTCCCAGGATGTTGTGAGGATCAAATGAGGTAATAATTGTAAAACTCTTAGCACAATGCCTGGCACGTGGTAACACCCTATAAATGTTTGCTGTTATTTGTTACTATTTTAGATATAATTATTGTCCTAATACAGCACACAGTCTAGGAAGGGGATCAAACGACAAATCAACTAGTGGGAATACTACCCCACCATAAACACATTGGAGAAATGTAAGACAATGTGCTCCATGAGGTTCTTAAATTACATTACTGATGATGATATGCCTGTGGGAAAGAAAAGTATGTCTGTTTAGTGCCTTCTATGCAGTAATGGAAAGGAAAGAGTTTGCTAGAGGCCCAGCCAGTCATTTTGGTATTTATATGCATTGTCCCTTCATAGAGGACAGAACCTTACCACAGCCCCACTATCAATGTGGTCCCTGTTTTTAATTTAACTCTCTATTTGTCTTAAGATAAAACTTACTAAGCGCCCCCAAAATATTCTTTTAAAAACAGTAACTGGAATTAGAACAAAATATGACTTTGAAAAATTTGTAACTTGTATTTAATGGTTTAAAAATCTTATCTGATATAATCATTTTAAAACAAACATTTAAAACAAAATTGAAAAAAGCTAGACAAACATTTTACCCCATAAGAAGAATTCTAACTCTCTTAAAAAGTAAAAACGTTGCCTAAAATTATACTGTAGCTTACATACCAGTCACATTTCTTTTGTTGCATTTCCCAGGAAATTATTCCTTTCTTGAGACTGACTTCATTTCACACAATAGCTCTTTGATGAGTCTTGTTTTGTTTTGGTCTAGACCTGTGACTTAATCAGTGTGGGGGAATCTGAGTGTGGAAATTCCCTTTGCTGATATAGTCATTAAGAGTTACTTTGGCACTGAAAGGGTCATTTGTCCAGGGCCACACAGCTAATAATATGTATCAGAGGCAGGATTTGAACCCAGGATGGACTTCTCTCCATTAGGTCATGCTGCTTCTCTTAATGTATCTTAACTTCTGGGAAATAAAGTATTTCACAATAAAAATTTCTACATAAATTGGTTTTATGTTTATTATAAAATATTTTTGCTTTTTGATCTAAATATCTTAAAAGTATAGGTATTCTACATGATAGAAAATAATGCTTTAGTAAATGAGAAAATTTAAAATGCTATAACAGAACCAGATGATCATATTTCAAATGAATTGCATTTTATAATTATTTTTCTTCATCCAATCATGTAAGACCTGTACTAAACTTTTTTATTTGATTCTGTTGAAAAGTAAAGTATTAGGCTATCATTTCCAAAAATCTAATTTCTGATATTTTAGTTTAATAATTTACATTGCAAAAAATAAAAGCACTTTTTTTTTTTTACAGTTTGGAGCCTCTATCTTTGATCAACGTGAACTTCCTCAATGATAAAAAAACAAAACAAACAAACAAACAAACAAAAAACACCTTAGCCTTACTGAGCAACCAGCACACCGTTGGGGTTTTGTGTTGTTTTTTTTTGTGTGTGTTGTTTTGTTTTTTTTAACTAACTAGCAGCTAGGTGGCACAGTGAACAGAGGGCGGGGTCTTGAGTAAGGAAGACCCGAGTTCAAATCCAGCCTCAGGCTCTTCCTAGCTGTGTGACCCTAGGTGAGTTACTTAACCACTTTCTGCCTCCATTTCCTCAACTGCAAAATGGAGATAATAATAGCATTTATGTCCTAGGGTTGTTGTGAAGATCAAATATGTGATATTTGTAAAGCTCTTAATACACATGCCTAACATATAGTAGGTGCCATATAAATATTTATTCCATTCCTTAACTAGAATAGTAGATTGGTAATCAAGTAAGTTCTTTTCTAGACACTGATTTGCTCTGTGATTTTCAACAAACACTGAATTTCTTTCAGTTTTGTCACCTGCAAAATGGGGATAATACCAAATGAATAATCCAGCTTCTAAGAAGTACTAACTGCTATAAAAGAAATGTGAAAAATTGATCCTACATGATATGTAACACAAGAATGCAGAACTGTATAAAAACACAACTCCTACTTAATAAGGATAAACATTTCAATGTTCATCCAGTCATTTTAGATACCTGTAGTAAAAATGGAGATGAAGGTCACAACACAGAAGAAGATGACAAAAACAATTTCTATTCTCATTTGGAACCAGCGGAGTGTGGACATGTATAGGAACCAGTTTGCCGTGTGTAGATTCAGAGCTTTATGGAATAAGGTCTCAAAGTACGGTTGGCGTCCGAAAGCTCGTAGAGTCCACAGTCCCTTTAAGCTCGTAACAAGATGAGTAAAAATTGGAGTCCTGGCTGGAAGTATTCAAATTAAAAGCACAGTGAATATTTTAATAAATTTTAAAGATTGACATTATGTCATACCAATAAAGGCAAAACTTAAAAAAACTAGAAAGTTGGTTAATATCCTTGTTTAGATGAAGGTGATTCATTATTTTTCTTTAATGAATTTTGCTTTTTAAGAAACCTTTAAATACAGTAAGATTTCCCCCATATTTGTTTTCATGATGTAGTATGTCTCTATTACTTGATATTATGTTCTCTGATCAAAATTTAACAGTGATTCTAGAATCATAAGATTATCTAAAAACATTTTTTTTTCATGGTTAGCAATAAAGGATTTGTCCTGAGGCTTATCAAGGTCTTCAAATAAGTCAGTGATACTCAGAGATGATCCTAAAAAATCATCTTCCTCAACACTTTGAAAGATATGTCATCTCACTAGTTAGGGTACCATCTTACTCAGGGCAGACAACTCATCTACGTACAATTTTCTGCATCCAGTGCATTTCTTGTTCATCTCCTTCTCATTGACCTCTGGTCATGGCACTGGAAATATCACTGAACTGTTGCTTACAAAATCATTCATGAAACTCATACATGTAAACACTATTCAAGCAGCCCCCTGAATTGTTTGGGGGCCCACAAATAATAGGAGTTGGAAGGTATAGAAAGGCATTATTTGTGAACAATGAAGTTGAGGGGGCCCTTTGTTCTAACTGTTTGAGTGCCTAGGAAAACCATTTCCAATGACATTTATTTTATTTGTTTGTATTAATTTAGGGAACCCTAGGTAAGGAAACTCCTTTTACCCATACAGGTCGCTACCCTCTCTGCAATTTCCAGTCTCATTTAATTGCCTGGATCCCTAAGGGGTTAAATGACTTGCACAGCGCCACAGTAGGGGAAAGAGGCAAAGATTGAAATCAGTCTTCCTGGCTCTGGAGCCAGCTCTGTGTCTACAAGATCAGGCTGCCTCTGGACACCATTGATAATAATATCATTTTTGTCTCACTCACATTCTTAATTTTAGTAAATGAGTATTCCACATTGGTAAAGAAATAAGATGTATTTATAGTCCCAAGATAATGAAAGACAGATAGCATTTGTCATATCAAAAGCATTCAACTTTTTTTAAAAAACATTTTTTTAAGAAACCTCGGAAGACTTGTATGAACTAATCAAAAGCATTCTAAATAGGGTTTTTTTCCCTATGTGTTCTGCTTTTGAAAGACTTTTTTTTACATAAGGAAATAATAGATCACATGGAAAAAAATAACAGAAGGAAATATATAAAACAAAAATAAACCCAAATAAAAGCTTAAAATAGCTTTTCTACATTAATTTACAACAAGAAAATAGTAGTTATTGCCCATACCTTCAGATTCCAGTTGCTTTAGTTGCTGGGAGGTTTGGAGGAAATAGGCCCTTAGCGTAATAAAGGCTATTATCACAGGCACGGTAGCCAGAAAGATATATGGTTGTAAGGCTGATACTACAATGAGAGCTCCAACTACAATCAGTATTAACTGTGGGATTAAAAAAAAAAAAATTGATGAGAATGTTTATTTTTTCAGAACACTGACATATCAAAGATTGGTCAACTGTCTCCCAGGGGCTTCCTTCTTAAGCTAGGAAGGTTTCTATTAGGAACAAAGAACTAGAATTCTGACACAACTGTACCGTTTGGGAGTGCCAATTCAGAGAACTTCCAAGATAAGGTACACTAGCAACCTTTTTGGTGTTTTGCCATCTTGATGTTGTTAGTAACAAGAATATTGGGTAAGAGGAAAGAACACTGGCCCTGCAGTCAGAAGGTTTGAGTTCAAAGCCCCAGTCTTCTGGTTGCTAGGTTTTACTACTTACTAGCCATAAATTCACTGGAAGGAAAAATACTGAAACTGAAGCTTAAATACTTTGGCAACATAGTGAGAAGGCAAAATTTGCTGGAAAAGACCTTGATGTTGGGAAAGATTAAAGGCAAAAGGACAGCAGTGGATGAGATGGATAGATTGTGCCATGGAAGCAAAGAACACAAGCTTGGACAAACTTCGGGAGATAATGGAGGACAGAAGGGCCAGGTGTACTATGGTCCATGGAGTCACAAAGAGTTAGACATAACTGAATGGCTGAACAACAACAAGCCATATGTGACTAGGAAGAAATCACTGATATTTGAGTTTCAATGTAAAGCTCCACCTGTAAAGTCACTTTATGGTAATGCTTGGACTTCTTACATGGAATTGTTGTGAGAAAAATGGATCCTACACTTCTAAAATGTGAGATTTTATACGTATATATGTTATATACAAACATATGTGAAATTTTGGTTTGAACAGTTTAAGAAACTTATGATACCCTTTGAAAAAACTGGAAAAATTAGCAAAGTAGACACTGAAAAGGCAATGTGACAATGGATAGAGAGATGGCCTCATCCAGAAAGACATGGGTTTGAGTCCTACCTCTGGTATATACTAGCTGTGTGATTCTAGGCAATATACTTAACTGTTCAGTGCTCTACAGCAATAGTGTCAAGCTCACTGCCCACTGGGTTACCCAGAACCAGATTAAAACATAACTGGTAAATATTTAACAAAATAAACAAAAATACATTGCAAGATAGATAACGTTGATTTATGGTTTACTAGGTCAATATGAGCTGCAGGGATCTGTTTCTATTTGACACCATTGGCCAGTGGTATTAAATTCAAGTAGAAACAGGCCAGTAAATTGCACATAGGAATCCCAGCTATCTGGATATTGACTTAGAAAATCATACATGTTTATGTAGAAACTAGGACTTAAGAGTGTTATGGCCTACACACAGCCAGCAGGCTGATATCTAACACCTCTGATCTACATAGCTCTCTAAAATCTAGGTCTTAGAAAGGTCTTATGCCCTGAACTGGAAGGAATTTCCTCATCTGGGAGTTCTCTATACCAATGAAATTATAAGTCCAATCTGTGTGTTTTTATGTAAGTTTATGTGTGATTTCATTTGGACCTTTCTAAAAAAGTTTAGGATATTCCTTGAGAAGACTAGAGAAACTTTCAGAGAATACTAAGACTGAAGGGTTTTGTCTGTGAAGTTTAACTGAAATCTAGCCCAGAGTATTATTGATAGTCCCAGATGGTTCTTCCAATATTATCTACTATAAAACAAACAAACAAAACAAAAATTCACCTAAAGTATGAAGTAACTTTGACAAGGAGACTTATAAATTATGCCCATTGTAGCATTTCTACATTAAATACTGTTCCAGATCATTATCCTCACTATAAGTTTCCATTGGTAACAAGGGTTACATGCCAGCTGTAACAAGGTCAAACATGACTTTCTGAGGGTTTTATCACTCAGATCTAGACCAGCCTATTTCAATACCATCATCTAAGAATAATTTTGTGTTTCCATAGCCACACAAAAAACCTAATACTTATTTCTCCATGTCACTTGCCTTCAGATTCTACTTAACCAGAGTGCCATAAATAACCAGTTGTTATTTTTACCACCATGGGGAATTCCCTCCACTAACACAGGTCACATACCATTTATTACTTATAGTCTTACAGAACTGCCTAAGGCTCAGGGGGTTTTAGTGACTTGCCCACAATTAGTAAATGCCAGAGGTGGGATTTAACCCCCAGGTATTCCCGACTCCAAGTTCAGTACTCTATCCATTATAGCACTAATCCACCTACTTGTTGTATGACTTTGGGGAAGTTACCACTCATTGGGCCTCAGTTTCAACAGTTACAAAATTGGAAGATTGGGCTATATTATCTTTGAGATCCCTTCTAAATAGAAATCTATGATCCTATGGCAAATTGGTCCTGACTGGTCTAGGGGATATACATAGTAGAAACAGGTCTGGATTTAGAGATCTGAGTGTAGATACTTCTGCCATTAAATTTCTGTCTGTTTTTGGGCAAACCAACACACTTAATCAATAAATAATTCAGTTACATTCAATTCAATAAACACTTATTAAACATTCAATATGTGCCAAAAACTTTACTAGACCCTACAGAACACAAAGATGTAGAGATGCCATTCATGACCTCAAGGGGCTTACAATATAATGGAGTGATATGGCATAGACAAACTCAGCTATGTCACCAGGTAGGTGAAAAAGTAGGATAGAGTTAATTATTAGAGGTCTCTATACAAAAAAAACAAACAATTTTTATAAGAAAATTTCTGTTGGGTACCATTTTGGGGTGAGATCATGGGAGGATTAATGGAGGAGACTTTATCTGAACTAAACCTTAAAAGAAGAGGATTTTAACATGTGGATATGAGAAGGGAGTACATGAGTATGGGGATAGACCTGAATAAATGCATAAAGGTGGGAGAATTAGTTGAGATGAAGAAATATTTAATAGCCCCTCTCATTTAACTGGAATGCAGAACATATAAAGGGGAGCAGTGAAAAACAGGCTGGAAATACAGGTTTAAATTGGACTATTGAGAGCCTTAAAACTAGGCTAAGGTATTTGTGTGTTGTCCTATAGTGATCAGGAATTACTGAGATTTTTTGAGCAAAGAAGGAGAAAGTATAGAGAAGGTAACCAGTGTCAAAATTCAAGGAGGATGAGAACTAAGAAAAGGACATTAAATTTGACAATATGTCTTTGATAAACTTGCAAAAATAGAAATTAAACAGAAATTAAAAATTAGAAGGAATGGCAAAATTGGAATATTATTAAGATGAGTAAAATTAAGAAAGAATGTTGTCTTTTTTATACTCACTCAAGACATAACTATTTTCTCTGATACCTTAATTTCCTACAATTACCAAATTAAAGTTAGAAACTTCTTTTTGGATGTGTTCCACATAGTAAAGCTACAAAGATTTCATCATCTTATTCTACATCTAGTCATATTTTGAAGATTTCATACAGCTAAATAAGAGTAGAAAACATTTGCACAATTAATTCTTAAAGATGCTTCTTCAACTAAAGTATTCTCAGATTAATCTCATATACCTGTGTCTACTTGTATCATTAAAGCAGTTCTTACAAATAGGAAGTGTTAGTATAATCAAAGGAATACGGGCCTAGGAGTCAGGAACTCTGGATTATATTCTAAAATCTGCCATTATCTCACTGGATGAGTTGGAAAAGGCCCAGTACCTCTCAGGGTCCCAAATTCCTAATTTGTACATTAATCACAGCAGCCTGGTGCCCTTCCCACATTCTATGGTCAAGTCAAGCCGTCCTCTGTGTTTCTTCAATACTGCACACCATATCTCAACTCCTTGCTTTTGGACTGGCTGTCTCCACATCTAGAATGCACTCTTTCCTACTTTAAAGAACTCTTTGCTTCTTTCAAGACACTATTCAAGTACCTCCTTTTAAATTAAGCATTTTCGAATTCTTCTTCTCCTTCCCCCAACTGCTCATGCCCTCTCTACCTAAATACCTTGTATTTATTTTGCATAAATTTATGTCACACCTATTTATATGCATGCATTGTCTCCCTCAACAGAATGCAAACTCTTTGAAAGAAGGAATTGTTTTCTCTCTCATCTTTACATGCCCAGGGCATAATGCCGCATATGTTATTGTTCAGTCATTTCAGTCATGTCCAACTCTTTTTTTGCTTGCTGTTTTGTTTTTTGAGGCAATGGGGTTAAGTGACTTGCCCAGGGTCTCACAGCTAATAAATGTCTGAGGCTGTATCTGAACTCAGGTCCTCCTGACTCTATCCACTGTGCCACCTAGCTGCCCCCATGTCTGACTCTGCGATGCTCTTCGTTTTTTGTTGTTTTTTTCTTCCTTTTTTTTTTTTGACAAAGATACTGGAGGGGGTTGCCATTTCGTTCTCCAGGTAATTCTGCAGATGAGGAAACTGAGGCCAACAGGGTTAAGTGACTTGACCAGGGTCACACAGTTAGTAAGTGTGTGGTGTCAGATTTGACTTCAGGCCCAGGCACTCTATCCTTTGTACCAACACAGCATATAATAGGCTCTTGACACATGCTGTTGTTTGTCTTTCACTTTCAAAGAGGACGAGTCACATCATAGGTGATGCACTGACTTGTGCATGAATTATATCTAGGCAGAGTTGTACAAAGTCATCCCCCTCACTCTCTGTTCCTGAGTCACTGATGTCCAGTGGCAAGAAAAAAGTCAGAATAACTGGCGATGGTCCAGGATGCAGAGGATGACTCTGGCATCTTCAATGCCTGAACAACCTCTAGCATACCACATCATTAGCTTTAGTCACCTTCGTGGCTGTTGGAATAAATTGTTCTCATTCACCCTGGGGAAAGTCTTCATGTACTTGGGGTAGACATCTCCCATAACAGGTATGAGGCCTGTCAGTTACTCTCAACCTGGTTTAGCCCATCTGCTAAGATAGTTTACTGGCCTCTGCACATGCTACAGCTTCTTGGAGCCTTAGGTGACAGATGGGTGAATCAGGTAGACATCAAGGATGAGCAGCCCTGAAAAAGGCTCAGCAAATCCTCATACCAGCAGTGCTAGTCTTCCTAAACACCCTGTACACCACACATGCGAGCTGATTAACAGACTGATTCATTGACTAGATGGTCTCTGAAGTCCCTATGATCTCCAATTACTATGTTCTAAGGGGGCTTCCTCTTGTCATACTAGCTCTATGTCCCTAGTGACAAGAAAAATTTGAAACTTAGGGTTCCTTAATAAGAGAGCAAAATTTAGGGTTCTTTAACAGTCCCTTAATCATAAGAGAGCAAAATCACTGTCCTATTTTAAACTAAACAAATTATCTCTCAAGATCAATATTAGAAAAAAGAAAATTATGGAAAGGAAAGGAAAGTGTAGCTTATACACTGAGTCACTATATGTTTTAGAAAGATGCTTCTAGAAAGTGGAGAAAGTGACTTCTTTTAAGTTCTACTAAAAACCCACTTTTAAGGAAATGCATTTTCTGGCAGCCTCCATCATTGAAAGTATCAAACATGCTGCCCATAGTGCTCCTGGGTGCGACCCAAACTAATTAAAACATAGCTATATGTAGTTTTCTAAGTCAACATGCAGCCTGCAGGGATCCTTATGAACAGTTTAACAGTCCCCATTTCTATTTGAGTTTTACACCGCTGATCTAGAAGCCAATCACAAAAGCCAAAAAACGGATTCTGAGAAAGAAGGAAAATAACTATCAAGTGTTTTTTTCTACTTTACAATAGGAAAAAAAAAGCCTCTCAGGAAAATGGCTGACTTTTGATTTTGCTGGTATCCCTAGCACCCAGCAGATTGCCCAGCAAACAGTCAGCATTTAATATACTGGCTTCCCCTGGCCGCCTTCAGCTTTGTCTCATTTATAGCAAACACTTAGAAAGAATAAGAAAGGATGCTAACCCAGTGAGTAGAACGAGAAGTGAGGCCTCATAGACCATGGAGAGACAAAAGGAATAATGATTAGGAAAGGCAGAGTTCTCTGGGACCTTTTAGAATAACCAGGCCTAGACGCCTCCATACTGATCCTGACCTCTTCCTATCCCCACAAGAGCATCAGTGTAAGATAACTGATGTTTATAATAATGATCCAGTAATAAAAGGTAAGTTATGTTCAGTATGTTCTGTTTGCTAATGCAGGGAAGTGTATAATATATTTTAGAAAGACTTTCATCTTTTATCCAGACATGATTCATGGGAAGCAGCATGACATAGTAGATTGAACTTGGAATCAAGAAGACTGCTAGCACTATCTAATTTTGTGAAGGTCACCTCACCTCTCTGGGTCTCAGGCAACTCTGTAGGATATATTTACTAAGCGATTGATTGGTTGTGATCTCTTGGAGGAAGACTCTATATTATGTGTAAGTTTCTGTCCTAAGCACTGAAAAACAAAAAACTCCTCCCAGAGACTAGCATAGCTCTTAAATGATACTATAGTATAATAGCTCATGTTTAACAAATGTTTGCTCATAGAATGAATGATGGGAGTGGATAAAATGTAACTCAGATCAGTTATAAACCAGAGACAAGAATAAGAATCACTGGAAAGAATAATATAGAAAAGGTTGTACTCATATATCATATACACAGGGGCATAGGAGCCATTAGATGCATTGAAAAGTACATTTAATTTATAAAGCACTTATTTAAAAGTAACTTCCCCCATAGAATTTTTTAAATCAGTCTCAGACCATTTCAAAGTAGGATGATGGGAAGAAGCACAATTGAGGAAGAAAGGCAAAAGAGAGTTGGATTGAATTAATCCTGTTGCAACTATGCCTTAGGCTTCCATACTTATTGTCGTGTGTAACTCTGGAATGAGGAACAAATTGTCAGAATTCACAGACAAAAAAGAAATTTAAAAATTTTTTCATTGAACTACTGGTCCCAAGTAATTCATTAGGATTCCAACAGTTACTGTCATGAGTTGTAACTTTAAATAGAGGAAACTGTGTCAAACTCAAAACAGTGCCACTCATTTGGAATGGGAAATTCATTAAATTGTTTGCTTGCTTCAGTGTGGGATAAACTGACGTTTTGATTATTTTGTGTCTAACAGTGTGCTTTCTGTATTCACGTGCCTGTCATCTTTCCTATTTTGATTTTCTCTCTCCTCTCTAACACATCCATGTGAGTTTCCTCCTTTTTGTTGGTGAGGTTAGGGGAGGCAGAGGTGGAGGGCAAACAGGAATGAATCAACCCAGGGAGTGATCATATCATGTTCCACCTGTTGCCACTGCAGATGATTACAGTTGTGGCATTTATAATCTTGGATACTGATGGTGAAATCTAGATAGGAAGCTTTAGTCATATGTGTACCGAAGGCCAAGGTTATCAAATGATGTCATAGCTGACATTCTGTAGCTTATAGGGATCTAATGTGGTTTCCCAAACCAGAATAGGCCTTAGGCAAAATTGTTAGGTAGGCAAACCTAATCTTGGACAACTGCCCACCTTGCCTTACCATGCTCCTTCCTTCCTCTTCAAATACCTTTCATTCACTTCTACCCCCATTTCTAAATCTCTCAAGTACAGTCTTCAGGGCAATGTCCTATGCTCTGGACTTTTCCAAGTATCCATATGAATCAGTATGGTTTTCCATGTCTTCAGAGTCAACTGGCCAGTGCATATACAGGGTGTCCCAAAAGTCTTAGTGTTAAGATTTTATAGCTGAAAACTGCACTAAGACTTTAGGGACATTCTGTATGTTAAGGTGCTACCCCTTCCAAGGGGGAAAAAAAAAACAACTTTGCATTTTAACAGACTGTTTTTCAAGGCATATTGTTTTAACTCCCTTAGAAAAAACTCTCATTCTTTGAATTTCATCACAACACAAGCCTGTGTTAGAGATGTCTCAGGTCAGAGAAGATTTGCAATGTCCTTCAAAAGTCACATCATAAAGGTACCAAGTGTATTGCTGGCCCTCATCTCTTGATGTAGAGTCAGTTCCTCTGACACAGCATTGATTTTTCAACCGTACTATTTCTTTTTGTTTCTCATTACCATTTTATTTTAAAACTACTCTTCCCTACCAAATTCTACAGAAGGGAAGATACCTCCAGTTCTAAATTAAATATGGGAAAAATGTAATTAAATATTCAAACTTAAGCTTTTTTAAAGACTAAAGCAACAAATTCTATTAGAGAATGGTTATTTTACAAACCTGAATGAAGTCAAATATTGTAAGTGGCAGAAGGTCATCCAGAATTGCCATATCTTTGGAGAAGCGGTTCAGAATTCCACCTAAAGGTGAAAAGAAAGAGAACTCAATGGATTCAAAGGGTCAATTTTTTTTATTAAAGTGTAGAAATAGAAGCAATGTGCTTTCAGTGGACCTGGAACTTCAAAAATGTTGAGTTTTTATAACAGTGCTTACAATATCAACTTATATCTTTAGACATTTAAAGATAACCAATTTCTGTTAAGTTTCAGGGGGAAATCTCTGACCACAGTGGATCTTTTATCTTTGTTCACAAATAACATCCAATGGTCTAAGTTCACACTCTAATCCACATGCACACCTTAATGTAACTATAATGTACTGAGGTTCCTGGCATCTTTTTAATTTAATGAAATAAAAGGCTAAGTATTTGCTAAAGGAGATTCTCCACAGTTTTTGCTAAGTGGTTTTTTAAAACTGCACAAAAATAAAAATAAAAAATCCATTAGCTGTAGAGGTAGGAAGACCTGGGTTGGAATCTTTCCACTGACTTATACTATCTATTTAACCCTGAGATAGTCACAAAACCTAAGTCATTTTTCTCATTTATAAAATGAGTATAATAATGCCTGTAATATCTACCCTCACTGGACTTTTTGAGTATCAAATGAAATGCTGTATATAAAGTTTTTAGCTATATAAATATCTACCTTTTTTCTCATAATACCAAAAATCAAATTATTATGTATTGCCCATAATCAGCAAAAAAATAGGACTAAGTTAAAAGAGAGAATGCATTCTTTAAAATCCCCAGAAAATTCTCAAATAGGTCAATTCAGGTAGTTATAATTTAATTTGGCATAAGTCCAGGGGAATGCGGGAGCTACCTCAATCCAGTTTGTGAGAGTTGAATGTTAAATTTTTAGCGTAAGCATTTATATCTCAGAAATCAGTAAACATTATAATATAGGACTTGATTTTTCATTTTGTTGATTGTCTAGACTCAAGAAGGTGATAGAGAAATATTAATAATGCAGATTAAAATTAAAAATATCTTGAGTACACTTATGCCCCCAGAGAGCTGATTGTTAAACATTAACCAACATACCCCTGCCTAATTTCCTGTACCAATAAGAAAATACAAATGGATATTCACTTGTTTTCCTTTGCACCTTTTAAACAGCAGACTCATGGGCTAGCAGAGACCTCCCAAAGTTCTTTTGGTCCCCTTTACAAACTTCAGGGAGAATATTATGCATGCCACTGAGTTTATTTAATAATTATAAGTTAGGTAATAGATACAATATTCTTCGTTAATCATGTGCTTTGATGTCTAAAAACAAATATGATTCAGTTCTCATATAAATCTTTTCTACACGTAGGCCTATTTACTTTTGCTCTTTATAAAGAATGGGGGAGTTACACTCCTCTTATTAACAATCTATACGACTTCCTGTGTGATCTCTGGCAAGTCACTTAACCTTTTTGGGACTCAATTTCCTCAGTAATAAAATAAGGTGATTGAACTGGATGGCCTTTGAGGTTCCTTCCAACTCTTGATCTATAATCTTAAGTAAAGGTTACATAATCACACTTTTGTCATCTACCTATAAATGCGAACAGTCTGTAGCATAAATGACTATATGCATTTATGTATTTGTTTCAATAAAAAAGAAATGTATATAAACAATCTCCAGATTTTGTGAAAATAAATAAAAGCAGTTTCAGGAAAAAAAAATTATGAATACAGCACTTAATCTGTCTCAAATGATAGCTTTCTCTCAAAATGTCAGAATTCCTTGACTCAATGAACTCTGAACATGACACTATACTTAAATACTGTTGAATTTTTACAAATGACTGGAAAATGAGAGAAATAATCAGAGACAAGAAAATAAATTCAACAAAGATGAATACCATAGAGTAGAGCTGGATACCAAAACCAAAAAGCAGATATAAAATGGAGACTTAATTATAAGAGAAAAACATCTAGCCATCTCAATGGATAAAATATAAACCACAAATCATAACGTGGTGTATGAAGTAAATAAGAATCAGACAGGGTGTGTGAGACTGGAAATGGAGGGTAGGATTAGGGAACTCTAACATTATAGTTGAAGGTGGAAAGAGAACTGGATTTGGAATTGAAGTATGAAGGTTTAAATTCCGTCTCTACCCCTTCACATAACTTACTCTCTTGGGGAAATATTAAACCCTTATGTGTCTGTTTCCTTATCTATAAAACGAGGGGACAGGAACAGATAATACCTAGGGTTCCTTTCAGCTTAAAAAAAAAACAGAATCATTCTTATTTTTGAGGTCACTGTATTCAATTCTCTATAAACTAGAGAGGCTTTAGAGCAGCCCCACAATTAAAATGCTGGGGAAAAAAAGATTCATTGAGTTTTATTTATTAGTAGGCTTCAATGGTATGAAGGACTCAGGCAGGTGATAAAATATAGTGAAAAGCATGCTACAGTAAAAGTCAGAAGATCTGAATTCTGGTATCGCTTCTGCCACATACACTAACAATAACTGTTACCTTCAGTGAATCACTTACTCTTTCTGGCTCTGAGTTTCTTCATTTGCTAAATGAGGGGGGGTTGGACTATATGATCTCTAAAATTCCTTCTGCCTCTGATACTGTCTTGTTCACAGAGAATGCCAAAGTGATTGTCTCTCTAGTCTAAGGTATAGTTTCTAATCATTCAGACATGGATGATACCTTCCATATGTATCTCCATGAATGGTCAGAAAGATCAGAAAAGCTAATGAATGTAAGGATATCAAAGTACCTTAGGTGTGGAAGTCTTTATGTGTGCACTAAAAACGAAAAAAGCAAACAAGATCTGAATGCAAACTTGAGAGAGAAAATGCTTACTTGCTCTGTGAGAGTTGGATTTTAAATAGCTGTCTGACATTAGGCAAGTTTTTTTCCTTCTTTAGGGTTCTTTATAAAATGAAAGCCATGATCAACTCCAATTTATGGTTGAGGAAAGTAAGGCAAAAAGAAGTTAGGTGATTTGCCAAAGGTCGCATAGCTAGCAAGTGTCTGAGACCAGTTTAAACTTGTCTTCCTGAATTCAGGTCTCCTACTCTCTATTACACGATAAGCTGACTCTAACCAGGCTTGTGCAGTTATCTAGACATGACATGAGGATAAATTTTGCTATCATAACTTCAATGACTGATGTTTTAGCAAACTGTGGTAACCTAGTTGACTGAAAAGACCATGATAAGACCTAAGAATCTTAATAAACAGACAAACTACATAGATGCTGCCTTTGTAAATGTATGTTATTGGTCACTAGGGTAATTGGACAAAAAAATAAAAGTGTTTCAGGTCAAATTCATCACAAGTGAAAAAAAAACTAATCACGTGTCTCTAGGGATCAATAGCTTCATTTCACACAAAGGACAGTACATTCTTTCATCAAAATACCTGCTTTCAAAGTGCTGAAGGTTGACATAGGTGCTTTCAAAACGGAGCATAACATTTTGTGATGCAGAATTTTGGAGACTGATATTAGTGTATGCACCAGCGGTAAGCCTCTGAGCATTCCCAGGGCAAAAAATGTGTCTGCTACTCCCACATAAATATAAAACAAATAGTATTTGCTGGTATCAGTAATAATGACTGCATAGGTGTTATTTGTACTATTTCCACTACTTTTAAGAGAGGTCCTGTAAGACAAAGATGAAGTAATTATTCAGCAATTAGAGATTCCTCTTTATTTTCTTCTTCCAAAAACATAAACAACACTGACTTTGAGTTTAATGGATCCCAAAAGTCTTATTAGAGGTGAACTACTGAGATTTTCACAGAACATGAAAAGAGTTTATCATACCATAGCCAAAGCCAGTCTAACTTTAACTTTTGAAACAAATTAAAGCATAAAAATAAGATTTCATGCTTGAAACTATTTGAAAAAACATGAAAAAAAATTTCATGTTTGAATTGGTCCCCAAAGTGTTACTGAATCTCAGGGAAAATTAGGTGCAGGGCAGCTAAGTGGTGCAGTGAATAGGGCATTGGCCCTGGGGTCAGGAGGCCCTGAGTTCAAATCCAGCCTCAGGCACTTGGCACTTATTAGCTGTCTGACCTTGGGCAAGTCACTTAACCCCAATTGCCTCACCTGCCCCCTCCAAAAAAAATAAACAAAACAAAGGAACAAAAAGAAGAAATGTATATAAACAATCTCCAGATTTTGTGAAAATAAATAAAAGCAGTTTCAGGAAAAAAAAATTATGAATACAGCACTTAATCTGTCTCAAATGATAGCTTTCTCTCAAAATGTCAGAATTCCTTGACTCAATGAACTCTGAACATGACAATATACTTAAATACTGTTGAATTTTTACAAATGACTGGAAAACGAGAGAAATAATCAGAGACAAGAAAATAAATTCAACAAAGATGAATACCATAGAGTAGAGCTGGATACCAAAACCAAAAAGCAGATATAAAATGGAGACTTAATTATAAGAGAAAAACATCTTATGGGCACTGGCAGAGGACAGTAGGATATTGACATGATCAAGTCTTTTCTTTTTCAATAGAACTAGTAGAGACCCAGCTATAGAGAAAATTAGAAAATATATGCTAAATCAACAGAATTTTGAAACAAATTTTATAATCCCCCTGCCCTATCACAAAAAAAGAGTGAGCCTAATGCATAGCAAAATAGTTTTAAAGATACATCAGAAATAAGACAAAACTCACAACGTGGGATACTCACTCCTTAAGGATCCACAACCCAACCAAAGAAGCGCCCACCTGCAACAGGACAACAAACAGTTAAATTTTCCCCTGCCAAAGAGTAAACAGTGTTCTTTTCAATATCCTCCACTCCCTGAAAGCACATAAATTTTCATTTTGTTTTGTTTAGCAGCTGTAATAATTGTCCCCATTGGAATGGAATTCAAATTACATCAGAGTAAAATGCATTGTCATTTCTTCCCTTCAATCAAAAGGAAAACTAATTGAATCTCATCAGTAGGGATAAGGTTATAGTGCAAACATTTCAATAGGAAAAATCACTTTTTTACTTTACTGGTTTCATGAATGAGTCTGTGAAAGCTCATTCACAGTCACAAGTAACATTTTCCATATGAAGCATCTGAACATAAAATTTTGCAAACTTTTGTCAATACATTTTTTCCTTATTTTTTTTCCTTTTTACTTTTTTATTGTGAATATGATAGATGCTAAAAAATATGATTATTTCCATACACAAAGAACTGAAACAAAAGAATAGCATATTGGAGACAACTAAATTTTGTCCATCTTACTTTTAAAATCTCAAATTATGCCTGATGATGCCAATATTGCACTGCTTGTCTGTGTCTCTGATCTTCCTCCTATTCCATGTATTTTATAAATGGTTTATTCATGTTCCTCTTTTTCTTTCCTTTTTTGGGGTGGGAGAAGGGAGTGGAACCACTAAGTTTCAAAGAGAATTCTGCAAACCACTAAGAACAATTGCTGAGATTGGGTATTAGTCCTGAGTGGGCTGACACAATGGCGGAGTACTCCTTACCCTGACTATAGAGAACTACATAAGAATCTAGTTTAGTTGCTGAAAGCACTGTATATTTTACATACTTGATGCTTGCTTGATTCTATTACCTACAAAGCCATCTACTATAAGAAGATTAAGACTCATGAAGAGAAATAAATATTCTAATTGGAGAGAAAGAACCCAAAGTTCTTTAAACATCTACCTACAAAGATAAAGTACAATTATGCTGATACAACAGGCACTGGTATGGAAATCTTGAGGGATTTCTAAATATGAGAAATTCTGCTCAAGGAGAAATCTTCCTTTTGTGGCAGGCCCGGAAAGTAAGTATGACGATAGTAATATTTGCATTGCCAACCTTACAAAGTTGTTGTGAAGAAAGTTCATTATAAATGTTTATGCATTGTATAAATGTGACCTGTTATCATTTCCATTTTATAGGCGAGTGGACTAAGAGCTAAGGTAGATAAAGAAAGGTCATGCTAGGTAACATAGTGAAATCAGAACAATTACACAACTAAAACCAAGTACTGATTTATGTGTACATACTTTTATCTGTATCTTCAGTCTGGACTTTCCCTCCTAAGCTCTGGTCTTAATTTCCAGTCACCTTCTGATATTTCTACCTGGATTTCTTCCTATCGCTTCAAACTCAAGATGTCTAAATTGAATTTCTTATTTTTCCTGTCCCTTGCCAAACTAGTTCTGATGTCCATACTTCTAGTAACAAGCACTGCTATTTCCTTGGTAACCCAAGCGCAAAGCCTACTCCCACATCCAACCAGTTAGCAAGTTGGCTCAATTCTTCCTTCATAATCTATCTTAAAATATATATCCTTTTCCTTACCCCTCCACTTTAGTTTAGAGTCCAGGGGTGGGGAACCTGTGGCTTCAAGGCCACATGTGGCCCTCTAGGTCCTCAAGTGCAACCCTTTGACTGAATCCAAACTTCACAGAACAAATCCCCTTAATAAAGGGATTTGTTCTGTAAAACTTGGACTCAGTCAAAAGGCCACACCTGAGGACCTTGAAGGCCACATGTAGCCTCAAGGCTACAGGTTCCACACCCCTGGTTTAGACCTTTATCATATAATGTCTAGCCTATTGCAGTTGCTTCCTATCTGGTGTCTCTGTCTCCACTCTCTCTTCCTTGCAATCCATTCAACAAACTGCCACCAAATTTATCTTTTTAAAATACCAGTTTGATAACAATCCTCCTCTGCTGTAGTGCTTTCCATGGCTTCCTAATGCTTAAAGGATCAAAGGATTTTTTTTTAGCCAGACATTCAAGATCCTCGGAAGTCTGTTTTCTACATACATTTCAAGTCATTTTCCCACTATTCACATAATATTCATATATTCATTCACTTGTTCTTTCATTCAATATTGACTGAATCCATACTAGGTAAAAGGAGCCTTCTCTTTTTTAAAATTTTTATTCATAATTCCCTCATTATCCCTTATAGTTTCTCACCTTTACATCTGTGCTCATGCCATTTCCTCTCACTAATCATTAAGATGCCACCATCACCATGATACCATCATATCACACACACACACACATACACACAGACATACACACACACACACACATACACACACACAAACCCTGCTCATTCCAAACCTTTATCTAATGAAATGCTACCCATTTTTATAAATGGGTTTCTTTGCATTAAAAAAAAAAAAAGGCTAGTTCAAATCATCATTCCAAGCCATCTCTCCATCTGGACTATTTTAGTACATATGTCTGCATTATCCTTCATTCTTTCCTTAGAACCTGATACCTATTACTGCACTTACACAAGTCATATTCCCAAATAATTTGTGAAATGACTAAGGGGAGGGATCAAGTCTTTGTACACCTTTGGATACCTATAGAACATCACCTGATGATAATTTGTTTAATGAATGACTGTGCTTTATACATTCCATGAAAATTTTAAGAGGCTTAACTGCTTTCTTTGAAAAGCTATAACTTTCTTTCAAAAGCTCTAAAAAGAAAATACTGAGTTACAAACAAAGGGAGACTGAGGAAAAGGAAGGAGAAAGGGGAAGGAAGAAAGGTGAAGGGAGCATGTTAGAAGGCCAGACCTGGGACATCATCAGTATACAGAACTCCTGAAGTGGAAACTCCTTCTGCCTGTGCAGATTTAGCACTCACTGCAATTTGCACTCTTACAGAATTATTTGGGAATACTTAAAAGATTCGAAGATTTGCTCATAGTTACAGGAGCTAGTAAATGCAAAAGGCAGTACTTAAACACAGGTGTTTCTCACTCCAATACCAGTACTCCATCCACTACACCACACTGTTTCTCATACTGGGAGTACTGGAATTAACAATTATTTGAAAAAATATGAAAATCACAAATTTGTTTTTATAGAAATTTTAAGCAATTCAAATAAAATACTAAAAATGAATTCCATCAGAACCAAATTCACTAAGTAAAGTGATTGGATGTCATTTCAGCTAACATATCATTACTAAAGAAGGATTTCCTAACAATTTTATCGATAACTAAGTTGGAAGCCCAAGTTACACACCAGGAAGGAAGCCATTAGAAAGTCTCCTAACCCATTACTTCTTTAAATCAGAATATTAGAACAAGGAGAAACTTTAAGAATTACCTAGTCCAGTACTCTCAGTTCACAGATGAGGGAAGTGACTACTCATCAGTTAGCTGTATATCATCTCTACATAACAAATCCTGCTATGGCACTCAAAAGTACTAACAAAAATTTAGTGGTCCTTCAAGAGTTTTTAAAACCTTAGTATAATTTAACATTGACAGTCTAAGTATTAACAATTGAATGATGACAGCTAAAGTCATATGGGAGGCATTTAAATGTTTATAATTTACTGATTGGAAATTCTGAATTCTTTACTAATTTTAACTTATTAAAAAGGTGCTGTCATAGTTTATCAAAAGAGAAGCAAATGAGGTTTATATCTAAAATAATGTAAAATCTAAAATGGAGTAGTACAAATTAAAAAATTCGCACTAATGAAGCCTCAGAGAAAAAAGGGAGGGAGGAAGGGAGGGAAGGACACATTTCATAAGGAAAAAAAAGCACCATTATGTTTCTTTGGGTACCATGAGAATAACCACAAGCAACTTCATAGCAATAGGAGTAGAAAGAGAAAAGTTGGTTTAGTACACATACCATAATAATGTGGCAATACTTCCTATATAAGTATGTAAATATAGTTTCCTCAATTGTCATATTGCCTAGGTATTGATAAAGGGATATTCTTTTTTTTTAAATCATCCTAAATCTGAATTAGAGAAAACCATAAAGTTGTCAACGATGACCATAAATGACAACAAAATGTTCAACTATGTAACTCTGAGGGTCTTAGATGATGGTCTACTATATTCAAGTAAATAGTAATTTTAAAGTAGAACAGTTCTATGTCACCACCAAGAATCTACTACTAGGGATAAACCCAAAGGAAGTCACTGATAAAAAGAAAGGCCCTATATACACTAAAATATTTATAGTGGCATTTTTTGTTGTAGCAGCAAAGAACCTGAAACAAAGTAGATGTCCATCTGTGGGGGAAATACTAAGCAAATTGTGATGCATGAATGCAATGGAATATTACTGTGGTGTAAGATAGGACAAAATGAGGAATACAGAAAAACTCAGAAAGACAGGAACCAGGGCAAAGTAAACATCCAGTAAAACAATACACACAATGACTCAAACTATGTAAATTAATAGAACAGCCATAAAACAAGTAAAAATTAATTTTGTGAAATTATAAAGAACAATTTTGTCCCCAAAGAAGACATATGAGAAGATACCTCCCCTTACACTTTTGCAGAGATAAGAAAGGAGGGGAAGGAATGTGTGGAACATTGAGCATGATGTCAATTTTTTGTTTAATGTATCGACCAATTTTAGCTAAATTCATTTATCTTTCTCTTTTAAAAAAATTATTTTTATAATGGATGGCTCTCTGGGAAGGGGGAAGGGAAAGAGAATGGGGAAAAATCTAAAGGATCACAATAAAAACTATTTTTATGAAAGGAATATACCAAAAAGGTATAACATGATTAGCAGCAGAATTTAGGTTAAATATAATACAATTGTCAGTTTTTCCCTTGGTGAATTTCATCATGTTTTAATTATATAAAGTTTTGGTAATATACCTGCGACAGATGCAGCATGGTGCCGTGCATATATAAGACTTGGCTTTGGAGTCAGAAGGTCTGGCATCCAGTCCTACCTGACACCTACCAGCTCTCTTTTTAGGCAAGTCATTTAACCTTCTGATGCTCCAGGAACTGTACTGAAATTAAGTAATAGCTAATAATAAATAGCTAACAATTATATATCACTTACTATGTATGTGGCTAAGTAAGTCACACCTGTACTATTAGAGAGAATTTCCTTATCAAAAGTTCACTACACTAATAAAATCATAGGTTTGGTTAAAAAAGAAAAAAAAGAACACCTGCTAGTTTGAAAAGTTGAAAAAGGAAGTTGCCAAAGATATTTATGGTTTCTATATTTCAGTCCTAGATTATTCCTAATCTCCCCCCAAATTATCATATTTTATGCATAAAAGTCAACATTCTTGAACAGATTTCAATATACCTACATTATTGAGGCAGTTATGCATTATTTACAATTTCTTTTATGTAACACTTATTAACTCTGTCATACTATTTTACATATATCTGTAAAAAGACATAAATCACCTAATAAAAGAAAAAAGGAACCAAACATTTATAAAGCACCTATTATGTACCATGCACTATGTTAAGCACTTTATAAATATTTTCTCCTTTGAACCTCCCAATAACACCACAGGGGTAGGTGCTTTTATTATTTCTCTTTCAGAGTTTAGAAAATGGAGTCAAACAGACATTCAGTGAATTGCCCAGGGTCACAGATACTAAGTGTTTGAGGTCACATCTGAACTTAGGTTTTACTGACTTCAGGCCCAACAGGCCCCCTCTGCTACCGAGATGCCAACAAGGCTAAGACTGTTTCTTTAAAATGCCTTTAGGGTAATTGAAATTTTAAAATTACAATAATTGGAAGGTAAGTTCCTCTATTATTTGACTGGCTCTATTTGACTTTCATGGTAGCAACTTCAATAATATAGCATTTGATCTCTTAGAAGTAGTTTAATACATTTGCATAAAAATAAGGCAATATTTCTTTCTATCTCTATTCACCAAAGGATCTTGTTTGTTTGGGTTTTTTGGGGTTTTTTTTTGGCTCTGGGCAGAATTTTACAAAAACAATTAAATCCTCAGAATGCACTTTCAAGAATGAAAAAAAAACTGTAATTTCCCACATCTAAACTCAATATCTAGAATGAACCTGAGGTACCACCTTTTTTTTTAATCTCACTTTACAGAATGAGGAAATTGAGGGCCAGGGACTTTCCTAAATTCAAACAAATAATATTCATCAGAAACAAGATTGAACCCAGGTTCTCTGGTGTCAGAATCAAAACTCTTTCTCCTGTCATCATGCTTCTCTGTATAGCATGGCTTATTCTTAGAGATCCAGCCATGTAGATCTGAGCTTAAATCCTACTTCTGACATATACTGGTTTTTCAACTGTGGGCAAGTCCTTTAATCTTAGTGTCCAAGAGAACAGTACTTTAAAGAAGGTACAATTTTGCACTGGTAGAAAGTGTTCACTTATTTCCTAGTTCCTTTTAGTAATAAAATCATATATCTGGTCCCCACCCCAACTAAATCCATGTTATAGATAATGTCCTTAAAAAATGTAAGCCCTTAAAGATCCAAACCATATCTATGAGGATCTTATAAGTCACCAGCAAAATTTCAGATATCATTGCCTTTTCTCAAACAATATGGATTGCTGTTTTGAAAAATTTTAAGTCCAAATTTACGTGACAAAATTGTGGTGAGTGTGTGCATGTGGGTGTGTATGTGATATAGGTATGTATACATACATAAAAATAATCACCACATTCTTTTCTGACACCTTTACTTTACATCATTCCATGAACCTCAATGTGTGTAGCTTTCTAACTTGAGGACAAACATTATGACCTTCAACCCAGGAGCTCAGGTCATTAATAACTTTGAAGTATTGGTTTGAGATTTACTATGTCAAAGGGCTGAGTTTAATTCATATTAATGATGATCATTTGGCAAGACTGTCCAAGATTAATTACATGAGTGTTAAGTACCATTTTCTTCTGTTGGGTAACTTTTAATTAATCATTTCTTGAAAGGGGAAACCTTCCACCAACACCTGCCCAGGGAACATTCTGTAGCACAGTGGATAGAGTGCTAAGTCAGGAAGACCAGAGTTTAAATATGATCCCATACATTTTCTAGCTAAGTGACCCTAATCAAGTCACTTAACCTCTATTTGTCTCAGTTTTCTCATCTGTAAAATAAGCTAGAGAAGGAAATGGCAAACCACTTCGGCATCTTTGCAAAGAAAACCTCTTGGGGTCCCTGGAAGGACTAAACAAACAAGAAAAATCTAGGGCTTCTGCTTTGATAATGGCCTCTTTTCCTCTAAATCCAGGTGATAAGGTATAGATTTTAGGACCAAAGGGCAACTTTCATCTAGATCATCTCTAGGAGGGCCTTGTCCTGGAAGAAACCTCCAGACACTAGTCATTCAGGTCTAACCTAAGGATTTAGGTGGTTTGTTAGCACAAAAGTCATGTGACCCACAGAACAGCTCTTAAGAATAAATGAATGAATTGATGAATGGGTAAATGAAAAAGCATTTTTAAGCACTTACCTCCTGCTAAAAGTTGTGCTAAATCCTAGGGATATAAATACAACAAACAAAAACCCAAGAAGAGTCTATGCTCTCAAGGAATATGCATTGTAATGATGAAGAAAGGAAAATATAGCCTGGGAGGAGCATTTGCATCTGAAAAGATTCTAGTGTAGTGAGAGGGGTCATAAGGGAGTCAACTGAATAAAGCCCTTCCCTTTCACTGATTTCAGAACTACTCTGACCTAAGAATAATACTAGGGCAAACCTAAACCACAGGAGGCAGATCTATCTATTTTACCCATAAAGGGTCTTGTAATGAAATTAGTCGTTATTTATATGGTCCAACATTTTTTTCTCAGAAATTGCTAATGGGAGATGCTATCTCTGTAGAACTTAAAAATCTGCTTACTGTTTATTACTCAATTCATCATTGTTTCATCTTTAGTAGAGACAGTTCTCCATTTTCAAACTTACCAACACACTGATGATAACCATCCATATGTTACATTTGGTGATAGAATTTTTTACAAATAACTGCCTATGTGTCTAAGACAGGTCAGTCTTGAATGACTTAGATTCGTGTTGTTTTCCTTACCAGTATGGTTTGTTCTTCACTATGCTCTGCTCTCCCTTTCTCGTTGCCTTCTCTTCTTTTTTCATTTCCTAGTTCAAATATTCTCAAATGTATATATTTCTATTTCACTCATTTAAGGAAATTCATAGCTAGTCATCTATACTTCTGTTGATAGAGACATCTGGTGGGGCAATAGATACAGCATCAGTCCTGGAGTCAGGAAGACCTAAGCTCAGAGCCACTCTTAGACACTTATTAGCTATGTGACTCTGGGAATTACCTCTATTTGCCTCAGTTTCCTCAATTGTATAACAGACAATAATAGTACCTATCTTACAGGGTTGTTGGGAGGATCAAAAGGAAAATGTTTATAAAAGCACTTAGTACAGTGCCCAGCTCATTGTAGGCACTATGCAAATACTTATTCCCTATTCAGAATGGTCCTTTAAGACAAAACTCATCTCTTCTCTAATTCCATTTACCTTTCTAGTCTGGTCTCTAACATGCCTTTGAATACTAACTTTGTTCCACATCTTTTTTATAAATGCTATCCTTTTCTCTCCTAGATACCAAATGCACGTACATAAAAATTTTATGACACTCTTTTGGAGAGTAACTTTCACAATGAGCTTGAAAATTGTATTCTTAATTTGGAATGATAATAATTCATTATAAGTAGAACATTCTTACCTCAACCAGAAAAATAACGAGGCACCAAATTAGCACAAAAACTAAGTTCTTATGAACAGTAATATATCTGAGGTAGGTGTTCCATGTGGTAACAGCTGGGATGTTTTCTACATCATCAAAAAACCACTCCTGGGGAAAAAATGACCATGATTATTTGTAATGGTCCAAGACTGGACCACACTACATTCATTTTTTTAATTGTTTATTGTTTAATTATTCTACAGTAAATATCATGTCCCTTTCAAAACTAGGAAATACTAGTTTTTCAAAAGGGGGTATCTGTATCTCAAGTGACTGGATAACTGAATAATGAATTAAAAACAAGTTATTCAAATGCTAGTCCATGTTACCCGTTACAAAAAGGAATATTAATGAATATGTTCTTTAAAATCATAATATCTAAAAATCTGTGAACATTAAAATTATATACAAAGTATTCTTGAATGCCATGGATGACATATTTTTGTGTTAGATTGTGGTATGGAATTTTTAAAAGTGCAAGTTAATGGGATGAGCCTTAAAATAATCTTTGCTGGATCTTTAGGGATTCTCCCAAGTTTACAATTTTCCTTCCTATAAAATAATGATGTAACTATGAGATTATAATTCTGGAAATATTCTTCTTGGCTTCTATAGTAATTGGTGCCCTACATAGATAAAATCCAAATGGTTAAGGAATAGAGGGACTAGGTACCCTAAGTGGTGGGATTTTCAAGCCTCTTAAGAGGACTCAAAATAGAAAGACTCAGATACTAGTGCCAGTACTACCACTAACTTGTTCTACAGGGTTTTTTCCTAGTGAATTTTCCAGCTCTAATGATGAAAAAATTAGTAGCATAGTATATAGAGTGTTGGATTTAAGGCCAAGAAGAACTGAGTTTGAACTATGCCTCAGATAATTACTAGCTTATGTGATCTTATGGGACAAATCACTTAATATCCCCGTTCCTCAGTTTCCTCAATTATAAAATGAGAGAGTTGGATTTGGTGGGTTCTAAAGATTTCTTCTTAGGTAAATTTGTGATCCCATCATCTTCTGCTCTGTGGTTCTTTCAGTTCTTAGACTTTGGAGAGAGAATACAAGGTCCTATAGCGAGTGATTCCCTTTGATATAGATCTATTAGCAGAAAAGAGATTGCTTTCTTATATCCTTAAAAAAAGAAAAAGAAAACTTTTAGGATGAGATTTGAAAAATTCTTTCAGATAGAAAGCAAATGGTGTTTGTGCTCTTATGTAGAACTATTGTGGATGAGGAAACTACATCATTATGCCCAAATTCTTCAATTTTTTTAATGAGGAAACTGAAGCACAAACAGGCTAGATAATGAAAGAGTATGTCAACTAACTTGCTACATCCAACAGTTTCTTTTCAGAAACAGCTAAAAAAAACTTATGTGTGTATGGCCCCTGATTTTTATTCTTTGAAGTCTGAGTTGTAGTCTTTAAATGTTCCATAATAATGCAAAGAATTATTTGTTATGGTCCAGGAAAGCAAATGAAAAATACTTTCCCAGGAAAAAAATCTTATTTTACCTATATGCAAACCTGGTAATGGTTATCAAAGCATGGCATTCAAATGAAATAACAAAATGATCTATAATCTTGGTGTGACATAATTGAAAACAATGCTCACCTTGAAAGCCTCTTGGACACTTTCAGATAAACTTTCTTGATTTGAGTAAAATGAAAAAGTTTTTAAAAATAAGCTTTTTTCTAGTTTCTGAAAAATGTACTTTTCATTCAATGCCCATGTGATGCTTAAAATTATCTATCCTTTCATTTACTGCAATTTGAAGTGCTCAATCTGATTTTCAATTCTTAAAAATCACAATTTTTTTAGGAAATTTATCCATACTTTGATCTCACTTGGGATAAACTAGAATTTAAACAGGCCCCAGGGGATAAATCTAAATATGTGAACTTTCCTAAAATTTTATTTGTATAGAGAGAATTAATTGTGGATACTATAAATGGATACATTTCAGAGCTGAAAGAGATCTTAGAAATCATACAATCCAATTTCCTCATTTAAAATGTAAACAGAGATTTAGAGCTAGAAGGGAACTCAGAATTCATTTGATTCAATACCCTTCTCCTTTATTTTATATATTATATTAATTAATATATTATATTATATATAATATAAATATAATTTATACAATGTGTATTACATTATGTATGTGTGCATTATATATAACATATAATATATATATGTTATATAATATTATATATTATATTAATTACATTATGCTATATTGCAAACTGAGGCCCACATAGGTTAAATCAGCTTCCCAGCTCATGGAATGGTATTTGAACTTGAGTATCTGACTCCAATTACAATGCCCTTTCCTTTGGACTCTACCACCTCATATGATGAAACTTTGATTAAGTGATTTACCCATGGTCACCTAGTAACCAGTAAAAAATTCAAATTTGACCTTAGATCCTCTGATTCCAGACCTACTGTTCTTTCCAGTATAAGATACTGCTGCCAGCAAGTACATGTGTATACATGCAAATGTAAATATATGTCCATATACACATACATGCAAATACAAATACATGCATGTTAATACACAACTACATTAGCATACCAGCACATAATGTTGATTTGAATAGGCACTACCCTCTGCATGATATAAACTCCTTGAGGATAAGACCGATGCTCTCACTTATATTTCTGCCATGTGTTTGAGTCCCATTTATACTGCGGGCATGCAAAACATAAGGTTTGATTTAGGTTCAGAGAGCTTTTCATATGTAGTCCCAATGTCAGGTCTCATAGATAGTGAGATGAGAGATGGGGTGATGCAATACAAAGTACTCTCAATCTTGAGTTAGAGGGCATGGGGGATCAAGTTTTAGACTGCACTGCCTAGCTGCATGACTTTGGTCAAGTTATAGGATATCTCTGATCTTTATACTATATGAAATGAGGGGATTAGAGTAGGTCACCTCTAAAGGTCCTTCCAGCTCTCAAATCTGTGATTATATATGATAATAATAGCCACAAATTATTCACCTCTTCTTAATTAGTTAGCAATGTGTATAAGTTTTGAGGATAAAAAGGATACTCATCCCATATAGGGATTAAACCCATAATTCCTTGTTTAGGAAGTTAATGTTGTATCCACTAGGTTACGGGGGCTTCCGATATAAGTTGTCTTTATGATTCCAAGCAAGTCACTTTTTAAATTGCAGGTAGGTGTTTCCTCACAGGGCGATGCCTCTACCAACAGGGGAACCTATTTCTATGCTGACCTGGACCTTTTTTCCTTCAAGGAGGGCATCTGAAACTCCCAGTAAGGAAACTCACTTTGTCATAGAAAAGCACCAACCCAATTTTAGCCCAGATAGTTTCTACTTACTTTGCAGATTTTCATGAATCTGCATTCATGAATATAAATGAATGCTTCAAAAAAGCTTGAAAACAGTTTGTTCTCTTGATACTTTTAGGCCACTTGTATACTAATCTAAATTTCTTCTTCTCCATCCTCCATACTCTCCATTGGTATAAGGCCAAAGTTCACACTTGAATGCAAACACACACACACACACACACGCACACGCACACGCACACACACACACACACCCCTCTCCAAATTCTAGTAAGTTTTACTCTATGTACTGTGATGAATATGAAAAGGTTACCATTGAAAATTCACATGAATACCTTTAAATCTTCTTCATTAATTTCATCACTTATGTCCATGCCACTATCTCGAGATAAACGTCGGGAATAGATATCTATTTCAGATAACTTAGACTGAGGGACCATGGACATCTTCCTGACAGCAGCATTTCCCGTTTTGTACATGTTCTGACCTTGATGAACAGAAGGGCGAGTCATCAGGTTCAATACTGACTGTCTCCTGTTTCGTCCTTGGAGTGTCGGACCAGTGTTTATCATGTTACACCTAGGCAGAATGGCCTCTCCCTGCTCAGAATCAGGCACCAAAGACAACCTCCTTTCTAACGGCTCATCATCATTTTCTTCAATGCCATTCATTTGCTGTTGACCCTTTTGCACTACTGAAAATTTCCTAGCAGAATTCAATGGACTGAGAATAGAATTCTTTCTTCTTTCTCCAAAGTCTCCAGTTTGTTTAAAAGATTGCATTTGTCCTTCATTCCAGGAAACAGCAGTATCACCTTCTACTGAGAAACGTCTCAGGGTTTCTGTTATGATTGAGCTTCTTCTTTCTGCACTGAACTGGTCAAAAGAATCAAATCCCATGAGTTTTGAGCTAAAGTCAGGTCTCAGACTTTGAAGTTCAGAAAAAGCCCCATAAAAATAGCAGCTGCCCTCATGTAAAATTAATATCTTGTCTGCTTTCTTTAAATGTTCCATTTTAGAAGTGATCAGTATCCTGGTCTTGTTCGCCATCAGCTTGCAAACACAGCTTCAGAAAAAGAAAAGGTGTTTATGTCAACAAGATGTTCACCCACAGGCTAATTTTAATGGTCATATAAGCCCCTTCCACATTTTAAGGGGGCCCATAAACTTTGGTGGGGATAAAATTACATCTTAATCCTTACTAATCTTTAAGTGAAATTTAACATTTTCTTCAATTAAGAATATAGACATATACACACACACACACACATCATTCTGAGAAGGGTTCCACAGTTCCACAAGACTGCCAAGAGAATTCGTGATCCAGAAAAGGTTAGGAACATCCTTGCTTTATAGTTTCGTTCATTCATTATATAACTATTATGTTGCTTATATTATAAACCTTTTTTATTTACTTTTTGTGAATTAATAAAAGAAAAACTATTTATTAAATACTTACTATTGGCTAAATATTGTGCTAAGCCTTCAGGATATAAATACAAATCACTTAACTTTCCTCAATCCTAAAATGGAAATAGTAATTTGTACCTCCCAGGGTTGTTATGAACATATTTAGCACAGTACCTTTGTAGGCATCATATAAGTGCCATTGATGTGTGTGTGTACACACACACATACATACATACACATGCACACTGTCTATTATTATAATCCCTGCCTTCAAGGAACTTAGATTTGAATGGGTGAGACAAATTATATAGCAGAGTAGTGGCCAGGGGGTGTCCACTTTGGTCTTGATTAGAAAGTTTTATGCAGGAACAAAGGGAGAATTGATTTGATTATGGTTCATGGTTCTCAACATGGTGGTAGAAAAGGAAGGAGAAAAGACTCTGACTACAAAGGGGTTGTAATTCTTATTCCAAATTGAATTAGAGTTTTTAGTTAATTGTGTCATAAGTAAATTCTTCTAATAAAAGCGTGACATTACATAGTCTGCTTATTTTCTTTTGAGTTTCACTTTCTTTATAAATCATAAAATGGTAGAGGGGGTGGGAATAGATCCATGCTGTTTCTATAGTCTTCTGTAACTCCCAATTCTATATTTTTAAATTTCAGAGCTTTTCAATTCTTAAACAATTCCACAAATTTCCTTTCATCTTTTAACTTCTGATAAAAAAGGAAGCCAGAACTACAACAATAAACTTGCTCCAATTGTGAAAAAAGAAAACAAAACTAGGCTTTAGAAGCAACCCCCTCAACCATATAAGGTAACTAAATTCTTCTTAGTATCAAGTCTTCATGTATTGAATTAAAGGAGACTTGCTAAGTGGTCCTTCCAATTTTCTTCCAGGATGATCTGGGCTCAAGTCCTGACTGTCACATGTGGTTTGACCTTAGTGGTGGTGGTAGTGTTGTTCAGTTGTGTCTGATTCTTCATGACTTCATTTGGGGTTTTCTTAGCAAAGATACTAGAGTGGTTTACCATTTCCTTCTCCAGCTCATTTTACAGATAAGGAAACTGAGGCAAACAAGGTTAAGTGACTTACCAAGGGTCACACAGATAGGAAGTGCCTGAGGTTGGATTTGTACTCAGGTCTTCCTGACTTCAGGCCCAGAGCTCTATCCACTAAGCCACCTAGCTGCTCACTTGATCTTTCTATTACCTAAACCCCCTATGCCAGTAATCTACTCTCTGAGAATACAAATTGCAAAGCTGTTGATCAGCTTTGGTAGAGGGAGCTTCCTCACCTAATGAACTCTTTACGTTAATGAAATCTCAGATCCCCCAACAAATTAGGTCAATTAGGTAAATTATTCAAAGAACTTACCTTTCAAATATCTCCTTTTCTGTTAACACATCTAAATAGCCAAATGGAGAATCTAAAAGATACAAATCAGCATCCTTGTACACTGCTCTATAAAGGAAATGGAAACAAATTCATTTTTCTTCCATAATTACTTGCAAATTTCTAAATACTATTTCTTGTAAGTCATTTTAAATGAGCAGGTAGGGTAGGAATTGTGCAAGATTTTATGACTTTTAACAACTACTTAAAGGCAAGAGTTTTGTTAGATTTAAATAAAATTAACTCGTGCAGGTTGCCATATAAATAGCACATTTTAATAGTAATTTAAACATTCATCTCTTTTTAACATATTACCTTCAGAAAACATATATTATTTTAAAGAAACTTAAAAAATTTAATAGTATTTAAATAGTAATAAATATAAAAATAAAATTATTTGAAGCATATAACAAAGGGAGCTCTCACACTCAATTATATAACATTTCTGATAGCAAACAATCATATCCTTCTCACTAAGTGGCTTGCAATGTTTCTAGGTTTTTAACTAGCTTAAGGCTGTTTGCTATCATGCAGTACCAATGAGCATTTTAAGTCTTTCCTGTAAAGGTTACAGCAAAGTTTTGTTCTGAAAGGTTCTGTAATTGAAAAAAAAAATTGTAAGCTTCCATTCACTGACATAGTTCAATTTCTTTGCCTTGAAAATGAAAAGATGGGCTAACTAAATGAGCTGTCTACATTCATATGGCATGGCAATGGCAGGTTTCTGATTCCTTATCCACTGCCTCTTCCACTAAACCATCCAACTTCCCTCTATGGAATATAGCAGAGAACATCCATTTGATTTTTAAAATAACAAATAATGTTGATGGCTACTAAACATTGATTGTTGATGGATCGCTAAACATTTTGTTTTTGATAATGTCAAATGTTAGTGAATACATAATTTCTTCAAAGGAAGAATTATTAGCTCAGTCTCTTCAGGTTCATTCATGACATTTTATTGTGCTTTCCTAATTTTATGAATAAAAATACATTTAGTCATATAAAATTCCCATTGATTAGATTTTGGAAGAATAGCATAATAAGATTATGCTCCTATAATTTAATATGAATTTATTTTATTTATTCACAACTAGGAAATATCATTAAACAAATATTAAAGGCTATATGCAAAACATTGTGCCGGATACTAGAGATACAAAAGGTATAATGAACATATTTCTTGCTCTTAAGATTATAGACAGGAAACTATTCAAATATTTTTTATTGTAATTCACATTTTTTTCCAGATGTTAATTATTTGATGGCAAACATCTATTGTTGCTTTTTAAAATACAGATATACTTATTTAATAGACACTCAACACACAGGTTAGAATTAGACCCTCTGTGGGGTGTATGTTAGAACAAAGTCAAGCATTGCACAGAATGAGTGATGAATGTGACATGACCTGCCCTGATGGAAGGAATGTTGAAACCCATGAGATCACAACTCCATTGAATCATTGAAGGTTAAGTTTGATGGTAATAAAAGAAATGTCTGACTGCTTCTTAAAACTGATTGTAACCCCAGATTAAATTGCCATTCTCACAGAGACAATAGATGCTATCGCTATGCCTTTATGAGAAAGAAAAAAGAATCTCGGGAACTGAACATTAACAGTCATCTTTGGGGGAGTCTACGTGAAACACTGAGAAAGGATTATGAGAATTTCTGTCCTAAGGAGAGGTGGAGAGCTAACTTTCACGTGATAAAAGAATAAGTCTGTGAGCGACTAATAAAATTAACTGTCATTTGAGAGTCTGAAGAGATATTTTGAGAGATCTGAGTTTAACTATCATTCTGGAGGTGAACTGAGTAAGTTAAAATATATTTCATCCTGAGAGAACAGAATTGTTAAACAGTTTTGAGTTTTGGAGGATTCAAAAGTGGTAGCTAATGGGGAGAGAATTCTAGTGAACTTCTTTTATTACTTTTAAAGAGCACACAATGAACTCTGACCGTGACTTTTCTCACAGCCAATGCATTCTCTAAATATTTATCTGTATCATATATTGCATTTCACTGTTAATAAATTATATGGCCAAAAATCACTGATGTTTGTCTAAGCCTATGAGTATGAAGTGTGAGACACAGAGGAGAAAAAGCTTATGAGGAAAAGAAGTTTCCTTGGCTTTTCTGAGGGAAAGACTCAGGGTCAATGAATCAATCAAATCAATTAATGGCTAATTTTTCATTCTAAAGTACTTTCTTATGAAATTCCATTAATATCTACTAAATGGCCTTTGAAACTGGGAGAATTAATAAGGTGACATATTGATAGTAGAGTGAGGGTAGGGATTTGTGTCTTTGTCTCAGAAAAAACCTGAAAGTATGTCTAGATTTACCCTGGTTCTACCTTAGTGTTTTTTTAATTCCTGAAAAATGCTCTTTTTGACTAAGTTTCAGGGACCTCTTTAACCTCTGAAGTACAAGCAACCTCAAAAACGGAAGGAAAAAAAAAAAGCAAGGAAGCAAGGAGAAAAGGAAAGGAGGAAAGGAGGGAGGGAGGGAAGGAGAATTTTCCTGAACAAAGTAGGGGTATTTCTGGAGATTAGTGAAAGGCTTATAAAATTCTGCATAATAAGTTATGGATTTAGACCTGGAAGTGACATTAGAGATCATCCAATCCACCACCACCTCCATTTTATAAATACGGAAACTAAGGCAGGTAAAATAACTTACCCAAAGTGAACAGATATTCAGCAGCAGAACTGGGATTTTAGCCCAGGACCTCTGCTTCCAACTCTAGTGATACTTCTAGGATTCTATTGACTTATAGGGTCAGGCTAAGGATCCTGGTCTACTCTTGACACATTCTTGTTCAGGATGCACTAGAAAGGCTAAGACCATTCAAGGGCCACCCTCAGAGGTTGGAGTTCATGCTGGAATCTGGGCACCTTAACCCAAGTCATAAAAATCAGATTTATCTTAAAAGAAACCCTGAGAGACCCAAACTTCTTAGGTAGTAAAAATGGGATAGAATGTTGGTATTTCTAAAAATGGCTCCTGTAATACTTGGTCTTGTCTATGTAATCTATTCAGTTGATCTACAGTTGATTTACAATTCATTCATTAGCAATCAAGGGACCTCCTAACCATCAAAAATGGATATTGTATATACCTGCTTTTTGTTGGTTTACTAATACAGGGCCTAACTACTCCCACTAAAGTGAGACAGACAAATTCAGAGCAATCATATAAAAAGGAATGGACACTACTGCTCCTTTTAATTTTGCTTTTGTGACTACCTCTCAGTTCTTCCAATAGATAGAAGCTTATTTTTATCTTATTGTTATGAACAGTACAAGAAAGAAGAATGCTTACAAGGCAAGAGTGGCAAATATAAAAGGAACCAATCAACATAGCTTCCAAAGTCAAATAGAATATAGTTATATTGAAAACTATTTGTAGAAAGGACAAAAACAGAAATGTAAGCTTTGTAGAAGCATCTCACATTCATTCATAAATGTACTAGTATTGTCATTCAACATTCATTTATTAAAAGTTTACCACATGTCAGGCACTGGACTGAGCTTTGGGGACACAAAGAAAACTAAAAAAAGCCTAGTCCCTACTGTCAAGGTAGAAGCATATATTCTATTGGAGGAATTTACAACATGTAAAATAACTTCTTGTTCAATGGCATCCTATATATATATATATATATATATATGAGAAAGAACACTTGACCTGGAATCAGAGGTCCTGGGTTCAAATCCTTCTTCTGCTAAGACGTAGAGAGAAGGCAATCTGGGAGGTGAGGTATGAGTAACTGAGAAAATCAAAAAAGGCTCTTTTCGAAAGAGGGCTTTGAGCTAAGTATCAAAGACAGCCAGGGTAACTAAGAGGCAGAAGTTGAGTCAACTCTCAGCTCATTTATGAATTACCAAGGCCATTGTTCTCATTACCCAGGTGAAATCTTAATGACTCAGTTTTTTTTTCCGTTCTTAACAACTCTAATGAGACATAAATGATTGGGGAATAGCTATGGATTTATTTATTATCAGAGATAACTGGTTAAATTGAATTATGATTCACATACTTAATATTTTTTGTTCTCAAAAATAAATCAATCAATTATGAAGGGGAATTATGCTTCGTGTACAGTTAGGCTAGACGACTCTGAGTTTCTATGCAACTTTAGCAATTTATGATTTATTACCTCTTTGCAAAATACAATAAGCTTCAGTATAATTCTCTGCACTGGTAAGGGCAGTCTATTGTATTCATTCTTCTCTAACAATTATAAATTCTAGCCCTTGTCAACTAACATATTTCAGCTTCCTCTTTAAAAAAATTTTTTTTTTAACCTTTAAGCCTATTAAAATGAAAACTATGGGAGAGAGAACTGGCCTCAAACTCAGGAAAATTTAGATTTATGTCTCTCCTTTGACACATACTAGTTAGGGCAAGTCATAAGGTCACAGACAGATAGTAGAGAATTTAGAGGTAAAATCTAACCTCTTTAATTTATAGCTGTGAAAATTCAAGGCCAAGAGAGGCTATGACTTGGCCAAGGTCACACAGATAAAAAGTGGCAGAACCAGCATTTGAACTCAATTTTCTCTGACTCCGAAGTCAGCACCTTTTCCACTGAGAGACACTCCCTCCTCTCTGTGACTTCCAAGTAATCTCTAAGACCAAAGACTGCACATGTGCTGATCTATACCTGAAAAGAGAATTTCATCATAGAGAGAAAGTTCCCTAGACCAGTGAAATCATAACTCTGAGACAAAAATGGAAAACTGAAAATCATACTTATTTTCTACAAACTTCCTCTGTGAATTTACTGTACATAATGCAAATGTATATCCACAAATAAAAAGTCATGAAATAGACTTAGAGGCTATGAGAGGAAGTGAGGTATAACAAAAGGGAAAAAAAATAATCACTGAACTTTCAAGTCAGAAAAACTGGATTCAAATCTGACCTCTCCCAGTGACATGCAATGTGTCCTTGGGCAAGTTATTTAATTTCTATGAGTCTGTTTCTTCTTCTGAAAAATGGTGATTATAATGGGTAAGCTCTATCTAACTGACGGGGCTATCATGAGGATCCAATAACATACCAAAGGCAAACTTATCATTGTCAATAATGTCTATTTCCTATCTGACCTTACTGTCCACAAAGTACGAGGCAAGAGAGCCACTTTCTTTGGGAGAAGTGCCAGGATATCAGATTCATGCCAGATTTGTAACTAGATGCTGGGGTGGTCTAAGGAGGTACAGGCTTCATTAAAGAAGGAGCCACACATGAAGAATTCATTTATTCTGGTGTCTACCACAGAGTGGGAAAAGCAGCTGCCCATGGAAGCTGCTTGTCAATTCTGAGAATAAACTGAGAGAGATGAGAGACAGAGAGGACTTCCCACTGTAACTGGAAACAGTCTTTAGCTGGAAAAAAGAAAATGAAGAAAAACTACGTGGGAGATAATGAATACAGAAGTTCTGGTAAAAACTCTGATGATCTCAGAGCCAGTAAAGCAACCATTCATACCCAAGAGATGTACACAGATCACCATGCTGGCTAACAATACTACACTGAAAAGTTGTTGTTGTTAAGTTGTTTCAGTCATGTCCAACTCCATGACTGCATTTGTGCTGTTTTCTTGGCAAAGATATTGGAATGGGTTTGCCATTCCTTATAGATGAAGAACTGAGGCAAACACGGTTAAGTGACTTGCCTGGTATCACACAAGATGATATGGAGGATCTTTCTTCTTTCCTTCTATCCTTTCCTTCCATCCCTCCTTTTATCCCTCTTTGCCTCTTTTCCTTCTTCCCTCCATTCTTCCTTCCTTTTATGGGTGCTCTGGGAAAGTCATTCCAGGGGACATTTATTCAGGGAGTGAGAAAACTCTCTCTCCTTTGCATAAGAGATTGCATTCAATTTTCTTATGGGAGAGAAGGAAAACTCAGAAAGATTCTGACCCTAATTATTTTCCTGTGTGAGATACCTTGCTAGTGAGTCTTAATTAAATACTTTTTTACTTGAAAAGATGCACTTGAATGGAGAGTTTAGTTGCATTTATATAACTAGCATTATCTCACTAATGGTTCGCAGTTCTCAGAGGGATTCAGATTGCATAACAGTGGATGGAAAAAATTCTGTTAATATGATCTAAATTTAGGGTTCATTCATTGTAAAAATCATTTTAATAAGACTTGGATGCTACATAATTACCTGTAAGTCTTAAAGTACGTTTTTAATGAACTAGTTACAAAACTTTAGAAAATACCCCTTCTTGCTCTGAAGACTAGGGTATTTTGAGTCAAATGATCTAAAAATATATTGAAAGGTTTCTGTGCCTTTTCATAAATGTTGTAATCACGGCAAATTTCAATTGAACAAATACCAATATATTAACCTTGCTAAAGAAATTCTTGCTCGTTGACCTCCACTCAGAGTGATTCCACCTTCTCCAAGAACCGTGTTGTCTTTTTCTGCAAACTTTGATATTTCCTATTAAAAGAATAAAACATGCAAATTAACAGCTGATTATATGAAAATATATACTTTAGTGAGCTGGAAACTTTCTGTCATATAATTCTTTCCTGAGAAATTAGGACTTTTAAAATTGAAGCAATTATTCCAAAGGGGAAAAAAATCTCATTAAATATATTAAAATATCCTTAATATGAAATTAATATGACATGAAAAAGCTATATTTGAATAAGAAACTCAATTCACAATTAAATGGATTCCAGTAGAATAATGTAGCAATACAATGGAACAAATCCCAACTTAACACTTCCTACTTGACAGGAAATTGATATTTCACCATAACTAAAAGCAACCATACTGATGAGCACAGACACAAAAACTCAGATTATAAAAAAAATTAGTTACAAGTTTTAAATGTGGCCCATAATATTGGTATTCTACTTCTTCAGGAATAATACATTACTGTTATGATATTAGTAAGCACAGAAAGAAATAATAAAAATTTTGTGAGATAGTAAAATAAATTCATTTTTAAAATTCACTCAACAAATATACACTGAGTACCTACTATGTTTAGTAATCTATACTAGGCACTGGGTACCACGAAGAAAAAGAAGACAGCCACATAATTAGAATAGGATGAGTTTATTTGCAAAATTCCTTGAATAGTTCAGTTGGGCCATTTATTCCATAAAAAGGAAGGAATGGTTCTTTCTTTTAGGAGATATGTATTGCATAATTATTATTTATGTATATTACAATATTGTATATGTTATACATGTGTGTATACACACATATATGTATTGTGTATGTATGCATATAGATGTAAGGCAGTGGGAAGAATAGCATACAAGGTTGAAGATAGATTAGTTTCCACCAAATCGTAGAGAGCTTTGAATGCTAGGCAAAGGAATTTCAACTTTACTCAGTAGTCAATAAGGAATCATTAAATAATTTTGAGCAGGAGAGTGATATGACTAGATCATGCATAAGGGAGTTTTGTCTGACAGAAACATTAAAGGTGATTTGTAAGGTGGGGGGAAAGATTAAAGGTGGGAAGTTCTTTCAGGAAGTTTAGATGGATTGTAATGAGGACCTATACTAGGGTGGTTACAGCGGGAATAGGGAAACTGGAAAAATAAGAGAGATTGATGAGCTAGAATAGAAAGAATTTGCTAAGTGGATATAAGAGATGAGATAGTGGGAAGATAACACCATGTTTTAAAAGGGAAAGATTTGGTTGAATGTTAGTCACACTGATAGAAATAGTGAGGTCAGGTAAAAGAGAAATTTTCTGGAGAAAGAGGAAGCTTTGTATAAGGCATACTGAGCTTAGGGTATTATTATAGATAGAAAATTGACATGAGATATAGATTAAAGTAAATGCATCCTTTAGGTAATCTAAGAGGGTATTCTGGAGCTTAGGAGAAGTCAGAGCTGGATGTAAAAACTTAAGTCACCTTCATAGAGGAAAGAGTTGGAGCCATAGGAATTAATTAAATTGAGCAAGTAGTCAGCATAGAGGGAACAGAACTGAAGAACACTGAAAAAAAGACAAGGTACTAGTGAAAGAGACAGAAAGACCAGTTATAAAAGTAAGAAAGAGATAAGGAAAACATGTTATCTCTGAAGCCAAGAAAATAGAGAAGATCCAGAAAGAAGGAGTGGTATTTAATAGAAGTGTGAAATACTTCGAGAAACTAAAGAGAATAAGGCCTGGGAAAACAAAAAACAAGAAAAAAAATGAACAATGAACAATGATCTTTGAAAGAATACTATTTTTTATATTTTAGGGAGAGGACAGTAACAAAATACCAGGTGTTAGGGAGAGAGAAGTCATTAGGTGTGGGCTACTCTTTGAAGAAGCTTAATGCTAAAGGAGTGAAGAAAGATGAGATGTTAGTTGGGTGGAGTAGAAAGGATTAAGGAAAGGCTTTATTATAGTTCAAAGCTTCAGGATGCTCACAGACAGATGGGAAGGAGCCAGTGGAAAGATTAGAATGAGGGGTTGCATAACTGCTGAAGGCAGCCTTAGCAGAGAGAATCAAGAATCCCCAAAGAGGAACTAACCTCAATAAGGAGATGAGGTATCTAATTTGCTGAGGCAGGAAGAGAAGAAAGAATTGATGATGATGAGGAGGAATTTTTTAAAGGAGGAAACTTCCAGTTTCCAGTTTTTAAACCTTTCAGAAAAGTAGAAATTAAAGATTTCTTATTCATCCTAGAGAAGGACTAATAGCCCATCCATTAGGGTCATCCATTGGGATGTGCTGGTAAATGTTTAAAAACCGGCTCTCCAGAAGAAAAAAAAAACTATGCACAGTCTATTTTTACACTTAATCTGCATTATTAACATCTTCACCATTACTTTCTTAAGTCTAGGCAATCAACAAAGCAGTAATTTAAGTCTTGATTTATCACATTTGCCAACATATTTTAACAACTGGCTTTCCTGAGCCAGTATGAGTTGGCTAGATCACACCTCTAGTCATATATACCTCAAAGATCACTCTGGAAGTGATCAAAATTTTTGAGTTTGTGTCAAAATCAGCATTATTTCCCAGAAGCAACTGAGACTGGGCAAGCTGTGAGGATTTCAGACAAGCCTGTCTGAGTTTAATCACCATATCTCTTAAGTTGGATCAGATTTGCTTTTTGTAGTGAAGGAATAGAAATAATTCTTTCCCCTTTCCCCTTTTAAGGGGAAAAGCTACCCCCTGGTAGATTTGTGACTACATTAATGTTCTGAATTAAGTAATGGGAACACAGGATAAAAATCATTGAACAATTACTATAGCCCATACAGCATTCTTATGTTTTCACATGTCATTTAATCTAAATAATGTTTTTATTTTTTAGATTTAGGACTTTACAGAATGTTAGTCAATGAAATTTACTATATCACATGCAACAGAAAATATCACACACAGGTGTATCTCTGTGATTTCATTGGTATATAAGAATTACCAGGTGAGGAAACTCCTTCTATGAATGCAGGTGAACATCTACTCTGAAATTTACAATCTTAGAAAGTTACCTAGAGCACTAAGAGGTAAAGTGATGTGCTCAGGGTCACATGGTATATACCACAGGCAAGATGTTGTGCATGCGTAGGTAAAAGGGACACCTATCTTCATGTATAAACTAATATAGTTTTCCCACTGCTGGAGAACCAGCTACCCCCCAAAACTATTATTTTGATTCCAACTACTGACTAAGTAAATGTATATCTAAAGACTTTTGCTTTTTAAAAATTTCTCAAATGCACATCTTCACTAACAAGAGTAGTATTAATATTCTTATTGCCCAAGAACTGTGGTCACCAAGCATTTGTAATGGGTGAGTATGAATGTAGAAGACAGGCTTATTAATAAGTAGCTCTTTTTTCTGTGAAATCTGAGTGGCCTCATACCCATTCAGTCTGTCTTCCTTCCATTTTCATACAACTCTTTTCCTCTTCTCTCCTACTCACAGCAACTCCATACTCTGGCCTTTACCCATACTTTCCCCCATTTATATCTCACCCTCTCCTCTGTCTGCTTCATGACCAGTACTCTCCAGCTCCTCAACTGATCAACAGAGAAATATTTATTGAGTGTCTACTATTTATTTGGGCTACAATAATTTATTAGTGTTTCTATCTCTGGCCTCTCAGGCAAGCCGCTGGATCAGGTTCCAGGCATGTCCTGACCATCATTCAGCTTGACTGGCCTCCTAGTCCCTTTCCATCTGTACACTGCTGCCACACACTCCAGGGAAACTCTGCTCCCAGGTTTAACCCCTATAGAGAATGACAGCCTACCTAAACTCGTTTCCCAGTGGTTATCATATTCCCACCCTATCACTCACTCCTCTTCCCAGTATTTTAAACCTTCACCTGTCATCATGCAAATCCCATTCTTGACTCCCCTCTCCAACTATGGCGGTTCCCTCATTCCCATCCCCCTCAATTCAACCCTACCAACATCCTATGTTAAAGCTCCCCCTCCTTCCATTGTTGCTTTTTAGAATGTCTATTCCACTGGTATCAAACAAGGTTTCATCCTAAACCTTTTCCTTTCTTGCTCCTTCTGTCTTGCACTCATTGAGATCTGGTTTCCTTCCTGATGACACAACTTCCCTGGCCACCTCCAGCACTGGCTGATCTTTCACTCATTCACCCTGATTAACTGGTTGAGGCGGGGGAACTGGAATACTCCTTGCACATCCTTGCCACTTCCAGGCTCTCTCTTCACTACCATCACTCAGTAAACTGTCTTCCTTTAAGTTTTATTCAAGCCATGTTTATCAACCATTTAAGACTCTGGTAGATGTTTTTAACCAACCTCCAGCACACTTTCCTCTTTTCCTCAATGAATCCAAAGGAGTTATAACAGACAAATAAACTATAAGAGTTCAGGTGAGAAAAAATGTCTCAGGTTAGGGTGATTGGGAAAAATTCCCCATCCTTTTCCTAACTGCCTCTTGTAAGAGTGGAAAGAGGATTGATGGAAAGAAAATAGAAGAAGAACAAATCAAAAGGTTTCCTTAAGTGAAATGATTTTTATCCTCCCAAAAGTAATGGCATAAAATTAAAATACTCCAAAGAAAGTCTGAAATAGCATTACCTTTGACCCTATCATGTTTCAAATCATATTTTCAGAGGTTTGATGTGAAGCAGAGGATTCTAACCCCCAAAAGCAGTGGACAGAGAAGTGGGTCTAGTGTCAGGAAAACCTGAGTTCAAATCCAGTCTTGGACACTTACTAGCTCAGTAACTCTGAAAAAGTCACTTTACCTCTGTTTGCATCAGTTTCCCAAACTGTAAAATTGGAATAATAATAATACCTCCCAGGGTTATTGTGAGGATCAAATAAAATAATATTTCTAAAGCACTTAGCATGTGCTCATTAAATGCTTGTTTCCTTCTTTTCCTTCCTTCTATCCTTGTCAAAAAGTGGAATTAGAGGTAGGGGAAAAAACAATTAGCTTTTTATACTCTAATTTTCAGTTATTCTCACTAACCACATTCTACTTCTTTTTGCAATTACTTTTTTAGTCATAGCAATGCTTTTATTTTTTACTGATTAAACTTCCAGATGTGATTGCTCAGCCACTCACTGTCAAAAAAAAATACAGAAGAATGGTGCCTCTTTCCACTATAAATGAACTTTCCCCATTCATCCATTAACTTATTCATTCACTCAACATCCTCCTATTATTCAGATGGCCTGTCCCTTTTTCATTCATGCTCTACATTCTGGAAATGCTTCAGGTTGGACTCCTGAAATGCTAGATGAACATCAGTTTCCCATGTGATTAAGGTTTTTCCTTGTCCCAAATTTTAGGGCATGAGCTTTCAGAATGCAGGCTCTTCTCTATTCATTTTTCACCAGAGTTGGCTTTGGTACTATTTTAGGTAGGGTGTGCTCCTGGAATGCAGTTAAGCCTCAAAGTGGAAAATGGATGACATACCCAGCATTTTTACTCCCAAATTTGTATTAGAGCCAAGATTGGATTTTTGTTGGTAGTACATCTAGGATGTCATACAATCAAGGGACATAGTAGGAACTCATAAGTATCTGGAATATTGAATTATGGTAACATAAATTGATGAGATCTTAAAAGTCACCTTGAATGATGCCCTCATTTTACAAATGAAGAAACTAGGTGTCAGAGAATAAAAATGATTTTCCCAAGTTCATACAGGTGACAGAGCTGGGACCTGAATCTATGTTCTCTGAAACTAAATACATCACTCTGTCTTTCCTGTACCATGTTAACAGCAAACTCATATTTTACACTAAGCCCTGCCAAAATTATTGTGAAATCTGAGAAACTTTGTGACTCAATTCTTCCACTTGTCACCTTGGTTAGAATAATTCTTACCTCACACTGGTTGTTTATTTATAAAGATTAGCAACTTGACATCACAAAGCATTCTGAGATGTTCTTAACAAAATAAAATGTATTACTATCCATTCTTACTTCAATTATTTTTTTTTAAAAAAAGCAATTAACAGCACAGATTAGATAACTTCTAAAGTGGAATACATTGAAGTGTAATGGCAAAAGGACTGAACTGATGGCCAAAAGAGTAACTTACATCAGGAGCATGGCCTCTAGCAGTGCCTAGTTAATTCTCTCTCTCTCTCTCCTTTGAGCAAAATCTGGCAGGAAAATATGAGCCATCTTTCTATGTCCAGAAAATGATGTCATTTGATACATATTACAGATGGCAGGAAAACTAGAAAGCTGGTTTTTAAAGAAAATTCAATGTTACCTATAATTCCCTCATGTACATTTTCCAGTGTATCAGGGGATACTTTTTATAGACTCAGAATTCCTCTAAAATAATTGTATATGCTCCTTTTTTATTTTGCTTTTTACCTTGGTAAACTTATATTGCACTCTGGTCAACATCACATACATTCAACACAGTTTCAAATTTTACAACATTTAACTGTTTTAAAAATATTTTCCATTCACTTTCCATCCATCTTAATTGCAATCTTCTAATTACAAAAAAACCTGTCTTCTGGTCCTTGTAGCCTGGTTTATGGGAATCTGTATCCTTTTAGAAGCAGAAACACACTGTGTACGACTGGGTTTGTTTTTTGGGGTTTTTTTTGGCAGTGAGTATGAATACCAAGATTGCTGTCATTTTCCCACACTTTGTGATGATTAACTAAAGCAGTACTTACTGCATAAGGAAATACCCAGTTAGATAGGTAAATGTTTTAGTAAGCAATAATGTGTTAAGTGAACATTAGACAATTATAGTCGTAAAGAATCTACATTGAAGAATTTCTCCTTTTTAGTCTTGCTGGGCAAAATGCATTTGATTAAATGGTTATTTTCAGTTTAATTTTTTTTTCTCAGTCATTCCATCTAATAAGATATTCAAGATTCCGGTAGTGAATTTTAATCAACCTTCCTTGACAATTTAATTCCCTACCTTGTGTGTATTCATCTTTACATTTAAAAAAAAATTAAAGTACTTTTGAAAATGAATTTAAAATTTACATTTACTCCTCCACTATTGTTTTCATTACTTGAAGCAATCATCGCTGGATTGCACTTTCTGTCCTGGAGTTCGTATATAGTTGGAGACTATTTTCAAGATATATAGTATAGTTGGAGACTATTTTCAAGATATACAGCTGAAAGGAGAGTTAAATACGAAAAATTTTTAGATTTGTTTGAAGAAATTTCCAAAGAAATTTGAAGAAAAACACCTGAAGAACACCAAACATTTCAAAAAATTCATACTTGGACAATCTTGGGTTCCAATGTGGCCTTTGGTGTTTACTACCTATATGACTTCAGGCAATTCAATTAACTTCCATAGGTTTCAATTTCTTCATTTGCAAACTGAGGAGTTTTGGATTAGATCACCTCTGATGCCTCTTCTGGATACACAAATCTATGAAATGTATTAACAAGTGATTATCATTTCTAAGACCACTGGTTACTCTATTGTACTGTGGTAGCCAAAGTGGAAATGTAACCCATGACTGCACAGAAGAATGTCAACTACCTTCAATAAATGTAAACAGAAAAGAGGCTCCAACATCTTGTGGTAATATTTGCATGTGACCCTGGGCCATCCCTGACACTCTGCCTTCTTTGTTCTATTCCTATATAATACCTGACCTGGACTGAGGTTAGTGCAGGGATCTGTTAGACCATTCTGCCCTCCTGCTATCATGAGTAAACTCCCCCAATAACCCTAATAAATCTACACGTATACAACCAAACTGGCATGGGCTCCCCTTTCTTCAGTATCTCAGTATTGTCTCTAAAAATCGGTGTCTCCATAATTGGCATGTCTGGGCAGAACAGATCAACACCCTTACATTTGGTCTTAACAATTGGTATAGTTGGCAGGATGGTCTGCCCCTCTAAAATCTTATGTCCTTGTATCTATATATATACTCAAAATGTTACAGGACAAGTATAGATATATACTTTGTTCTCTTCTTTAAAATTTGCTTATGAAACCTGAAAACTTCAACCATGGAAACAGGGACTACCTTTATACAATGTTGTTGTTTCCACACACAAAAATGCCAATTAAACCTTGTCTATTGTTGAACTAAACAGTTTCAGGAATCATCTTTTCCATACTGCTACTTCTAGACAAAGAAGAAATGGCATTTTCACCACAACAGGCTTAGCTAAAGCCTATTAAGGAGATGTGATTTTATCAGCATCAGAGCTGCCCAGCAGACTTCCACTGATGAAGGGGCAACTCATTCATGTCTTCATAGATAAATCCTAGGGAGTTGTCCAAAGAAATTTGCCCAAGGACAACATTTTCAAACTCCAGTTGCCCAGACTCCAAGCCTGGTATTCTATTCATTATACTATAAAATCTCCACAAAGCTGAATTAAATTTACTTTTTTTTTTTGCTAATTTCTGTTAAAATAAAAGCAGAAGTTTTAAATCTAGCCTACTGTAAGATGTTGCTTTTAAAATATAATAATGAGCTGAAATATTGGTTCAGATTCTTTGTGTAGTTCACTAGATTGAGCAGTAGGTGATCCTTATTAGATTTCTTAGCAAGCTAATGTAGTCCTAGCAAATTAAATTTCTTCTGATAACTTGAAAGTACATTAATTGCAGAAAAAAATTTTAGAGCAAGTTTCTCTGCTAAAGGCTTTATTTCTCAAACATATGGAAAATTGAGTCAAATTTATAAAAATAAAGAGCCATTCTCCAAATGATAAATGGTCAAAGGATACAAACAGGCAATTTTTAGAAGAAATCAAAGCTATCAGTAGTCATATAAAAATGCTCTAAGTCACTACTGATTAGAGAAATAAAAACTAAAACAATTCTGAGATACCATTTCATACTATCAGATTGACTAACATGACAGAAAAGGGAAATGACAAGTGCTGGAGAAGAAATGGGAAAAATTGGACACTAATGCACTGTTGGTGGAGTTGTGAACTTGTCCAACCATTCTGGAGAATAATTTGGAATTGTGCCCAAAGGGCTACAGAACTGTGCGCTCTGACCTAGCAATACCACTACTCAGTCTGTATCCCTAAGAAATCAAAGAAAAGGAAAAGGTCTTATTTGTACAAAAATATTCATAGTATCTCTTTTTGTGATGGTAAAGAATTGGAAATCAATTGGGGAATGGCTGAACAAGCTGTGGTATCTGATTGTGATGGAATATTGTGCTTTAAGAAATGATGAGTGGAAGCATTTCAGAAAAATTTGAGCAGTCTTATATGAATTGAAATAAAGTGAAGTGAGCTGAACCAGGAGAACATTGTATATAACAACAGCAATATTGTAACAATGATCAACTGTGAAAGACGCTATTAGCAACTCCACTCAGGACAATGATCCAAGACAATTCCAAAGGACTCAAGATGAAAAATGCTGTCCACCTCCAGTGAGAGAACTGATTGTCACTGAGTATAGATTGAAGCATATTTGTTTTACTTTCTTTATTTTTCTTGGGTTTGTGTGTCTGTTGTTTTGCATGGCTTCATATGGATAATTAATATCACATTGCTTATCTTCTCAAGGGCTATGGGAGACGGAGAGGAGATGGATGAGGAAACCAAGGCAAAGAAGGTTAAGTGACTTGCCCAGGGTCACACAGCTAGTGTCTGAGGCCAGATTTGAAGTCAGAAAGATGACTCCAGGCCCAACACTCTATCTAATGCACCACCTAGCTGCCCCTAAACCTCATGAGATAGGTGCTATTATTATCCCCATTTTATAAATTTAAAAAAAAATGAGGCCAATAGATACTCCGTGTCCAAAGAGGTAGACAAAATGCAAACAATTGCTATATACAGGTTAAAATGGCAATAATCATGTTCAATTTTAGCTGGGACTTGAAGGAAGCCAGGAGGTAAGGAGGAGGAGGAGGAGGGAGAGCATTCCAGTCAATGAAGAGTGAGGAGATGGAAGTATCTAGTTTAAGAAACAACAAAGAAAGGAGATTAAATGATCAATTGTGTTTTAGGAAGAGTAGTCTGACAGTGGCATGGATTGAAATGGGAAAAGATTAGTGCTGCAGCTAGTAAATGAAGACCAATTTAAGTGGATTAAAGGTTAAAAAAGAATCCAGTAAACTTGGCTCTCTGTTGTGAAATGAAAAACTTATAAAATTCAAATACTCATTGACTTCATTTACTAATAAGCCTGATCAAGTCATAAATCTCACTTAAATGAACAAATGACTTTGAAAAAAGGAACAAAAGGGAAACGATTCAAACTCATGAATCTGTGCAATAGCCTCTTCTGTTTCATATATTATGTAGTCTTGCTTTTGGAATTTAACCAGGTAATCAGCACCCTCATATCCTCAGAGAACTGGCAGGGCCCACAGCTTTGACTTGGCCTTCAAGTTTAAAGGGGAGGAGAGTCTGGGCCTAGAAGATAAAAAATACTGCTCTCAAAAGCCATCAATCTACTACCCGGAGACAGAGTGATGTGTAGGTTTATTAGGCTAAACAGAGAATCAGGAATAACCTGCTATTTGCATTTTTACCACTGTCCTCTCCAAATTACCTTTGGTTCTGAAATGTAAGAACATTTCTAAGCAGATCTCATTTTTAAAATATCATTCATTTCTCATAGAATTCTAAAGCTTATTGCTTTTATCCTGTATACTGTTTAGAGAAAATGACTTGTACCCCAGCAATTTGGGACAGAGCCCTCCCCTCTGAAAGCAGAGTTCTACTGAGCCCAAAAGTCAAGTAACTGACTGGCAACATGAGCAGGCAAAGGAATCAAAGCAAGCTCAGGAATCCAACTTTAGATTCCTTTTCTGGAGACAAAAAGTACCGAAGTATGGAATGGGAGGAAGACAATACAGTCAGAACTCCAACATCAAAAGCTTCCAAGAAATATGTAGACTGGTTACAAGCCATGGATCAGCTTAAGAAGGATTTTGAAAACCAAATAAGAGAAGTGGAGGAAAAATTGGGGAGAGAAATGAGAATGATGCAAGAAAATCATGAAAAGACAGTCAACAACCTGACTGAAGAAAATA
>CM053585.1:450988430-451009858 GCA_028646515.1 Pseudochirops corinnae | reverse complement strand
TGGAGGGGAGGGCAGGTTAGGGGGGAGGGTAGTTAGAAGCACATATTTTTGTAAAAGGACAGGGACAAAGTAGAGAATAGAACAAGAGGGGGGCGGAATAGTATGTAGGGAAATATAGTCAGTCTCACAATATATTCACTATGGAAATGTTTTGCATAACTACACATGTACAACCTATACTGAATTGCTTATTTTCCCAGTAAGGGTGGATGACAAGAAAGGAAGGGAAAGAATCTGGAATTCAAAGTTTTAAAATAAAATGTTTAAAAAATATTATTATTATTATTATTTACATGCAATTGGGAAATAAGGTATATAGGCTTTGCAGTATGGAGATCCATTTTGCACTACCAGAAAGTCAGTAGGGGGATAGGGGAGGATATAGGAGTGAGCAGAGTTGGGGAGGGGATATACAGTTGGATCACTGTTTTGGGGTGGTGGGTAGGGGAAAGACAGGGAGAAAATTTTTAACTCAAAATCTTGTGCAAATGAATGATGTAAACTAAAAATAAACATAAAAGTTAATCTTAAAAAAAAAGAAATTGAGAACCACTATGGTATAGTGACTGGAATAAAGTCAGAAAGACCTGGGTTTCAGTCCTATCTCTGAAAGCCATGCGAGCCTGGCCAAATCACTTAACTTCTCAGTATCCAGACAACTCTCCAAAACTAGACACTGCAGAATAGCTGCCCATCAGCACTCGTATAGGAAGTTCCCCACTAGAAGTTTCTTATATCAATACAACCATAGCTGTACCCTCCTCCCCCCCCAAAAAAAACCCTTAAAAGTTTAACAATTAAAAGATTCTGGCATCTGAAAAGATTCTATTGAATTCATTTATGAAAAGGAATTATATTTATTTTGCCATTGTAAATACTATTGAGATTATAAATTAACATCTTCTTTTGTAGCAAAATGAAATTAAATAATAAGGGTAGAAGGAAAGGAGCTCTGAATAAGCCCTTTTTAAAAAAAAATCAGGCATTTAGAACAATAATAGCCTATCACTGTCATTCCCTGTTTCACCTACGCAGTTTATTGTTTATTCTTGGATGACTTTATTAGTGTTTGTCTTTTCTTTTTATTCAGTTTTACATAAAACATTTTGTTTTGTATTTTCTTTTAAACATTTATCTTTGTTGATTACTAAGAAATCTCACATTAATCTTCAGGGTGTTGCTAGCTCTTTCAACCTTTAAGAAAGATTTTCATTTCCTCGAAGGTAGCTTGGCTAGATAATGTAAGATAGCAACAGAAAAGTCTTCATTCTTTAGAAAACACTATAGGAGCATTGAGTCAAATTTAATTTTGATACACTCACACTATAACTTTCCTCAAAGCAAACAGAAGTTATCTCTAGCAATTTACTTGGGGAAATGACCATATGATGGTAAGAACTGATATAATAATAAGTTCAACTTGAATCCAAGAATAAAAAAGTGAACTATGTGAGGTGAAGGTAGGAAGAACTGTTATCAGATTTTAACTGAAATTACTTTATACTGTAATATTGAATGTTAAGGTTAGAACTCATACAGAGAGTCCACATTTTAAGGTAACCTGTCTCCTGAAGGAACGTTTCAATGTTTAATGATGTGCCCTGCTCCCCATTCACTTAATCTATATAGCTTACAAAATATTTAGATGAGTAGTCTCATGTAGATAAAACATATAGGACAGACCTTTAGGCATCTGCAGAAGCAGTTTAATTAGTCTAGTCATTACCTTAAATGCTAGATTCCAACAAAGCCCAAATGAAATTAAGAACTTAGAAAGCGGCTTGGCTACCTACTGTGGTAATGGGTTACTTTCTATAAGAAATGCCTACCTCAAAGGATTCTGGGTAAGAAGATTAATTTCAGACTGTAAAGTACTTGGAAACATTTAGAGAAAAGGTGCTAGAGAAGGTCAAGGTAGTATCGAAGTCATTGTATGATAAAGATTAACTCATTTTATTGCCTGCACAGTTATAGTACATCCAAACTTTTCATATAGACTATTTGCATAAATATTTACCTTTTCACTTAAAAATAACAAATCATGAGTGATCATTCTAATAGTATTCAAAAAAGCATAAAAAAGCAGTCGTTTTTAAAAAGGAATTGATAAAAGAAAGCTCATTCTCATTATATTCAAACCTACTAGGGAGCAAAGGTATACAGTCCGGTTAAACAGAAGGAAAAAAAAAAGGAAAAAAAAAAATCCAACCCTTAGAGAAAGGCTTGGATGTTTTTTTTTCCTCCCAACTCACCTTGTGCAATTTTGCAATATTTACTAAGCACATGTTAGCTTCCTGTGACTTTAGAGATAGGAAAAAGGCCATAAATCTCCTTTTATAATTGTGTTATCGCCTTTGATTAAACTTTGACAAGAGAGTAACTTGGAATAAGGAAAGAAAAAAGCTTAGGATGGCTGAACATGAACTTTAGAAGTGAATACTTGCCTGTAAAGGTGATTGAATAAAGCCTTTTAATTGAGATGTTGTAAACCACTCAAGAGTTAGTAATATTGTTATTAATATTGACTATTTGCTAAGTTCTGTGCTTTGCACTATGAAAGATAACTTTCCCACCCTGAAAGTCATTACCCATTTCCAGCAACTCACAAATCCTCTTACCTGTTTTCCATTCTGACCTTTTAAATGTGAATATTTGTGTATGCACAATTATCTGTATTTGTGTATCTGTGTAATATATGTTAATGAATAGCATGAGTGTTTTTTACTTATAAAAGACAATATTTATAATAGATAAGAGTAATTTGTACATATTCACAATTGTTTCTGATAAATATTGTCCTGGGGGCAGCTAGGTGGAGCAGTGAATAGAGTACCGGCGCTGGAGGCCGGAGGGCCCGAGTTCAAATTTGGCCTCAGATACTTAACACTTACTAACCATGTGACCTTGGGCAAGTCACTTAACCCCAATTGCCCTGTCGTCCCCCTCCAAAAAGCAAAAAATAAATAAATAAGTATTGTCCTGGCTGTGTCACTCTGGCTAAGTCATTGGATTTCTCTAGGTCCCCGGCAATTTTAAGTCTACAAACTGCGGGAGAGCTGGGAATCTGCTTTGGTAGTGGAAGTTCCCTCATTAGGAATTCTTGGTGGTATCAAACCTAAAAGAAATGAAATGGGAGGGAAGAGGGGAACAAATTGTACATGAGGATTCCTGGGAGAATACATGTTGACTTAAAAAACTACACATTAACATTGTTTACATTTTTTTGTATATTTATTTATTTTGTTAAATTTTTCTCAATTACATTTTAATCTGGTTCTGACTGCACTTGGGAGTGTTGCAGGTTGCATATTTGACATCTCTGCCCTAGCCAGTGATATCACAGACAAAAAAAGTTTGGATTTTAGTTCTATTACTTAGAATAACCCTTTCTAGCTTAATCAAGTCCCCAAACCTTAATACATGTTTCAGTATAGAAAAAACACTGACTGAAAATTAATCCTTGCTGAGATTTGCAAAAAATATATGAAACTTCATCTTGTAGAAAATGTAAATACATTTATTAAATACTGACTATGTTAAATATATTATGTTAGATATAGAGAAACAAGAATAAATAAGACCAGATTCTTCCCTTCAAAAGTTTTGAATCTTTCACTGAGAGGAATTAATAACTTAAATTAGCATTAGAAAAATTTGAATAAACTAATTATTTGAGCTAACAACAAAAGGTAGAAACTAACAGATTTTTTAATGTGTCTTCCCTGTTATCAACAGAGCATTAGTTTTTCACCTACATTGTGTGAATTTATATATTTAAAAGTGTGTATTAACCTACAATGAGTATTTATACCTATCTGGGTTTACACTTCTCATAGATTACAGAAAAGAAACATCCCAGTTCTTCTAGTACAACCCTTTCATTTTAGAAATGAGGAAACTAAGACACAATGATTTTACAAATTCTAAATATCCAAGCTGGGGTTCTCAGTCCAATTGCTTTCCAATCCTGTGCTCTTTTCACTTGGGGTTGTAGGAAGATGCATGCTCATTTATGTGTGTGTCCTCTGTATCCTGACGGGTGTGTTTATGTTTAGAGAGAGGTTCAATGGAAAGAGCACTGTATCTGAAGTCAGGAAAGCTTTCTCAAAAACATGCTTGCTAAGGCACCGAGGGGTACAGTGGATAGAGCACCAGCCCTGAGGTCAGGAGGACTGGAGTTCAAATGCCGCCTCAGACACTCACTATCTTTGCAACCCTACACAAGGCACTGGACCCCAATGGCCTCAAAAAAAAATGCTCGCTATAGAACCACAGATATGTCATTTAATTTCTCTAAGCTTCAGTTTCTACATCTGCAAAATAATCGGACTTGTATTGCCTCGTCGGTCAATAAATGTCAATAAATATTAAGCGATTACTATATGCCAGGGACTTTTGCAGCGAGCCTCAAAGCTTTCTAGAGAAAAATGTGCAATATTATTACTTGGAATTCAGCTAAAAGACTATGTTATGGTATATAGCAGCTTTAGGTATGTAAGTGAAGTTACAAGAGCATTAATATTGGGGAGGTAACATTGCTGGATAGTAAACAAGCATAGTGAAGAAATAAGGTATAAGGATGTAGAGTTCCTGGATATCACTTTTGGCCATGCTATCCCAGTCAAGTAATTAAGCTCTCAGCCTTGGTTTTTCCATCTATAAAATGGGGACACATGTGCTAGCATACTTCATGGGGTAGTTTTTTGAGGAAAGCACTTTGTAAACTGTAATGCACAATGTAAGTAGGAGCTATGCTATTCCAATACTTTCAGGTATCTGTGAGATCATTGGATTAAGTACCCTGAATAGCACAGATCACAACTCATTCATGCTTTTTCATTCTGTACAGTCTCTGGGTCCCACCATTCCTCCATAGAGAACACAAGGCACTTAAGGGTCTTCCTCTCAAGGTCATCAATCATTCCATATATTGTTTTGAAAAGTAACTTTTTTTCCCATGATGCTAATGACCCTTCAGGATTCTGCTAAGTCAAAAATGTGATTTGCTCCTGTCCCTTTTGAAAATTTGTGTGTGTGCATTTCAAATATATTTCACAAAGGCATTTGATGCCAATAAATTTTCATGTCCTTCATGACATTATCCTAATTCACAAATCTTTACTGTCATAAACTTCTCCTTTCTCATAAACAGATTTATATTCTGTCATAATGGTTCATGCCGAGAAACAATAAACACCACAGAAAGCAAACGTGACCACGTCTGTTATGACGCCATGGATAATGCACTATGAGGAAATAATATCTTTGACTTTTAATTCTAACTGCCAACACTCTTATTCAGGCCTATATCATCTCTTGCCTGGACTCTCCTCCCTCCAATGTACCACCTGTGAGGTGTGATTCAGAAGTATTCTTGTTAAGTATGGTATAGAATAAAGAGTCTTTGAGGTTCCACAATTTGGTATCTTTCCTCTGAGGTTGCCTATAATTTCCTCACCTTCTTCAAGAAGTCTTTCCCAGGCCTCCCTAACCATAATGCCTTCCCAGTAAGATTATCTCCAATTTATTTTCAATATATCTTATTTGTACAAAGTTGTTTGCATATGATGTCCTCCCTTAGAATGTGAGCTCCTTGAGAGCAGAGACTGTTTTCTGCCTCTTTGCATCCCCAGTGCCTAGCACAATGACTTGTACATAGGAAGCACTGACTGACTACACACTGGTGGATAGATCAGTCTTCCTAGAACAAGTGCTTCAATCATGTCACTACCCCCTTAAAAAAAACAAAACAACTCCAGTTACAGTTGTCTAAGTCATAACATCCTTTTCATCAGTTGACTCTATGAAAGTTGGGACTTATCTAAACCCTGTATCTCACCCAGCACAGTGCTCCACATATACTCAACACTTTAAAAATATTTACTGATTGTAAGTTATTAATATTAATTTGATCCTTGAGCCACAGGTAAAAAGTTGGCTCCAACTTTTGGAGATAGCTAGTGGATGCAGTCAGGAGACCAGATTTCAACTGTGATCTTAGACAGTAGCTGTGTGACCCTGAGCAAGTCATTTAACTTCTGTCTGACTCAGTTTCCTCATCTGTAAAATGGAAGTAATAATAATATCTACCTCTGAGGGTTATGAGGATAAAAGAGAAATATGTAAAACATTTTGTAAACCTAATACCTCTACATAAATGTTTATTATTATTAATACTATCACCATCATTATTATGACATATTTATCATCTACAGAGATTTAGAATTGCTTTTAATTTCAGGGTTTATAAAAATGAAAATAGCTTTAAAGCTGCAGTTCTCAACCTGTGGGTTATGTTCAATTTATAACAATGAAAATACCTCCTGCATATCAGATATTTACATTACGATTCATAACAGTAGCAAAATTACAGTTATGAAGCAGCAACGAAAATAATTTTATGGTTGGGGGTCACCACAACATAAGGAACTGTATTAAAGGGTCACAGCATTAGAGAGGTTGAGAACCACTGCTTCAAAGTCTTAAACTTATCCACCTATGTAGTGGTCAATCACAATTAAAATTTCCTAATCCTAACTAGTCAAACTTGCTTCAATCATTCTGGGAATTGTATTATATGGATGTGTATATATGCATACTTATGTATACATATGTATACATAATTTTACATAAGCATGTGTATATATACACATATAAGATGTACATGTTTATATATTTGTCACAATGTTCAAGCTTTTGCAATACAGCATGTTTTTGTTTTGATGATAGGTCACTGAAAAGTGAATTCCTCTCAATCAATCAACATGCCTGTTACATGTTCTGTGATGCTTCTTTTCTCTCTCCAATCCCTGCAAAAATCCAGATTTCTAAATTGATTTAACCTGTTTCTGAAATGTTAATGACTGTTTGTTTATTTTTAGTAGGCAATAAGTGACCCACCTTAGCTATACACCAAATAAGGGCATTCTACAGGAACACTGCAAATTGCAGACCTAAGAATTCACTTTAATTTAGCAACCCCAACTGAAAAGGATCAGAGTTTAATTCAGAAACTATAATACAGTAGTCTTGGAAAATAAATAGATGTGGTTCTGATTCAAACAGATTAGCCAACAAAGGCCTTTTTAAACATTGATTTGGATTACAGATTAGAAAATTTAAGATTGATATCTGGTTCCAGGTTCTACACATTAATGCACTTCATTTTTTAAAAAATCACAGTTTACTTTTCAATTTGGTTCAAATATCCATTTTAGATATTGTTCATTTTCTGCTAACTAAGATGCAGTCCAGTAATATAAATAACAGATAGCCTTTATGCAGTGCTTTAAGGTTTACAATGTGCAGTACTTTACATGTTATTTCACTTGATTCAGTAAAAAATGTCATTTCTACAACACTATTTATTTAAACCTTCCCTAATAAACCACATATTCATTCCCTTCAGAGGACTATCTAATGCTTAAGCCTCAACTACAGTGTAGGTTAGTGGTTATCAGAACTTCTGACCAAGATGTCAAAGTCAAAATTCATTAGCGTGCTATCTGAATAATGGAATTTATTTTTCAGGACAGGTGTTTTATTTGATAACCATACAACTCTCCTTACTGAAAGAATTCCTTTTCTTTGCCAATTTTCCTCCCAACCAGGAGTTTAAAAATGAAATCTAGTAAGCACTGAACAGGCAGATTGAACACAAGCAGATTTTATCTTCTTCAAATTACACAGTAAGTCTTTTGATTACAATAGCTAGGCAATGAGTGTCATGATTAATATTTAGCGGCAGTAATCTTAAACTTCATATCCAAAATACCACAATAATTCTGTTGATAAATAGTACCTAAAAATCTTTGAGACACCCCTCACTTTGAAAAATCGTATTTCCTTTCCCCAATTCCTTTCAAGTTCACACGTTACGAGAATAGAATAGTGAATTGTCCCTATTTAACCTTTAACATGGGCCTGACTAGCAATATTTTTCCTGACCAATGTGGTGCTATACTATCAGGGTCATAATCCTCATAGAGTCAAAGAATTTCAGTATCATGGCAGGAAAAAGGCAAACATAATGCTAAGACTCCTGATGACAGAACTGGGACCCCAAAATTTCTCAGCAAGCAAGAACAATGGAGAAAACCTAATATGACGAAAATTGGTAGGAGTAAATGTCAAGTCCTACATTTGTGTTCAAATAACCAACTACTTAAATACAGGATGGAGGAAAGGAAGGAAGAGTTTTGTTTACTTGGTCTTAGATAGCAGAAAGGGGAGCAAAGAGAATTTTTTCTAACAAAATGAGCTGTCCAAAAGTGGAAGAAACTGATATTAAGTACTGGATAGGAGAAATAATGAGTTTCTCATTATTGGAAGTCTAATTGGAAGATGGTTGACCATTTTTGGGGAATGGTAGAGAAGGATGGATAAGTAGGGGAGGAGGGAGAGGGGGTGAGGTAGAGGGACTGGGGGAAAGGGAGAGAAAGGGAAAGAGAGAGGGAAAAGGAGAGAGAAAGAGATTCTGATTTACTCTGGATAACAAAACAGATCAGCTCCCTAGGGTCTAATTAGATGAGTTTCTCCTTATCTACTTTCAACAATACCAATTGTGATTTCAGAAGTCTTTAAGTAAAGCTTTGTCAAGAACGTTATAGTGGAAATTCATAGACTAGATGGCTACTGAGATTCCTTCTAACTGAAAAATACTATGATTCTGTAATGATGGTTGTTTATAATAGGGATAGTTGAACACTGGACTACAAAGGTGGGAGGACTGTAGAGAAATGAGACAAAAGGTAGGGATACAGGATTTAGAGGTTATTGACCTAGGACTCATGCCTATTTATTGAAGGTCATTCTGTCAGCATCTGCCAATATAAATATACTAACCTGTAATAAAACTTTCAAGTAACTCTACTCAATGACAAATTAGAAAACTATGTGAAATGTTTCCATCCAGGAAAATTTATATCTCTCTGTCCACTCCTATGACCATTAAGTATGTAAGTGCTATGAAAAGATATTAGATTAGAACAAAAAAAAATGAAAAAGAGAAAATTCCTCCTTTGTCTCTTGCTCCATGTCTAGATAGCATTTTAGGAATCAGGTCAACTTTGGCAGTCAAAATGAAAATAAACTTTTTTTTTGCAAAGGTTTGAACTTGGTGACAGGTGTCAAAAATGCATACATTAAGAGATTATATTTCTGGCACTATTGGCTTAACCACCAGCAGTCCTGTAGTTGTCCCTTATGATCAAAATAATGTTATGTTCCTTATAGATAAAATATTAATTTTAGCACATGGGCATGAATTGTATTAGCCTTTTTTACACCTCAATTCAGCTTATAATACTTGTTGGCACCAGAATGCCTTTACCAAATAGAAGCATCTTAGTCCATTCTGGAAAAAGGAAATATCTATTTTGGGCTGTTAGGATTTCCAAGCATTTAAAAAATATTTGCATTCATTATGTGTAGTGTCAAGAGGCTGTCTGATTGAACCATCAGAAAATTGTAAGACTTATTATTTTTGTAGAAAATTCTATGTAACTTTGCAGTTGACATTCCTACTTGAAAACATTTATACTTTACTGGAAGAAATCAAGTATTAATGAGTCCCTACTATGTTACCTACCATGTTACTATGTTATTTATGTAGCCACAACACAGAGAAACACTATAACATGAGATATTTGAAAAATGTTAAAATTATCCTTACTCTTAAGAATCAGGGCAAGACCTATAAATTCACTAGTATACAGGAATTCCAGATGAGGAAATTCCCTCTGCTTAATGCAGGTTATCACCTTTTCTTCAACTTATAGTATTAGTTTGCTGCCTAAACACTGAGATTTTAAATGTCTTGCCTACTACTACTGCCACAGGGAGAATGTATGAGAGGTAAGATTATAATCCATGCCTTTATGCTTCACGATCAGCTTTCTGCCCACAAAGCCACAAGAAAATAATACAGAGCAGCTGATAATTAATTAGCTAGTGAGACACTGATTCTTCCACTAGTAATTCAAATTGAGAAATGTTGAGGACTATTCTTCTGTTGACATGGTGACCTGAAGGAAATGAATCAGGAGCTAAATTTAGGCAGAGCAGAAAGTAAGAGCATTTGAAGTTGAAAACAGTCAGATATCTTGTGGAAAGAGTGGGAATTTATAAAAAAGAAGAGGTATAAAGATAAAGTTGGATTTTTTAAAGACTAGACAGTGATTTCATTGATATGGGAGACTCCCAGTAACGAAATGCCCTCTAACAAAACAAAGAAACAACAGATCTGAAGCTAGGTGGTGCTACAATGGATTCAACACTAGGTCTGGAGTCTGGAAGACTTGAATTCAAATGTGATCTCAGACATTTATTAACTGGGGGACCTGAGGCAAGTCAATTGACTTCTGTCAGTCTCTTTCCTCAACTGTAAAATGGGGACAGTGGTAGAATCCACCTTCCAAGGTTGTTGTGAGAATTAAATGAGAAAATATTTGAAAATAGTGCTTAGTACAATATCTGGCACACAGTTGCCTTATAAAGACTTATTCCCTTCCCTTTTGTCCTCCTCATGTGAAAATATAGCCTTAGACAAATGCCTGAGAGGCTAAGTTATATATTCCCAGAGTCACAATGACAGAACTGAGAACTGAATACTTTCCAACTTCAAGACAAGTCATGATTCCTCTCAAGGGTAAATTATGTATTCAAAACACAAAAAGTCCATCATTAAAGCTATCAAGAGATAGTAAACCTTACCCAATGCTTCAGTTACAAGCACTGCTTCCTTCATCTAGGTTCTCTACATGCATTCTATTGACATATGCCTTGCATACCTCTGCTGCCAGAAGAAACTTGATGCCTATATGACATATATGAATGTATGTACATACACACACATATATTCAATTCCTACTTTATTATTATTAGCCCTGATTATAACTTAACCTGTCCCAATATGGTCAGTTTCCCCTTTATCCTAAACCTATTTAACCACCCTCACTTTAATGGTCACCTAGGACTCCCTACTTCCCTGTTTCATTAAAGACCTTATTTTTTCCTATGCCCTTAGAAAAATGAATGATAATGATGGTGATAAAAATAACTAGAAATCACATAGTGATTTAAGGTTTATTTCACACTTTACATATGTGATCTTACTTGGTCCTCACAATAACCCTTTGAAATAGGTAGTATTATTTTTTCCATTTTATAAATATGGGAACTGAGGCTGAATGATAGATAGGAAGTGTCTGATGTGGAAATGGAACTCAGGTCTTACTGACTCAAAGCTCAGTGCTCTGTCTACTATTATGCCACGAAGCTGCCTGGTACTGATAGGGCACAGGGTCATACTTTTCCTTGGTCACCTCCTTCTCCACCAACTGTCACTGAATTCTTGATGCTCCATTATGTGAAGTTTATCTCAACAGCATGCCTAGACTTAAATGAGATAATGTATATAAAGTTCTTTTCTAATTATAAAGAGCTATATAAATGTCAGCAATTTGTATCATTGTTCTGCAATCGTTAGACCTATTATTTATCAAGCATTTTACCCCCTTTTCCAAATTCATTTCCAACTTCTGAAATTACATCATCTTCTGTTCTTCTATTTTTTCTCTCTGCCATCTTTCACTTTTTTAAAAAAATTTGAACATCAGTACATATTTTCAGTACCATATACTTCATTGAAAATAGTTGTGATTTAATCCCTTAAATGTTGATACAGTTAACTCTTGATTAGCCATGCTGATAGCAGACAGGTATAACACTTACTGACCCAAATTCCCTAATATCATTGCTACCAGCAAGTAGTTTGATAAATTCTGGTAGAGATGTCAGTAAAAGACAAAATGGCCATGAATGGCAAGAAAAAGAAAGAAGGAAGAGATGTGAGAGACACTTAGAATATACAAACTGTATAATCAGCCTGTGAATGATCAACAGTTTATAGGAATGCTTGTCAAAATCTGGGCATTAGGTTTTTCTCGCTTCTGGCTTAAAATCACACTAAATGACAGCAATACAATTCAATTCCTCCCTTCCAGTTCATGTATGTTTTATGTATATTGCTAAAGTAATGACTTGAAAAGAAGTCTGCCAAACCATTCAGTACAAATCCTGAGGAGTCATGGAAGCTTCTCCAGTTCAGGCTTATGAGGTACATTCTCAGAACTTTTCTAGGTTCAATTTAGGTTCTTCTTGATACTGTTTTTGCATTTTAAAGATCCTATTCACCTGTGGTCTTTTCATCTCAAATACTAGGAAGCCTTCTATTCCATAAAAAGTCCTCTTCCCCGCCCTGCCCCCCCATACAATTATCCCTTGCTTTGTAGGATGTGTTATTCTTGATTGCAAACTTATATCTTTAGCCTTTTGGAATAGTGTATTCCAACATTTCCTTTCATTTAGAGAAATTGACAGGTATTATGTGATCCTCTCTGTGGTTCCTTGGCACTCTGGTCACACTCAGAAGCTGCCATCTCATTTGCCTTTGCTGAAGCTGGCTTTTCTGGCAGCCCTTTTTCCTACCTATGGATGACTTTTTGTGTGGTATTGGAGTTAAAAAAGTAACTTACTGTAGAGTTTCCCACTGGATTTCTTGATCATTACTAAGTCTGCTGAGGATTTCAGGCTTTTACTAGAGTAGGTATATGGAAGTTGGGCAGTCAACCTCCAATTAAGTAGCTTCTTGTCCAGGAGTTCCTACACCATCATTCCTGGCAACTTGAAAATTTGTGTTCACAACTTTTCCTATACCTTTAGCCCCACCATCCAGGACTATGCCAGCCTCTAGTTCCATTCCACATCAAATTCTCATCAAGTTCCTTGACCTCTTTTTCGATAAGGCATTATTCTGCTTGAGATTTCCAATTTAGTATTCCCCCACCCAGACCACATTCTCCTTGTTTTCAATTTTTTCTACTCTTCAAATGTATTCTCTGTCCTCTTCTCCTAAAGCAATTTAAAAATCTTGGGACCAAATTACCTCTTATTTTTATCATAATTATTACCAGAAACTGAAAGAGCTTAACCCTGCCAATGTTACCCAACTCATTTATCCTCCTTGCCAAATTCTTCAATCCATAATCAGTCATGTTATCACCTGCCTCCCCATCTCCCTGAATTTTCTCTTTTACCATGAATTACTCTCATCATTTGCATTCTCCAATCCTCTTCTTTTATTGAGGAACTTCCTGGAACTGAGAACAAGTTTATGCTCTACAATTTGGCCAATGCTACCGATCAGCAATCTATGATTCATCCTTCAGTGATTTCTGGCCTCACTTTCTATAGAGACTCTTTCAATTTTCCCCTTTAATCCTCTCACTCTCTTCTTCTCCTTACCCTCATGTCCCATATTTTTAACAAACAGCTCCTGGCTCTCTTTATTAAGAGAACAACCCTGACCCCTCATTTTCTTCCTCTTTTATGTGTTTTTTCATTCAAGTAAGGCCAAATCTCTTTATCAATCTCATCACTTCTTATTCTTTCTTCCATCTTTGTTTATGATCTTTCCCAGTGCTAAAATAGCCTCTCTGTAAATATTCCAATAACCCAAACCCTAGGCAGGTGAAATGGGGGGTGGGCAGTGGGGAGGATAGGGGAACACTTGCAAACAAGGGCCAAGTATTTGGAACATACTTGAATTTGACCTTCCTGGCAAGTTATTCAGAGCATTTGCAATGTCCTCTACTTACTAGCAATCCAAAATGTGACATTGCAGAAGACAGTTTCATACAGGATGACTCAGGGTGGGTCTTATATGAGAATGAAAAGCCAGCTGAGGAGTCAGAAGGACTGATGATAAAAACTCATACATAATGAAGCAGTCATGCAATAGTTTCAAGTAATAATTTCTTACTTTCTTCCCTTGTAGTTTTTGAGTGAAGGAAAGAACTACTATGAGCTACTGAGTTGGGAGAAGGGCAGTTGGTCATCTCCCTCTCCTCCAGCTTCCTCCTAAGCACATGGTGTCTGTTTCTTTTCTATTTATCCCTGCATGATCCTAAGTGAATGAATATCTAGAAATAGAATAGACCAGGTTATAACCTTGTGAGCTTTAAAATGTTATAAGAGCCATTAGAAATTCCCTCATCAATCAGAGTCTGTAGAAGATGCCAAAGAAGCTAGTAGCAGCAATAGCTTGGGAGAAACCACTGCAGGAACCAAGAGACCTCTCTGACCCAGTCAACCATTGAAATATTTTGTCAGAAGAAATACCACTTCTTGCAAGGAACCAGCCAAACTAGCAAGGGAACAACTCATCATTTCTTTTGTTTTAAAAATCAGACTAGCTAATCTATTTTGTTTTTAAACTTCTATTTTTATTTAATCTTTTCTCTGATTTTTAATTTTGGTAGGGCTTAGTTTGATTTGGTAGGGTTTTTAAAAATTTGCTTTTTTTTTTTTAGTTGCAAGTTTCATTCATTGATCTCTTCTCTCTTCTTTGTTGATAAAATTACATAGAGATATTTTTATCTTCAAGACTTCTTTGCTTACATCCCAAAGTATATTGTTTCTTTGTAATTTTCTTTGATGAAATATTCTATTGTTTATATGATTTGCTCTTTGGCCCATCTGTTGTTTTTTTTTTTTTTAGGATTGTGTTAATGTCTAAATAATTTTTTATCCTTTCATCAAAGATTCTGTTGTGAATTTTTTTTTTGCTTTATGATTAGTAAGGGATGTTTGATATTTATGTTTTTCTACATTCACTTATCAGATATTGATGCTCTAGTACATGATCAATTTCTGTAGAAATGTTATATACAGATGAAAATATGTATACTCCTTTCTGTTCCCATTGTAACTACATTATATTTATTATACCTAACTTTTCTAAATTTCTATTCATGTCCTTAACCTTTTTTATTATCTTTTGATTAGATTTATCTAAATCTGACAGGCACACATTGAGATCCCCAGTTATTATAGGTTTACTCTTTCTGTAAGTATTTAGGTACCATGCCTTTCAGTGGATATATAATAAGTGTTAATATTAACTCATTGTCTATGATATCTTTTAAGCACAGTGTAGTTTCTCAATTTATCTTTTAATCAATTTATCTCTGTCTTCTAATTTCTATTTTTATTGTTGTCTTATCTCAGATTATCATTACAAGATTTGCTTTTTAAAATTCAGATGAAATATAATAGACTTTTGCAAGCCCCTTACTGCAATTTTTTGTGAATTTGTGCCAAGTTTATTCCAAATATATTTCTTGCACGCAAAATACTGCTAGATTTTGTTTTCTAATACACTAGGGAAGTCTCCTTAATTTGATAGATGACTTCATCCCACTCACAACACATTTATGATTGTTAATTGTGTATTTCCTTTTGTCCTATATTTTTCCCTTCTGTCCTCTTTTATTGCAAATAAGAAGAGGGTATAAAAAAAAGAGCGTATTTAATATTAGTGATATATATTTGATACTATCTGCTTCCAATCTTTTATTATTTTCTGTTCCCATTGTCCAATCACATGTTCATATCCTTTCTTCTTTTCTTTTTATTCCTACCTTCTAAAGATGGAGTTTGTAAGAAGGTATCAAGGAAAATCTTGACCTATTTTAAAATGTTGCTTACAATAGGCCCTAAACTAAGCAAAAAGTGAAAATATTCTCTTCTTCCTCTTCCTCCCTCTTGTTCCACAGGGACCATGCCCTTAGGATAAAGAATTCAGTTATTATACTGTTATTATATTTCAAATAAGTTTTATGGACTAGACTGGGAACGTTAACATTCATTGTAATGTTTCTATGAAAAACTATATTCAGAGTTCTAAATAACTAATTTGTAAAAGTGTTTTTGGAACAAAAGACTAAATTAGTAAGGTAGGGATTTCTTACACTGTCTTTAAGATCCACTTGAAGTATCCCCTATGAGATGGTCCTTAATTAATCTCACACTACAATGCTCTTTTCCTTTTCTCTCAATTCTCACTATTCTTATGTATAGAGTACAAATGTACTTTTTTCCTATGTATAGGCATGTATTTAGGAAATATTCCTGGTTACTACAAGGTTTTATTTCCCCAACCACAGTTTTAGCCACATAGAAATTATTTGATAGTACTTGTTTAACTGAAATATATTGAACTGAACTCTTTCTGGATTTACTTGATTACATGTCCCTTACAAAGCACTTTACTCACAAACTTCATTACAGGCATTCCATCAATGCTCATTTAAGCTATAATTATCAAGTGCCTACTATGTGCATTCTACTGGATTAAAGAAAGAATTTTGGGAGATATGAAAAACTTAAGCCCTAGTCTTTGCCCTAAAAGAGTTTTTTTTTTAATGTCAGGAAGACAAATAAGTGAAGCATCCATGGGAAAACATAAATTAAATAACAATACAGGTCATGTCACAAAGTACTCTATGATTATCTACCAAATGAACTGTATGGTTGATAAATGTTGGAAAAATGGCTAACTATTGAGCTGTACGAGGGAGAGATCACTGTAGGTTGAAGTAGTTAAGAGAGGTTTCATTGAAAGAGATAATAATCCATGTACCTTGACACTTGCTTTATTTTATTTTATTTTTTGCTTTTTGGAGGGCAATTGGGGTTAAGTGACTTGCCCAAAGTCACGTGGCTAGTAAGTGTGTCAAGTGTCTGAGGCTGGATTTGAACTCAAGTCCTCCTGACTCCAGTGCTCGTGCTCTATTCACTACACCACCTAGCCACCCACTTGCTTTTCTTTTAAAAAATAAAATTGTAGGTTTGTCATTGGATTCCAACTATTCTAAAGAGATTCAATTTATTCAATGTTGATAATTTAATTACAAAAATTTATATTTTTAATTCAAAGGGACTGACTAATTATTTAACAGTATGGTATAGGAAAAAGATGTGTCAAAGGGATCGTAAACAGGAAAACAAACACTACTTCAAAATTTCTAGATCTCCAATCATTAAATAAAACCTCCATTTTATCTTGCCAGGTCTTAATGTTTCCTAACTTCTATGATTCCCTTAGCAGTAACCTTTAAAACTCAGACAAAATTCTCCCAGAACTCCCTTGGATATGTCAATCATCTACTTTAAGCAATATTGTTCTGCCTGTTCTAGTTCCTTTTGCCTCTGACTATATTCTGATACGTTATCATTTTTTGCCTTGAAAGTTTCTGCTCTGATTCCAGTATAGAGCAGCCATACGCGCAAAACAAGAGAGCTACACATTAGTAAACTAATTGTTGAATGACTGATATATAGAGAACCTGTTCCTAAAATGTACTGGACACCTTTACAAGAACTAAAGAGATTTTAGTTTTAAAAAGTGAACTAGCCAGCCCACCATTCATTCATTCATTTATGTTTTCATATGCTCTCTATTCATGCTTCTGTTTCAATTTTTGTGAGAGGCTATGAAAGGAACTACAAGTATTAAATACTACATACTATAGAAAATGACTAATAAATAGCACCACTGATTCAAAGAACACACCTATAAACCTAGAGAGAATACCATACCCAAGCAAAGATTAGTATCTTGTCCAAAGCGCAAACACATCACTATTATAATCAAAGGTAAATAACATTGGCAAAATCTATATAGCATGTATTTCAACAGTTAACAGTTACAAGTCAAAATCTTAAGATCTCAGATAATTTTTGGTTGTCATTAATAGACAATAAACCTCTATAACTCACTTGTAAAGTCAGTCTGTTGAATCACTTTAAATATGTTACTAGATCAAAGAACAGAAGTCAAGGCAAACAAAAGTTATATGGTTATATGACCAAGGCCATTGATTGACTTCTAATTCTCAGTTTATCTTGAGAATTCCTAAATGACAGGCTTATGTTCTCTCCAATAAATTATGTTGTTTTAATGGCATCTCATAAGGTGACTTTTGGAGCACCATAAAAGAATCCATGTCCTATAAATGTATAAAGAGAAAAATTTGATCCCATCGATCAGTGATTCAAGATTCCTTTCACATATCAGTGATACAATTACTACTTCAAAGCTTACTTATTATATATCACCTGTCAGTCATTTCAGAAGAGGTTTTATCTACCTACTGGACAACAGGAACATTCCATATCTGTAAACTCCCTAAGAGCAATAACTATGCATTCTCTAGCACAGTACCTCAAAGACATTAAGGACCTCATAAATGTTTTGCTGTTTAATTGCTTTATACCATAGGTGTCATCAATATCTTTGAAGGAAAAGAAATTATGCTTCACAGGGCATTAATGAAGCAATTTGTAAAACTTAACATCCTGTATAAATATGGTGGTAGATGATACTGTTATACAATAATTATTTATTTTTATATTATATATGCAATTATAGTTGGCAATAACCTTGATGAAATGGAAAATAATATTAAGATAGTTATTAAATATAATTATGTTATACTTTTGAAGCAGAAAAATATAATTGCATATTATAAGAATGGAAAAATGATAAATTCAATGAAAGAGTAGAATGAAAAGATTTATATGAACTGATGTAAAGTGAAATAAGCTGAACAAAGAAAACAATACACACAATGACTACTACAACAATGTAAGTGGAAAACAAAAAAAAAAATCAGAATTTAACTCTAAGAAATTATAGTAACCAAGATTGACCTAAAAAAAGATATACCTCTTTGTTGAGGTAGGAGACTATGCGTATAAGATGTTATATATAAATCCTAGTCCAAACCCAACCTGGGTTGGAAAGTAGGCCAGAGAAGACTCCTAACTCAATAGCAATCCAATCTCGCAGTCTTGCTAGGTTTCTTAGCCCTTCTAGAATCCAACTCACAACTGTATTTATCTCTGGCTAAAGTATTCTCTGATTCACAGGAAGCATTAATTTAATGATCTATGCTTCCTTTTTATGATGCCCTATAAAGGCAGCTAAATAACAGTGCATAGACCACTGAACCTGGTGTCAGGAAGATCTGAGTTCAAACCTGGCCTCAGACATGAGCTAGCTGTGTGACCCTACTTAATTCTGTATGCCTTAATCAACTGGAGAAGAAAATGGCAAACCACTCTAGAATCTTTTACAAGAACACCTAATAGACAACACTGGCATGCTATGGTTCACGAGGTCAGGAAGAATACTACACAACATAAACATATAGACCTTGAATTCACTACCTTAATTCTCCTGGGGATGTCTCAGTGACTCCAGGCCCTCCTAAAGCATAAACTACACCTCCCGACTCCCTCAATGAGACAAGTCTTTATCTATAAGATACCCAGAAATGTCTTTCCTGAGGATTAAGTCATTTTATATAGACGTTCCACAGCTTACTTCATTCTGTTGGTGGCTTCATTGACTCGAGTTCTATCAGGCTTAAGTTGTTCTTAACCTGCCCTATTTTGCCCATGTTGGTTTTCCTGAAGCAGATAATATGTTTGCTACAACTAACTCAACCCTTTAGGTAAGGTTTTGCCTCTCTACTTATTGTCCCAGATTGGAACCTCAGCCTATTTTCATTCTAGTAACCATATGGCCAGTGGCCGCAAGGCCAAAGTCACCATTATTCTTGACATTTCCTTCTCTATGTTGTTTTCTGCAAGGGTTCCCAATAAAGTGAACTCTTCCTGCATCAAGAGTTATGCCTCCACCCCTTTCTGACATTGGTTCTCTTTTGGTCTTCATTGATTGGCAAAGCAGAGCTGGCAGGCAGGTAATGAACTCAATGAGTGCTCAATGTTCTAGTGACTAGAAATATCCACACCCCTCAGGCATTTGGTAATGACCCATCCATAAGATACCTTGCTCTTCACCCTCAAGTTGGCCATTTTAAGATGAAAAGTAGAAAAAAGAAAAAAATTAAGAAATTACAAATTAGGAAAAAAAAATAAAAAATTTAAAATTAAGAAAAAAAGAAAAAAATTAACAAATATAGTAATAATAAAAACAGTTCCCACTATCAGTAAAAGGACTATGCTGCACTCAAACTTACTAAATGATACATTGCAAAAAAATTTCAGATAAAAACATACCTCTTCTAGTTGGCAGGCTTTGATGACACTTCTATATCGGTATTCATCATAAGAAACACCAAAAATAATATTTTCTTTAATAGTACCAGGCATGATCCAAGAGAACTGAGAGCAAAAGGAAATCCTTCCACTGTGCTTAAGTTTGCCCTCTGAAGGTTCCAATTCTCCCATGATCAACATTAAAAGTGAAGTCTGAAAATGAAAATCAGTGGCATTACGATGAGACATATGACTAAATAAATCACTGACATATCCTCCTAGAGAGGTTCATTCTTCATCCCCAGAACAGCACTCTATATGTCATCCCAAACAAGAATATTGAATGAATGTTTAAACACTTGTTATAGACAAAATTCCAGATCTGAGAGAACAGCAGAGTGGAGCTTGGAATGAGGAGACTTAGGTTCGAATCTCTTCTTAGACATTTACTAGCTGTGAAGTGACATATAAGTCACTAACGCTTTCAGAGGCCCTGCGTCTTCCTCCGGGAAATGGTTACTTACAGTATATGGTTATTGTGAGGAAAGTGCTATATAAAATGAACTATTATTTATTTAAAGATGTTCCAAGATAATAAATGTAGCTGGAGAGAGGGAAAGGGATGGGGACAGGGAGAAGGAAAAAAAAAAACCTTGTAGCATAGTGGATAAAGAGTGAGTCTTGGAGCCAGGACAACCTGAGTTCAAGACCCACTTCTGACATATATTAGTTGTGTGACCCTGGGGCAGTTCCTTAACTTGTCAATGTTCTAAGCAACTCTGATTATAAGTTTCAGAGAAGGGGCCAACCTACATTAGTGAAACGGAGTTTCTTCACCCAAGAGTTCCCTAAAATAGCTATTTTGGAGCATTTTTCATCTCTTTTTAATTACTTTTCATCACTCGATAAAATACTAAAATGTTCCTTTGAATACTTTGACTCTAACAAAGTTGCACTCTCTCATATATAACTTTGACAGGTTCTCTTTCTAAAACCTAGTTGGATTATTTGCAGGAACTGCCTATCGGCCTGTGCTTTGGCCTTTCCCATTGTCATCCTTGCAACTAACATTTATCAGTTCATCATTTCTCAAAATAATTGTCTGTAACTTAAGTAAGGACAGACCTTTATAATTCAGAGGCAATCAGTAACTAGTAGCAACTTCTTTTGCATACCATGACCGATAATAAAATATAGAATTAGCAAATAGAAAAACGTTAGATGAAATACACTAACAACTTTCTTGTTAGCAAACTTTCTTTTGGTGTTATCTTTGACTTGAAGCAACCTATATCTTTCCTCCATCAAAATTTTCTCTTAACAATGACTATAACTTGTGATTTAAAAAAAAAAATCAAGAGAACATAGGACCAAAAAAGAGAGGTGGCAGGGAACCGTCTGCAAGGGAAATTATTTCATATGAAGAAAAATCTCATTGGTTCTTTCTTTGCAAAATCTGCATCTGTAACAGCAAGCACTCTAGCATACCTAGGGCGGCTACTAGCACAGGTTCTTAGATC
>CM053585.1:450972400-450987930 GCA_028646515.1 Pseudochirops corinnae | reverse complement strand
AAGCCTGGCGCCACAGGCTCCACGTGACCACATTCAGCCTATTAGGGAACAGAGTATACGTTCAAATATCCAAGGGTCCTCAGAGTCATGTAGCCACTTTAGCAAAGGGCCTAGGGGCAGGGAAGATCTTTAGATTCCCATAACAGCATCATATGTAGAAAACCAAATTTAGACAGAACACTATAAAAATTACATGGAATGGTACTGACACCCAATGAGCTAAATGATGGCTAAAACCAAATTCAATCACTGAGAACATTTTGTGACATTTATTTCTCATTTATCAGATAATAAATTCTTCAAAATATTAATAACAAGACTAGATCTGTGTAGTTAATTGTCCTCTGTTTAGAAAGAACTTTTGGGGCCTTCTTTCTTTCTAACTACATTTTTTAAGTAGCAGTTCTATTGGTCCTAGATCAACCACTTATAAACATTTGATCGTTGAAAAATGCCTTTTTGTGGAAAAAACTATAGCTTGAAAGCTGTTGTGAGGTTATTCAACCTTTCCCTACATACTTTTACAAAGTATGACATCTGAACAATTGTAGTCAGACAATTGTACCCTCTAATGGAAGCCCTTTAGAGAAAGATCATTATACCAGAAAACCTCATAGCCCACATCAATGTTCAATATTTCTCACTGTCATGAACTTCTTAAAGTCTAATGAAATTTCTCATGCATTTTAAATCTTTTTTTCACTAATTCTCACCTAAGTTATGGAGAGCCATTGTTCATCAATTCCTACAATAACTTGGATTCATGTGCTTTTCCTTGGATTTCTCCCTAAAGAATCTGTATCCTTTTATACCTTCTCCAATAAAGGCTATTCTCCATCAATTTATTTTCCTTTTCTCACTCTGAAGTTTCAGTTTATTACTAACACTGTCTCCTCAACCTTCTTTTCTCTTTGAACTTTCTCCCTTCCCTATTATCTATGGGTTTTTTTTTTTGTTTCTTTGTTTTTTGTTTTGCTTTTTGAAGGGCATTTGGGGTTAAGTGACCTGCTCAAAGTCACACGGCTAGTAAGTGTGTCAAGTGTCTGAGGCTGGATTTGAACTCAGGTCCTCCTGACTCCAGGGCCAGTGCTCTACTCACTGCACCACCTAGCCACCCCACCCTATTATCTATGTTTATTGAAACTCTTCTCTTTCTTTAAGATCCAGCTCATCTACCACCTTCTCCATAAAGCCTTTCTTGATTTCCTCTTTATTCTCCAAGCTGAAACCAGGTCTACCTTCAAATATTCTCAAAGTGCTAGGACCAACTTTTGCCTTTGCCTTATCACATTCCATCTTTTATCATACTTATTTGTACATGTGGCACATCAATCACCCTAATGAGATTGTAAATTCCAAGAAGGCAGGCAATATGTAATTTTTCATCATTATGTCACCAACAGTTAGCACTGTGCCTTGTAGATGGCATACATCTAAGAAGCATTTGTTGAGTCAAATTATATTGAGAGTATTAAGTGACACTCTGGCTTCGTCCTCTCTAGACTAAGAAGTATGGATCCATTAACTCTTCTTATTTTCTAACCTCCTAAATCACCTTTTTAAATATACTATCTGTAAAGCCTTCATTATTTCTGACAATTTGTGAGTGCTAGAAATAATACTTTACATACATACACACATATCAGCCTTTAAAAAAAAAACTAAATCTGTGATTTCATTGATGTAGGGAAGTTACCAGTACAGACACTTCCTGTACTTCATGCTGTTTAAGTGATTGACCCATGGTCACACAGCTACTAAGCATCAAAGGCAATATCTGACACTAAGACTTCCAGACTACAAGGTTGGCCATATTTTCATCTCACTACATCTGCAGCAGCAGCATCAGATTATCAATACAGTTATTAAGCCTAAAAATATTTGGTAAATTTTGACAAAAATGCAGATGATTCCCCAAATCATTCCTTCAACAGATATTTCCTTAAGCTCTATTATATAATTCACAAACATTGCGGGACAGCTATGTGGCACAGTGGATAGAACAGTGGGCCTAGAGTAAGAAAGGCCTGAGTTCAAATCTAGATTCAGATACTTATTAGCTGTGTGAACTTGGACAAGTCACTTAACCCTGCTTGTTTCAGTTCCTTATCTGTAAAATGAGCTGGAGAAGGAAATGACAAACCATTGCAGTATCTGATCTAAACGGGGTAACAAAGACACAGGCATGACTAAAATGACTCAACAACAATAAATATTATGGTTGACATCATTGTACAGGAAGCAAAGTAGTATAAGATAACATCACCCTCTTCATGGACTCCAACTGATACCTTACTTCCTAGTAATGTGTCAAATTTGGAAAAATATATTCCTATAATATTTGTGCCTACATGAGAACTTAAATTATTTCACCATTCATCATTATGTAAGAGAAATTATATCTAAAAATTCCACTAAAAATTGTGTGCTATGTTAAACTACACCATACACTAGAACATATTAGAAAGAGAAGAGGGAAAAATTAAGGAAATCCTTGAGTTGCAAGGGTAAATAAATATAGGACAAATTCATAAATAATGTTCATAGCTAACATAAATAAAATGAAGTACCTTGCCTGCCCCAGTAGATCCAGCAACAGCCAATAACTGTCCTTTTTCTATCTTGAAATTGATATTTTTAAGGACAGGAGTACCAAGAAGTGAGAAGTTGCTGAAGAAGAGACCATTGTCACCATTGGGAATTTTCCCATCACTATTATTCTGTTTTGCCTTTACAAACAATTCCCCAAATCCCTGGAAAAGAATATATAGAAAATAAAAAACAGGCATAGCAGTTAATTATTTATTCTATCTTTTAACTTAAGTGCTTCATAAGACCATAACTTTTTTGGTGTGAGTACTTAATATATTTATGTAGATTAGTACCTTTTCATAGGTATTTTGCGTCTTCCAATACTACACCCCTGCCCAAAATCACCTCATCACTAACCACATAGCAACGAACTTTTCCAACCTTAAGATAGACATGAGTCTCTCAAGTCTGTAATCGAGACATTTTCAAGTTGATAGAACTTCTAACAACTTGTGATTTCCTAGAACTCACTATGAGCTATTGTAGTCACATATTAGGGAAGGATCCTATGTCCTTTATCAATTTAAAATAAGTCTTAATGAGATTGCAAAGCACTTGAAAATTGTAGCATATAGTTCATTAGATTCTAAGAAACTTACCTTCATACACAATATAACTGAGAAACTCAAAACACTTTTAAAAAATTATCTTAGGCTTTCCATAATGTACTGCTGAAGGGCAGTAACACTATACCCACTCTAACCTGGAACAAATTAGGAGAATAAATGAGTGAAGATTGACCAAATCTGGCAATTCACTGGCACACACCTGGATCCCTTGAACTTGTAAAAGATGATGGTGCTTCAGATACACACAGTTAAGTAGAATAGCTGGCCTTCCCTTAGCTGGCTTCTTACTAACTGCTTGGCTTTAGATGAAGGACACCAAGGAATTGAGTAGCTAAGGAAAAGTCACTATCTCTTCTTCATGTTGGGGTGGTGTTTGGAATTTCTACTCATGATGAGGAGATGTGAGCTGAACTGATTTTTAAAGTAATCTGTCCATTTTCAGTAGATAAAGATTGGCATGGGAGTGGGGAAAGAGAGAAAGAGGAACAGGTGAATCAAGGGCTAATAAGTTCCAGCCTAATCCTAGAGTGAGTGAAACAACTGAAACTAAGAAAAATGCTTTGTCTTTTTTTGTTGTTCCTTTTTTTCTAAGTTTCTTTTTGGCTCATATTCTCTAGGCACAGAAGGCCTAAATGACAAGAAAATATGTTTCATAAGTAAATGAAGCTGTGAAATGGAAAGTTCCTACTGCTATTCTTCACTGAGACAAAAATCATTCTCTAATATTAGAAGACACAAAGTGCTATTTGAGGGAACAAGCAATACAAATAATTAATAGAGAAGTTTCCAAACCTAACAATAGCAAAAAATAAGAGTACTAAAAGCTATTGGTCTGCATATATTTTTGTAGTGTGGGGCAAAGCATAAGGGACTGGAACTCATGTCATGGATTTTATTTTAGACTACACTACTCACTCTACTACTTGGCTGTGGGATCTTGAACAAGGAACAACATCTCAAAGTGGCAATTGCCTTTGATTAAAAATAATATGTAACATGTACTTGACCTTCTTAAGCTGTAGTTTTTTTTAAATAAAAAAATAGGATTGGTTAATGTCCACTCTAAAAGTCTACTGTGATCATAGTCCTGTCTTCCTATAGAACAAATCCAAAATACAAAAGGTCAAAATATTTAAGTATTTAGAGCAAATAAAATAAAATATGATTATTTGGATGTTTCTTAGTCCTGACCTCATCCCAGAAAGCTGTTATGTTTTCCATCACGACATCTGTAGTTGTTAAGTTATATTCCAATGTTTTGTATTCTTGTTTTTGTAAGAAATCCTGTTTATAAAAGAGAACAGAAACAGATACCTGTGTGATGAAAAATAACAATAACACACTGGTATACCTATTTCCAATACATCTTTAAGTTCCAAATATAGATACTATAATCTGAATTTGAAATTTCTTAGATAATAGTGTCATTTAGAGACTCAAGAGCTAAAAAGTACTCATATTGAACAATTTTTATATGAATTTTTACACTGCAGCAAAAACTATACGTACAAAATTTTCAGTAAAACACATTTTTGTTTAACAAAGAACTGGTTCTTCCTTAATATGTCCAAATTCCAGAATGATTGCCTCTATTATGAAGCAAACTCTACCCAAAGGTTCTTAATCTTTCTTGTTCCAAGGACCCCACTGACAATCTGGTCAAGCCTATGCATCCCTTCTCAGAACAGAGATAACAAAAAAAACCCCAATGATATTAAAATGCAGTTATGAAAATCTGTTAATGAGCAGAGACACCAGGTTAAGAATTCTTGCTTTATCCATATCACCAAGTTGTCAGAGCTGAGGATGCAGAGGATGGAACCATAAAGAGAGGCAGGGAGCCTGATGCCAGGATTGGCCACCCCAGGAGACCAGCCTGAGTCAGAAGCCTGTTGGTCTGACAGCACAGATAATTTTCCTGTGCTGAGAGTGCTTGCATTATCCCCATCTTGCAAGGAAAACAGAATCCATAACTCAGGATTTAGCAGAAATATCTTCATCCTTCAGCTGCTGGTACTTATACACTGGAAGTACCCTCAACACCTATGGCTTTTCACCTTGAATGGGTGGCTCCTCTCAGAATCTCTATTTAAGAAGGGCTCCCAGGCCAGCTATGCCTCATTCTTCTTCATTCTGAAGTCCAATTTCTCTCAAGACTGCCCTCCAGCTACCCACCCATGTATTGTATACTGAATTCCACCCCCCTCCCATTTTTAGCTTCCTTTTATGTGTTATTTTCCCCCATTAGAATGTAAGATCCTTGAAGGTAGACACTGTCTTCCATTCTGCTTGCATTTTTTTCCATTATTTAAAACATTGTATGATATACAGTAGACAATTAATAAATGCTTGTTGACTGACTCTATACTGCCCAGAAATATGACTAAATATGGATGGAATATTGAAGAAACTTGCCAGAATTTTAAAAAAATATATTCTCCTTTTAGCATGCTAATAATTATAATTTTATCCTTAATAGTATTACTCTTACTAGTTAATATTATGATTTCATTTTTAGTACTATTACTACACTATAAACTTACTAAACTAAGTAGAAGATCTGATACAACTCTTCCTAAAGGATCAATCCATGGTCCTAAGGAAAAAGAGATTTTAGAAGTTACACAGGTCAAAGATTTTCTTTTTTTACTATCCTTGCTAGGGAAGATAAGTGAGGAAAAGGGGTACAAGGTGGAATGCATCTATCCCAAAGACGTTCCCACTTGTTTCTCTGACTCACACATATATAGTCTTAGGAAATGTGACCTGACTTCCAATATAAGCTAAAAAAAATTGCTGATAAATGAGTAAATGGCATCTTAAAATCACTGATTTTAAGTTTTTACTTTGGTTAGTCATATAGATCTAGCACTAGAAAGGACCTCAGAGACCATCTAGTACAATTTTCTCATTTTACAGTTAAGGAAACTGATGACCAATTAAGTGTCATGCCCAAGGTCACACAGCTAGTAAGTGTCTGAGGTCAAATTTGAATTCAGGTCCTCCTGACTCCAGGGGCAGTATTCTATCCACAGTGCCATCTAGCAGCCCCTCTAGGTAGTTCTCTAAGACTGTGCGTTGCAGGGAATGTTTAAGTAGCTAAGCATTGTCAGAAAGAACACCTTATTTGGGAGTTCCTTATAGCAGTGAAATTGCAGGTCCAGACTCTTTTCCTGTCATCCCTAACTTTATATTATAATCCAGAAGTTTAAGCACTGTTTCAATAATTGATATAAAGTGACCTGGAGAGAGATTCTGAAGATTAGAATAAAACTGAAAATAATCTGTAAGTAATCATTCAAAGGAAGATCAAGAAATGTTCTAGCAACAAAAAAATCACAGAAGCTGTCATCTTTGTGTACACTTACAGATAATAAAAGGCAGAACTACTTTGAAAAAACTACTTTGGCTGAAAGAACACTGGATTGGAGTCAGAGGACCTGGGTCTGAAGCCTGGCTTTCCTCCTTACTTCCCATGTGGCCTCAGGGTCACTTAACCTCTCTGAGACTGAGATTAGTGGTCTGTAAGATGAAAAGACTGAATTAGCTGACCTCTAAGACCCACTCAGCACTGTGCTTACACAATGCCTGGCACATAGTTGTTACTGTTTGTCCGTCATTTTTAAAGACATCAATTTAAGGACATCACATGTCTTGACTTTCTCATGAATTGGATTTGAGTGAGGCAGAGTTACACAAAGTCAGTCATCAAAGTCCAGTAGCAAGATAAAAGTCAGAACAATGACCTGCAGTGGAATATCCTTAGCAGCTTCAATGTCTGATCAACCTCTAAGTGCTCCACAGCTCCTGTTTCAGTCACCTTCATGGCCATTGGAATAAATTGTTCTCATCTGCCCATTCTGTGGGGGAGAAATCTTCACATGCTTGGGGTAAACATCTCCCTAACTCACCATGAGGTTTGAGGCCTGATGGTTATTCTCAACATGGTTTAGCCCATCTACCGAGATGGTTTACTGGGGTGTGGCCACTGCACATGCTACAGTCTCTGGAAGCCACAGGTGAAAATTGGGACACCAAAGGTGGATGAGCAACCCTGAAAAGGACTGAGAGAGCCTTCACAACAGAGGCACCAGTCTTCCCTGAATACCCCATACACCCTCTGGTACACAGTAGGTGTTCAATAAACATTTATTGGTTACTTAAGTCTATGATCCAACGAAACTAGAAAGGAGTCTGTTCCACATTTTAAAAGTTAATTTATTACATGTGTGCTTTAAAACTTCTCTCAAAAGATCTCGATATTATCATTAATGCTGGGTTTTGTGAGTAATTTGACTTGGCATATAAGGCCATTTTAGATCAAACTTACTTATTTCCAGCCATATGATTTAGAAACATTTATTCTAACAGAGCCATTGCTTGGTAAGTTTTGTATCTTTCTAGTTATCCTGCCACCAATCTGTGTGAAAATGAATAATCCCAGGGCTAACTCAGTGAGAATTGTCAGAAAAGTCTCTGGACCAAGGAAACAGCAACTCCTAAACTACTTTGCTTTAGTCATGACTTTCTTTCAATCCAATAGCCCTTTCTATTACAAAAAAAAAAAAAAATTCACCAGAATGAGAACAACTCTTGTGATGAAATAGCCTATGCTATAAGAAGGTTCATGGCCAAAGATGCCCATTTACTAAGATGGGTCCACTATGCAAGTTTAGAAATGCCCATAAAGTGCTGCACATTATATGTAGTTGCTATACATTACCTGTATTTTGTTTATTGCTCCAAGGGAATCATACCAGGTTTGCACAGCCCAGGGAAACTGCCGAGTGACTGCCATTCGAAGAACGATGCAGAATGAGATAGTTGTAAATATTTTTCTGAGGACAATTCCTTTGATCAAGGCATAAGGAAGCACAGCTAGAAATACAACAAAGAAACCTGAGAAGAAGAAGGCTGAGCTATTGAAGTATCTCACATATGCGGTTTTTCGGGTCAGTTTCAGTTCAGTTCTGTAAAAACAAAACAAAACAAAACGAATTTTGGGTAGTATTTCAGAGTTGCTAATTTGATGCATCTTGGAATTTAATCTCAGAATGTTATCTTCTTTCAAACTGTCATAGTTTCTAGTACACTCTAGGGGCTTGCTGAAAATGTCATTGAACTGAATTGACATATAATTAATTGGTAAAAAGTGGCCAATTCCCAAATATTTCTGGAAATCAGAGAGGAGGCATTATCTAGACAAAGAAGGCTATTCTTAATCCAAAATTAAATTAAATTCAACAAAATTTCATCACACATCTATAAATAAATGCATTAGGGTTAACTATAAGAATAAAACTTTTGCAGTTTCACATAGATGATATTCTGACTAAATGCTAATAGTTCTATCTTTGGGGTTTTTTAAAAACATGTTCTTTTTTAGAAGCAATGACACTTAGCTAATCACATCCTAACTTCCTATCAGGTACATCTCATCAAAATTTCTCATTCCTTTCAAAGAAGCTGCAAATGTACAAGTGATACATGGGATATAAAAATATATCTGGCCTAATGTTGATAACTATGTAACTACTCCCCTCACAAGAGAGAGTTTCTAAATTAAGAAAAATTCAACTTCTTTAACTTTGTTCATTTTTAGTATTCTCTTTTATTATAACTCTCCCTTTGAGACACTCTCCAGATACCCTTCCTAAAATACTTACTGGAATTATGTAAAAATAAGCACCAGGCTACTATATACAATACATAGTAAGTTTTATTTTTGAATTTTTTTACCCTGGTAAGTTTTTACAGATGTGAATTTAAATAAACGTAAAGAAGAATTTAAGTGATAAAAGAATGATAGTGTCATAATAAGTATTAAGAATAAATTTGGGATGTTTACAGCACTTTGTAGGTGATAATTCAGAGAGTAACTATTGTGTCTTCCAATGGTATAGCACTTTTATCCATTGGCAGAGATATAATACTGGACTGGATGGTCTACTGATCTGACTTTTTCAAACAGTTTTTAGCTAAGCAATTATTTTATTTTAATGAAATAAAGTATTAAATTCAGGAAAATGTCAAATATATAACTTTTTACATGAAGACAAGAAACTCACTGATATCACGTTAATAAAGATATCTACAATTACTTATACTTCTCCACTTTTCATATACAAAAAAGGAAACTTTTAAACCATTTAACATTTTTGATAATACTAGATTGTTTTAAAAAATATCTTAGATCCTAAGCTATATGTCAGTGAGACAGTTCTGTTACCTTGCTGTCATCCCAAAGACTTTCAGGCCTCTTGCTCAAAGAGCAATTTGAGTGTTTAAACTTTGGAGATTGTCCAGCAGGTACTTGGACAGATACCATAGAAATCTGAGTTAAGACATGTGAGGAGACAAGATAAGGGACTAATGAAAGTGTATGTCAATATCAAGTCCAACTTCAGGTGCCATGTTGCTCATTGACCACAAGGACCCATCCTATCCAGCCTTGGTATAAAAAGAGAATAATGGGACTAAGGATATATACTAAAGGAGAGGTCAGGCAAACAATCATACCACACGGTAATTTTAGGGAGTGCATGGAAAGTGTGTTAGTCTCACTTTTTAGACATAATTCAGGTATGCAGTGTTTAGTACTGAAGTAATAAGAAAAAAATTTTTAAATTTTTTTTCTCTAAAATAAAATTCCAAAGAAAAATGAGATCAAATACATGATGACATGAAAGTGATTGAATTTGTTCAAGCTACACAGACTTTGTCCATGAGTTTTACTTATTTTAGTAAGCCAAGTTAAAAATGCTGGCTAAAATCAATTTAAAATTAATAAAATCTCAAATTATTGCAAAAACTCAAAATTGTTGTGAAAGTTAAATTACATTTAAAGCAAGAATATAAAAAGATAAAACAAATTAAAAAGAGAAAAAAAGAAGCACAAAGGAATACTGGGAAAAGAAAACAGATAAGTTAGAAAAAAGTAACTTGAAGCAGAAAAAGAGAGAGAAAACTTTTTAAAGATTATTCTCCAAAGAGTAATATTTTTTATTAGAAATCTACTCATGCTATAAGAGTCATGAAAAATACTTTATCAGTATCTTTTGAAAACTAGAAAGTGATTTTATGGCACAAGTGCAATAAAACAATAGCCGTGGCCTGAGCTTTAGAGAACACTTCTGCCCTGGTTCAATACTGGCACAAGCTGAGTTTAATCACCCTATTGCCCTTAATCACAACAATCTCTCTCTGACCATTTTATTTGATCTCTCTGGTAGATGCCAACTATTTCCCATATTTACGTCATTTTAAAACATGCCTTTCGTCAGCAATTCCCAACCTCTTCAAGCAACGATTTCATGCCAGATTAAGGAACTAGATTCTATATGCCACAACTAAGCATATACTTTGCCAAGAAAACCCCAAATGGGGTCACGGAGAATCAGATACAACTGAACAACAAGCATTTACTATTGGAACTATGTAAATGTCAATTTACAGTGGAAAGGATGAGTTTCACAAGATTATAGATGTAAAATTGGAAGGGACCTTTACATTATAGATGTAAAAGTGGAAAGGATGAGTTTCACAAGATTATAGATGTAAAATTGGAAGAGATTGGTGCAACTCTCTCATTTCCCAGATGAAGAAACTGAGCCCTGAAGAATGATTTCTCCAAGGTCATATAACTAGTAAGAATCTGAGGTGATATTCAGATCCTGACTATAGACCTAGCCCTCTATTCACTATAACACTCTTCTTCATCTTTTGTACTAGAGAGAGAAATAACCAAAGTCAAGTAGGGCTCACCTAGCTGAAATTTACCGTTAAGATCTGGGCAAAAGGACAGCTGATAACCAGTCACCTAGCTTGCAATTCCAACACTAACATATGCAACAGCATTCCAAAAACAAGTCCTAAGGCCTGCACAAACTGCCATGGTATTGTAAACTTTTTCTGTATGACGGTGAGAAAAATTCTATGGTTTTCCTGGATTTTTTTTCTTAAATGGAATAACAAAAATAAATGACCAATAACCATGTTTGGGAAATAGTACTCTTTTACTCCTTCTATTTACATGTCAGGAGACTTAACATTTCACCTTTTCTTTGTTGTTGTTCCAATCACACACCTGGAGTTTAGCTCTCATTCCTGTCTACGTGAATCAGCCCCTTGAATTCCATATTTAGCCCATCCAAGAAAGTACTTTTCTTTTGGCCTACTTTTCCCTTTGAAACTTTGATGCAATATATAACCCCACATCGCTGACTTCTTTTCACCAATTTTCCTGAACAATGTCTCCCATTACTCAATTTTTTAATTTTTCAAATTTCCAAATTACTAATGTTTAAGGGACAAGGATTCTGGCTAAGTGAAAATGAACTACTATGGCTTGGAAAATACACTGGATTAATTTTTTGTCAAGGATTAGATCAGCAATCATAACACAGTCTGTACTGTATGTTTCTCTGGATATAGTCTTGAATGATCAAAGTAAGAAAGTTATTTGAGGTGAAGCCAGAGAGGAGCCCAAGTGCTAGGTACTAGTGGTTTTTTATGAAATACTATAAGTGGAGAGGCACTGTGGCATAGTGGACAGAATTCTGGCCTTAGAAATAGGTTCAGGTACTGTCTCTGACATATAAAGCCATATGACTCTGGGCAATCAGTCTCTACGTGACCTAGGAAACTCTCTAAGACTCAAAGTTTCAGAAAAGTTCCCAGTCTGTTTCCTATAGGGCTCCCTCCTAGAAGTTCCATATACCAATGAAAGGACAGCTCCAAACCAAAACAAAAAAGTTGATTCAAATCAAGTTAAAATGTATTTGGTAAGTGCCTACTACGTGCCAGGTACTATGCTACAAAGAAAGACACAAAATAGTCCCTATTTTTAAGAACTCCTTAGTCTAATGGAGACAACGTGCAAACTGTGTATGAACAAGATTACACACACACACTCACATGAGATAAATTGTAGATAATATCAGAGGAGAGGTACAGAGATCAAGGACCAAGAAAGGCTTCTTGTAGAAGGTGGGACTTCAGCTGAGACTTGAAGGAAGCCAGGAATTAGAGATGAGGAGGAAGAGAATTCCACTGGGGAAAAGCCAGTGAAAATGCTTGGAACTGTAAGATGGCATATCTTTTGTGAGGAACAGCAAGGAGATCAGCGTCCCTGGATCATGGAGTGTGTGAGGGTAGTAAGGTATAAAAAGACTAGAAGGAAGGAAGGAGAAATTATAACTTTTGATGATCTTCATTCAATAAGCTGCATTAACTTTAAAAACTTAGCTACATAGGTTCAAATGCTGGAGCCATAGGCTTGGATTTTGCCTCCATAAGTTACTATTCTTGTTTTAAAGAACAAGAACATTTTACCAAAGAGATTTTCCATTTGTCATTTACTACAAACCACATAACTATCCATGAAAACCATTTCCCAAAGACTTATGGTATTGTGTATGTGTTCCATGATCTCAAAGGCTATGACAAAGGAATATAAGCTCTAGTGAGACTTGTCAAGCTAGAAAATCTTTGAATAGTTGGGCTATTTTGAGCCTAAAAACTCTGATATTTGCATATATGTGTGCATGTATATACTGACTAATTCAATAGACAATCTATAGCATGGCATGGTCTGGGTATTGGACATTTTTAGCTCCAGTTTTTCTAGTATGGATTGTTAGGCCCATCTCCTTTGAGTAATCATGAATTTCATTAAGAAGGCCCCATGATTCAATCAGCAAAACATCTTCAGCAAACAGAAATATACTGAGGATTGTAATATCAGTAAGGAATCTCTCTTCCATCTAGAACTTACACAGCATCCTAGACCTACAGCTGAAAGAGATCTCAAAGGCCATCAAATACAAGTCCTTTATTTTACAGATGAGGAGACTGATGCCTAAGAAAGTTGAGTGACTTGCCCAAGGTCCCACAAATATTATTTAGGGTTCTTTTCCTTATAACACACTGGCTCATTTATATTCTTTATCAACAACACACACCACTGAGTGAGCATAGTATAGAACTCCCTATTTTCTACCTCAATTTCCTAATAATCAAAGAATTGTTAAATAGCTATCTCTATAGTTGCCTCTATCAGGAACCTTATAGGATCTTAACATGTTTATTAAGGGCCCCTTGTTAGATAAATGTCCAGGTTGAAGGCTATGTTGCACCCTACCAAATATATCTTTATAGGAAACAAACTAACCCAAGGGAAATGTTTCTCTACAGCACCATTCAATTGCTTGTGAAATTGTAGGGAATTTGCCTACTGTAGAGAAACATAGATGAAAGCCTGTCTCTTCTCTTTTCGTGTTTTTACCAAGGATATCATCAATACGTGTATATATGATGCTCAGAAATTTTATTTTTAAAAAGAGGCATGTTGTATTAGTTTCTGTTGTGCTCTCCATCACCACTTTTGGTGATTTTTCCCCCATTCTTTTGGTAACTTCCCTCTATAAGACAATGTGAAAAGCAATCTCTGAGTGCTTTTCAAGTCATGTTGCCTCCAAGATGGGTTGCTTCTGTATACACATCAGTTCAGTTGCTCTTCCCAACTGTATTAAGTGACATTTCAACTTGTGCCCACAGTTCCATCAAAGTCAATGAATGTCAGACTAGAGGTTGATTTCATATGGAAATACCTCACAGAATTTCCTTTACTTTTTCATCCTCCAAAATGGTTATTGGTACATATAGTGAAATTATCTTTATGGTAGCATTTTTCTTGTGCTCATAATGTGTGAGATAGCTATGTGTCTCATAAAGTGATGTTTTGTGTTGCCTTTGGGCATTAGATGAAACCAATTCCATCAACTTCTTTTTTTGCCTCTCCAGGGAAAACCTGCAAATTCATCCTTCCATTTAGTTCTAACTTCTATTTCTTCATCAGTTCTTCCAGTTATATATCCTAAGGATCATTAAGGCAGAGCTAGAAGAGAACTTCGGAGTCAAAAAATCAAACAGCCTCATTTTACAGGTGAGGAAAATGAAGCTGAGGGATATTAAGTAACCTGCCCAAGGTATCACAGGTAGTTAGTGATCTCTCTTCTGAGGGATTTGAACTCAGGACTGCTTACCACAAAGCCTGTGTTTTTTTCTTAGTAACACAGTATATGAATGCACTAGTCATTAGACCAAGAACTCACATTTAGAGAACCTACAGTTAATGTTTACAGACCATCTAAAAACTATGTGATTCTTAAACACTCTATGCCCCTTTGCCACTTTTCTACTGCCATTACTACTAGGTAGTGGGCAAACAGGACTGAAGACTTTCCATTTGTTTTATTTCATTTCTTGTTTAACCCTTGATATTATACCTCATGTACATCTCCTTACAGAATGCAACAGTAGTGAATTACAATCCTGAATGGGAAGGAATTGCCCAAAGAGCAATTATTCTCTTGATCTATTTTTAGGTAATTTGATTTTTATTTGATTTTATATTTTTTTTGTGACCTTTGAGTTCCAAGATGTTGCCTTTCCTCCCTCCCAACCCTGCACTAGAAGAGGCTAACATTTGACACAGACATGTTTGGGAAACTATACATTACATAGCTCCATATATCAGTTGGAGATGGATAGCATCTTCCTTCATAGATTCTTTGTAGTTGACTAGAATAGTCATGTAACTCAGAATAGTTTAGCCGTTCACAATTACCTTTTGAACAGTATTGCTGATGGTGTATACAACATTCTCTTGGTTCTGCTCCTTTCACTCTTCTTGCAAGTCTTTCTATGTTTTTCTAAAATTAACCTGATCATTATTTCTTATAGCACAGTTGTATTCCATCACAATCGTATATCGCGACTTATTCAACTATTCCCTCAAATTCCAGTTCTTTGTCACACAAAGAAAACTGCCATAAATATTTGGAAAGATGTAGATTCATTTTCTTTTCCTCTGATCACTTTGGCAAACAGACCTAATAGCGGTATCTCTGGGTCAAAAGGTATACATAATTTTATAACTCTTTGGGCATAACTCCAGATTGTTCTCCAAAATGTTTGGATCAGTTCAGAGTTCCACCAACAATGTATTACTGTCCCAATTTTTCCATATCCCCTACAACATTTATAATTTTCCCCATCTATTATTTTAGTCAATCTGATAAGTGTGAGATTATATGTTAAAATTGTTTTAATTTACATTTAACTAATCAATAATGATTTAGGGCATTTCTCACATGTACATATAGCTTTGATTCACATATATAGCTTTGATTTCTTCCCCCCAAAACTGCCTGTTAATAGTCTTTGACCATTTATCAGTTGGGGAATAACATATTCTTATAAATTTGACAAAGTTCTCTATATATTTGAGATATGTAACCCTTATACAAGAAATAATCTATAAAATTTTCTTCTCAATTCTCTGCTTTCCTTCTAATCTTGGCTACA